>JBBCBC010000004.1:42380543-42526265 GCA_037126765.1 Stenogyne calaminthoides
AATAACAATTAAATCACAACAACATATCATCCGTGAAAAATTGCCCGCACGTAAATCCTACACACGCGGTTCTAGGAGTTACGTAAAGGCGACCATTTGGCGGATTCAACGGGAATATGGATGCACAAACCCAACGACCTTTCTAGTATTCCTAATGCCCTTATTTGATATCCCGGTGGAGGAATCTCTTCAAATATTTAACAAACGGAAAAAAAAAATTTGTTGCATCACCTTTTGTGGATTTCTAATTTTTCCAACACATGGATTATGTTGGGATGAAAATTCATCCCCTATATATAGATCTCATGGGGGGCAAAATTTTGAGTTAATATTAGGGTTAGAAATTTTTTTTGATCTTCCCAAGATACAATCTTGAATATATCTCATATATTCTATTTCTATATTATTCACAAAAATATCTTTTCTTCCCCAATACTATATTATTTTCGAAAATTTCACTTAATAAAGGAAGAAATATGATGTTTGACTTTTCTTGAATTTATGGGATAAACTTGTACTTCAAGAATATTTATTCCATAAAATCTTTCCAAGAAATATTTTCTCTCTCCTCCTTATTTTTTTGAAAAATAAAAAATAATTAAAAAACAATATTTCTTTTTATTTTAACCACATTTTTCGCTTATTGGACTTTATCTTTGGGCTACTAAAGGGCTTTGGGAGAATTAAGATTGATCTTCCAATAGATGGACTTGAATTATCAATATTGAGCCACAATATTATTTAAGCCATAAATATTAATTAATCCCACTACATAATTAATATTGAACTATCCATCTTAACCCATATTATCGTAATATGACTCCGCTTATTATTTACCGTGTTTAAAGATTATTCATTCATTAATTAATTTGAGCCACATAAAAGCTTCATATTAATTAATATTTTTTTCTTGATTAAAACGACTCAACATCACTATCCAAACCTAAACTAATTCCACTTGCAAGATTTAGTATGATAAAACTTATGAGCCTCCCGAGGGACAAATTGTTAGTGTTAGTGTCCTATAGACAATCTATTGTAAGGACATAATACTCGATGATATTCGATTTGATTTAATATTATAGTTCACTTAATATTAATGTATGACATAATACACTTTTTGAATATTATGTTTGATTATTTGCATTTATTCATGCAAGTGTTCCCGTGAGTCATTGTTGTCATTGAAGTTGTGAGAACTCGATGACTTAAGCATGATTCTCAAATAGCCCCGATCAAGGATCATCAAGAATGGGATATTGATGATGCAACGGAGATGATGTCTGCGATCCGCATCATACTCTTAGAGAGTGTAGTAAGATCTCACTTACTTACTTAGATACTAGTATCTCATGATGGATGCACAAATACCTTAGAGGGTATCAGATACCCATCCGAAAACCGTTTGATGTATTTCCACTATATGTGTCTACGGGTGTCTCTAAGTTGGTGGGAGCGATACGATACTATTTGACTTGAGGTCAATCGACCATATACATGTGTGGGATGATGAACTTTGACCACGCATCGATGCTTGCACCCTAACCATGGGTAGATATGGCTTTAGATTGGGTTAATCACGGCACGTGTGCGGGTAGTTGAGCCAAGAATATGATTCATTCCTCAAAGTGGATTTAGAGAGAATATCATCTTCTCATCATAATTGGATCAAAGTCATCGGCGATGCACGCCAACTTGACTTTGTGGCTGTTGTGACATACATGATCAATTAGTGATTTGAGATAAATTGATTAAGTTATTTGAATGAACACTCATCATGTTCAAGGCTTAATCGAAAGTATTCATGAATGAAAATAGAAATCGTAATAAATTTCATATTTCATTCTGGTGTGAGTTGCACATATCTCTTGATACAACACGCTATATATTGTCCGATTTATTATTCAGGGTTCAATTAAGACCATTAGTTTGACTAATCGCCGATATATGAGGGCTGCATGGGTCACACAACAAGTAGTTCCCTTTTACGGATTATAGTTGGTTAATTAAATGTTAAATCGATTTAATATTTAATTTATGGAGAATTAATTAATAATAGATTAATTTGGAATTAATTATTATTAATGTTTAATTAAATTGGATTTAGTTAAATAGAATTCTCAAAAATAATATTTGGAATATTATTGTAGATTTAATATATATGGAATCAAACCGTAGATTTTTGATATACAATGAATTAAATCCAGTAGAGATTTTATATGGGGAAATAAATCTAGAGATTTATTTAAATAAAGATTAGGGATTTTATTTCCTAATCGAAGTTAGCTTAAGATTTAAAAATTTGGGTCTTTTTCCTATATATATACGCTCTTTGGGAATTCACAAATAACGTTGTTAAAATTATCTCCACAAAATCTGAATAGAAATTTTCCTAAGAAATTCAAATCTCAAATTCAACGCCGACAAATTTGTTAAGTCCGTGAACGGGATTACGTGATACCATAGTTGAGAAATGCTGCTCTCGAGCAATTCTTTGTAAGATTTCTCGTTATGATTAATATAATCTGTATCACAATTAATTGTTAGATTTGTTGGTGAACTTTAATTTCCCCTTGGCGTGTGATTCGTGTTTCACGTCTTGCTCTGAAATTCAAGCAGTGGTGTCGGGAGCCGGACTCTTGATTAATTGCATAGTGTATTGGTTTGATTTAAAATTAATTTTTTTTTTAATCAAAACTAGAAACCTATTTCATTTTAGAGCAGACCCGCGCCCCTTGGATTTTTGTTTTGGGGTTTTATCTTTTGTTAAAAGCTTTTTCTTGCTGGACGTGTCTTCATCACCTCCGGACCCTGCAGTTTACAGGCAGCCAATCGCCCTCTGTCTCGCCTTTCTTGTGACAAACTCACAATAGGCGGCCAGGCGGCAATTCGGCGAAGCGGCGCTTGTCACGAACTCGCGCGTTCGCCTATGAACCAACTCCGTAAGCATCAGCGGATTAGATCCGGGCTGCGCCCTCGGCGTCCATCTTGATTCATTTGTGGTGGTCCCTGTTTAAATCTTGAATTCTACGATCGCTCGTGTTTCGTGGTGATCGCTCGGTCAGCTCGGTCCTTGTTGAAGTGCCACTTATTTAAATAAATCTCGAGGCGTGCTCATCGCTTCTTTTCGATTCGGTGAAACTCTTCCGCATTGTTTGATTGATTCAAGGCGGTGCCCGTCGAATCGATCGATCCCGCAGCTTGGTTACTCGGTTTGTAACCCGTTGAAGGGCAGCGATTCATGCGTCTATCTAACTGCGTGAGTGGCGGCGAGTGGAAATGCTGCCAGCGCTGGCCAGCTGGCGACTTCATGTGTATTTCTTTATGCAGAAATAAACTTTGAGTTGTTTTTTCATTTTACGGGTTCTTGCGCCCGATTGATTACGTGCGTTTGATTAGGATGTTTGGAACTATTGTTGTGATTAATTGAACTCGATGATAGTTGGAGGCGGTTTCGAATGTTTGGAATAATTACGATGTAATTGTGATGAACTATCGACGTTTGATTAATGTTGGTCGACACTTGGAAACGGTTTTTGAAACCCATGATGATGAGGAATGACTATCGCCGAAATTAGATTGTTGGTCAGAACTTCTTCCGTAAACTTTAGAAGTGTGCACATGAGCCCTAACAATAAAAATAAAATTAAAATCTAATTTTGAAATTAATATAGATTAACTTTTAAATCGATTTTGAAATTTAGAAATTTAAAAGGTTATTAAATCCCAATTGGTTAACTTAATTGCTTTAAATATTATGTTAACTCATTTATAGTCCGCGTATAAATATTTGGGTAAAGTGCACCCAATAATTGCCCATCAGATTAATTGTTTGGGTAAGAGGCTACCATATAAATGTTAGTCCGTCCGATAAATCATGTTTGGAGAAGGCGGCCAATAATTGCTCAAATGTGATGTAGATTAACATGTTGATCTCGATTAAGCAATTAATACCCCGCTTTTTAAAACGTTTCTCAATAAAATATGATTTTTCATTAAATTGAACAATGCTTTCCATCAAAGTTAAAAGTAAACCGCAGATTTTGTTCCAATGAGTATTTAAGGCCCAAGTCTTTTGCTCGGATCTACATTTAATTAGACTTTTTATAGGGACACGAAGTGTCGCTTGATGGTTGTAAATCAACTTGACTTTTGTTTCACCAACCTGCCAGTAAACGAAAAGTCAAGGGCATCCAATTGAACTAGGTTCAATAAACTAGAGTTGCGCTTTTTTGAATTGGTTTGAAGATTCACCAAATATGCTATTGCAAGAATCAACCCAAAACATATATTGTAATAGTAGAATGTGATCTAGTCCATTACAATTTATATTTGATATAAATTATTCTTCCCGATGAGGTCGCCGAGTATGTGAAAATAATGGAGACAAAATAAACACCAAAAGAAAAACCATCTTTATTTTGATTCTTTGAATATTGATCATAGGAATTATGTGTTTTAATTCCATTTTATTTTATTCTCTTGGTTAAGTTGAAATGTATAACGTTATTGAGATGTGTTTTGAAACAAACAAATTGGTTAAGCTAAAAATTTTGGACCGCAATCAAACATGTGTTTGGTGCTAAGGCAAGAAAAGATTGAGTGCGTGTTGACACGCCTATCCCTAAGCACCCTTAAAGTTTGGTACTCGAGGCGCCCACGTTTGACGAAGTAATGACTCGGAAGAAGCATCAAAAGGATGCTTCCCAGACTTAGTGTGTGATGTATCTCGGATGACTCGATATGCTTAAGGCAATACATGAAATGGGGCTCTTCAAAATGCTCAAGATCTGAAGGATCTTTGATCCGAATCTCATTCCAGATTTATGGTGATGAGAGATCTGCCTCGGATATGGGGTTAGCTAAGGAGAGAAGATTTCACCTCATATGCTTAAGATGATAGGCTTAATTGATAAACTTGGTAATTTAGGCTTTGAGCTAAAGGACCAACGTTTTCATTTATGCTTATCCTCGATCGCTCTCGATTCATATTTTAGCTTCATTGTGAACTACAATATGAATAAAGACGGACGCGACCATGCCTAAAACTTCACAACGTGCTCAAGACTTTTGAGTTCACTTCCATCACTAAGATGGTGTTCAAAAAGAAGGAGCCGGAGACAGGATGTGTGCCTCTACTATAAGTAGAAGAGGGCACCGAAGAAGGACTATAAGGTTCTGTTTCTAAAAGGAATGCACTAGGTGCTTCCGCACTAGAACATGTATGTTTGTTATTAAGATTAACATGTCCACTAATAAAAGCTTAATCGCTTGGTATTGATACCGAATTTGGCTCTCACATTTGCACTAATGTGAAAGGGCTCATATGTCATAGGGCGCTTAGATGGGTGAAGTTGTCTTACGTGGAAATGGAGGAATAGTTGCTCTTTTGATCGAACGTGGGGACTTATGTGTTAGACTTACCCTTTGGTTTTAGATTATAACTTAATGATTGTCATTTCGCTCTTCCTATTACTCGCAACATTATTTTCATTCCTATGTTAGACATCGAGGGTTATTCCTTCCATTTTAGTGATAATAATTGTTATTTCACGCCGAATGATGTGGTTTATGGTAATGCCCTATGGTGAATGGTTTATACTTATCATTGTGGATATAATGTTCTTAATATACAAAATAAAAGACTCAAACTTAGTAATCATGAAAAACCCGACTTACTTGTGGCATTGTAGACTTGATCATGTAAACGAGAAAAAGAATTGCAAGGTTAAGAAAGTTAGACTACTTAACCCCATTCGACTGTGAGTCTTATGGAGATTGTGAATCTTATCTCATGGGCAAGATGATCAACAGACCCTTTTCTGAGAAAGTGGTGCATGCAAAACAAGTTCTAGAGTTGATCTACAACGATGTTTGTGGACCATCGCCCACTCTAAATAGGGTCACTTCGGTACTTCATCACTTTTATCGGTGATTTCTCAAGATACTGGACACGCAGTATCTTATGAAACACAAATTCAATCTTTTGAGAAATTCAAAGAGTTTAAGGTTGAAGTAGAGAAGTAACTTGGTAAGAGTATCAAGACCCCTCGATCAGATCGAGGAGGTCAATACCTTAGCCAAGAATTCATTGATTATTTGAAGTTACATGGAATCCAGTCACAATGGACTCCTCCCTGAACATCTCAGATGAATGGTGTGTTTTCGGAGAAAAACCTAACCCCATTAGACATGGTAAGGTCCATGATGAGCTTTTCTCTTCCGACATTCTCATGGGGATCGCGTTACAAAAACCTCAATTTACATTCCGAATAGATTCCATCTAAATCGGTTGAGCATACACCATATGAACCATGGTGTGGGCAAGAAGCCAACTTTTTTACATATCAAACACGGGGTTGCCCTATGATTGTGAAAAGAATGCTTACCGACAAGTTGAAATCCAAAGGTGAAAAGGGTTATTTTGTGGGATATCCTACGGAAACTAGAGGATATTACTTATCTATCTACGAGAAACAATCGGCTGATTGTTTTCTAAAGGGCATCAAGTTCCTCAAAAAAGACTATGTCTTTAAGGAACAAGATAAAGTTCGATAGAAATCAAGAAATTCAAGAACCACAAATTAACAAAGAGATCGATATCTTGTCAAAAGCAACATGACAAGGAATCAAATGGGAGCATTCAACAACTTTCACGGTGGGAGTCTTTCACTCAGGTGATCGCCTTTCAACCGAATGGGAGCGTAATTGGTGTATGCTTGCCAAGGTCTGGAACCTCCAAGTGGGTGAATAAAGAACAACAAAGTTCAAACTCCCAAGAAGAGGCATTTAAAAATGCAGGCTCTTGAGGATTATCCTACATTGATGAAATCAATGCACCACAAAATTTTCACGATCGTAATGTACAACAACGACAACCACAAATTAATTCAATAAGAATCGTAATCCACCCATTATATATCTTACCTCTTGGAGGAACTCGATAATGTGGACATACCCTGATATGGACGATCCTAATACTTATTATGAAGTAATATTAGATATTGATTCGTGAAGGAAGTATGATGTCATGAAATTCGAGATGGACTCGATGTACACCAATCAAGTCCGACTTGGTTGAGTTACTGAAGGGTTAGACCCATAAGTTGCGATTGGGTCTTCAAGAGCAAGACCAATGCAAATGGCAAAGTACAAACCTACAAAGCTAGGTTGGTAGTGAAGGGTTATAATCAACGCCAAGGCATTGACTATGACGAGACCTTCTCACCAGCTTGTAAAGATCAAGTCCATTCGAATTTTACTTGCGATAAGACACTATGATTATGAGATTTGATGATGGACGCCAAAACAACTTTTCCTCGGTGGAGACATTGATAAGGAAGTGTTTATGACTCAACCGGAAGGTTTTATATCTAAGTCAAATTCTAATCTAGTATGCAAACTAAAGATATCCATTTATGGATTGAAACAAGCTTCTAGGAGTTGGAATATCCGATTTGATGAAGCTATCAAGTCTTTTGACTTCATCAGAAATTTGGAAGATCCTTGTGTTTATTGTAAACGCAGCGGGAAGAATATTATTTTTCATAATCGTATATGTCGATGACATATTGATTTTGGGAAACAATATCCCGTTAATGCAAAATTGAAGATTGGTAGTCAAAGACCTTCATGATGAAGGATCTTTGTAGCTCGCTACATCTTAGGGATCAAGATCCACATGGATAGATCCAAGATGATGTTGAGGCTGTCACAGTCCACCTATGTAGACAAGGTGTTGAAACGTTTTGCGATAGAGAACTCTAAGAGAGGGTCTTTACCGACAAATCATGGGATAAAGCTATCAAAGAAGGATTGTCCTTCTGTTGAAGCTGATATCAAGCACGTGAAAGATGTCCCATATGCATACGCACTGGGTCGATCATGTACGCCATGACTTGCACCAGCCAAACGTGGCCTCTGTTATCAACATCACTAGTAGATACCAACAGAATTCGGTAGTCTCACCGATTGTCATTAGATCATTTCTCCTCAAGTATCTTAAACGAACTAAAGAATATTTTCTTTTGTCTATGGTGGGCCGTAACTAGTAGTGATCGTTGTTCGACATAAGTTTCAATCCTACTATGATGATTACAAATCACAATTAAGTTACGCTTTCACTCTCAATAATGAGGCGGTCATTGAATAGTTCCAAGCAAAAAGGATCACAGATTCAACAACCTGAAGTTGAGTACATTGTCAGACGAAGCCTCGGGAGGTCGTCTCGATTTTATAGTTCTTAAGAGAACTAGGGTAGTTCCGAGTCTTGGTTGTCTAATAAACTCAGTATTGAGACAACTTTGGTGCGATTGCACAAGCAAAGGAACCGAGATCGACAAGCAGTACCTAGACTTATCATTTGATCAGAGAGATCATGAGGATAGGAGAAATGAAATTAAAATGTAATCCCACATATTTAATTTTGAAGATCATTTCACCATAACACTGAGTGTTCATGTACACACTAGACATTTGATGGTCTGGGGGTTGACATGTGGGTGATTGACTCTAGTCCAAGTGGGAGATTGTTAGTGTTAGTGTCCTAGAGACAATCTATTGTAAGGACATAATACTCGATGATATTCAGTTTGATTTAATAATATAGTTCACTTAATATTAATGTATGACAATACACTTGTTTGAATATTATGTTTGATTGTTTGCATTTATTCATGCAAGTGTTCCCATGAGTCATTGCTGTCATTGAGGTTGTGAGAACTCAGATGACTTAAGCATGATTCTCAAATAGCCCCGATCAAGGATCATCAAGAATGGGATATTGATGATGCAATGAAGATTAATTGTCGCGATCCATCATACTCTTAGAGAGTGTAGTAAGATCTCACTTACTACGAGATACTAGGTATCTCATGATGGATGCACAAATATCTTAGAGGGTATTGGTATACCCATCCGGAGAAACCCGCTTTGATGTATTTCCACTATATGTGTCACGGTGTCTCGGTTAGTGGAGCGATCTGATACTCCTTTGACTTGAGGTCAATACGGCATGTGTGGGATGATGAACTTTGACCATGACCGACGCTGCACTTGCAACCTAACCATGGGTAGATATGACTTGATTGGGTTCATCACGCAAGATACGGGTAGTTGAGCGAAGAATATGATTAATTCTCAAAGTGGATTTAGAGAGAATACTCATCTTCTCATCATAATTGGATCAAAGTCATTGACGATGCACATCAACTTAGACTTTGTGACTAAGTGTGACATACCCGATCAATTAGTGATTTGAGATAAATTGATTAAGTTATTTGAATAGACACTTCATCATATTCAAAGTGCTTAATCGAGTATTCATGAATGAAAGGAGGAAATCGTAATAGCCCATGTTTCGCTTCTGGTAGTTGCACATATATTGAGAATGTCCGATTTATTGTCTAGGGTTCAATTAAGACCGTTAGTTTGACTAATCACTTTCGATATATATAGGCCTATGGGTCACACAACAAGTAGTTCCCTTTTACTTGATTATAGTTGGTTGATTAAATGTTAAATTGATTTAATATTTAATTTATGGAGAATTAATTAATAATAGATTAATTTGGAATTAATTATTATTAATGTTTAATTAAATTGATTTAATTAAATAGAATTCTCAATAATAATATTTGAATATTATTATAGGATTTAATATATATGAAATCAAAACCGTAGAGATTTGATATACATGGAATTAAATCTGGAGATTTTATATGTGAAATAAATCTAAGAGATTTATTTAAATAAAGATTAGGATTTTATTTCCCAATCAAAGTTAGCTTAAGATTTAAGTTGGGTATTTCCTATATATACGGAGCTCTTGGGAATTTACAAATAACGTTGTTAAAATTCTCTCCATAAAATCTAGAATATGAATTTTCCTAAAGAAATTCCATCTCGATTCAACGCCGCAAATTGCGTAAGTCCGTGAATCCGAATTACGTGATACCATAGTTGAGAAATCTGCCTCGAAAGTTATCGTAAGATTTCTCGTTATGATTATTTAGAATCAGATGCAATTAATTGTTCGTTGTTGGTGAACTTTAATTTCACCATTACGTGATTACGTGTTTTACGTCTTCTAAATTCCAACACAAATCATGCAAGACATACTTGCACACGATTCTCCGAATTAAATCTTAGCAATCGTCATGTAATTAATAATATTGCCCAATATATAAAAAGATTGAATCACATTGATTCTCTACCCAACATAAGTCAAAGCTATATTTATTAATTTCACACGATCCTATTTAAGAAACGAGATTAAGAAATAACGAACCAACGAGGTCTAATTCTTCTATATTCAAGATCAAGAATTTATCCTCAGAGGTTCTATTCAAAGGCATCATAATGCGCACTAACCTAATCTCTTGGTAAAAAAATCAATCGAGCCTTTACGCTTCAACATTTCACGATGGATTGTTCATTTCATCTAGGTTGTGAGTTTGTACTTAGTTATGAATCATTAATTTGATTCTTCCGTGATCTCAGATCACCAAATTAACTACAATGTATCACGTACTATTTATTGAACAAATATGCAGTAAATATATATAACATTCAATCATATTTAATGCAACAATGATAAATAATTTATTTTCAAGAATAAATAAAAAATTCATTTTTAGTTATACAAAAAAAAAACATATTTTCCAAAGATAACCCAACAACAACTTGTTGCACTAAAATATTTAATTTATATACACTGAGTCATACAACCATTAATATGAAAAATAAATTACACAATTCAGTGTAAACAAATTATATATTTTAATATAATACATTTTATAATTATAAAATACATTATAAAATACACTTGAAACTTTGATGACGTATTAAGGACTTATTTACAAATTGACAAATTCTCTCACAGATCATTTGCACCAAATCAATTTGGTGCATTTAAGTTTTTTTTTTTTTTAATTCGGACCCTAAACTCCTTCAATCACCTTACCAAGTGGTTCATGGTTCACTTAGCCCGAATGATTCATATATGATTTAGGGTTCATTGTTTAAGAGTTAGAGTTTATAGTGCATAGTTCATCCAAATTAAAATTAAATTCAATTACACCAATTTGAATTGATATATGGGTCTATGATATTATTTCTTCAATTTAGATTGAAATAGTGAGAAGTACTTTTTTAAATTTGATAAGACCTAATTAAAAAAAAAAGTGTTTCTTGTGTTCCATCACTACCTATATACACCCCCAAGTATTACTCCATTCCAGAAAACGAAATTGAGGTCAAATTCCTCCCCCACCCCTTTGTAGTTTATGATTTATTTATTTTTCTTCTTTTGTCTTTTTCGCACAACAGTTGAAATCCTAACAAGTAATATTTATTCCCCTATGTAATTTTTAAGCTACAGAATAAATAATGGTGTGTTTATTTTGAAACTCACTTGGTTAGAATTTTGATAATTAAATTATATTATAATTTAAGATTTAAAATTAAATTTTAAAATCCACTTCTAGAAAATATATCTATCCACATATTTTTACAAATTTCAATATTATCACATAACTATTATTCTCAATATTAATACAATATAATAATATAATATTAATCATTATTATATATTAATTTGACATAAAACATAAATTTAACATACAAAACATAAATTTAACATACTATTCATTTGGTCGAAAAAACATACTATTCATTAATATTTTTAAATCCATAAAATTTTAAAATCATGACTCCATGCACACCTAAACTCCAGAAGAAACACACTCTAAATGAATAAAAGCCCTCTGGCTAATTGTTCGTAATTGCCGGATATATATTAGAAGCAAGAATAAATTAATTTGTTTGTCGATTAACTGTGGGTGGGAATCGAAGAACAAACACCCGCCTAACGTGGTCCGTTTATACCCATACAAAATCTCCTTTTCTTCTCTGCGAAAACACACACACACACACCGCATTCGGTAACCGTCTCCGCCGTTTCTTCCTTAAATCACAGGAAATTACACCTTATACATCCCCCATCACTCGCACCTTTTCATGTGAGCTCTAATTGTACACCAGAGTGGACAATTCGTAGCAAATGGGTGCCAACACTACTTCAATTGGCGCTCTGGTGCCTACCGTGAAGTCCGAGCCGGCGGATTCCCCCGCCGAAGCGCCACCGGAGATGCCTCCGTCGCCGGCCTCAGAACAGGAGCAGGATTCGGATAAAGATATCCTCTGCCCTATATGCATGCAGATCATAAAGGATGCATTTCTCACCTCGTGTGGACATAGTTTTTTGCTACATGTGTATCGTGACTCATCTGCAGAACAAGAGCGATTGCCCTTGTTGCTCTCATTACCTCACCACCAATCATCTCTACCCTAATTTCCTCCTCAACAAGGTTTAATTTCTTGTAATTTTACTGAAGAAGTGTTGTAGTGGAGACACGATGCTGCATTTTTGCGATTTATATTTGAATTTGGAAATTAATGTACTGTTTGTGTGATTGTGTTGTAGCTTGTGGCTTGATCTGATTATGGAAAAATCAAAATATAACCCGGCTAATTTTCTGTTCCACTTTCTTCTTTAAGGATTTTACAAGGAGAGGTAGTGGAAGTGAAACTCTGGATAGGTTTTAATCGCTGTGAAATTGTTTATCCTGGTGCAGCATGGTTTATACAAACCCGTGGAGTAGTAATCAGGATTTTTTTTGCCAGTAGTTAATCAGGCAGTGCAGGGGCCATTGTCTCTTGGTTTATGCCTGAGCCAACGCCAGATATCTAATTGTTTTCGTCCCTTTAAAGTCCAATTGCAAAACAAGACGTGTCTATCTGGAATTATGGAGTATAAAATTTTCCCTTTGTCTTTTTTCCTTCTATAGCAAAACAGGATGGTTTTGCTCAAAAAAATAAAACAAATATTAGCTAGTATAAAATAATTACAGTAATTGCAGTCAACATTATGAAATACATACTGTTGTGTTGCTCAAGACTCAGGTTGATGTCAATATCTTATTCATGATTTTTTTTCCTTGGAATGAATCCATGTAAAAGGGAAATATGATAAAAAATAACAGCTGAAGTTACATTTTCTTGGGGTTAGAAACCAGTCTCGTGTGTGGAGCTAATGGTTGGAAATTGTTTAATTGCAGTTCTGTTTACAGACTCTTCATGTATTTGTCCTCATCCCCATTGCGGTCTAATGATTCATCGGGTTTATAGTTGAAATGCAATTATATTTTTAACATGAACATATCTTGATGAAAAAAGCATTAAGTTTGTAACCTGACTGCCCTCTCCATGTATTAGAAACACACATTCTATAATTAGAATATTTGGTGCAAAGCATTTCTGCATTCTTGAATTGATCAGAAAGGGATCAAGTGTACCAAGACTAGGAAATGAATGTTATCTCATTTATAAGCCTATGTCCAGGACATCCATTTTGTATTGGTGACTTGGATTGAAAATTGGGGAGTACAATAAAATTCTCAGTGTAGTCTTGGAGCCATAAATTTCTGGCACCCCCTACTGCTCTCTTACCTTGAACATTGCACTTTTTTTTCAAAATTATTTACTCTTAACAGCTGTCATATTCATGTGGTCTGCCTAAATATGAATTGAGCTTATGTTGCGGTACACTTACATTTGTAGTTATTGATGAAGACTTCTGCTCGTCAAATTGCTAAAACTGCTACTCCTTTGGAAGTACTTCGCCAATCGCTTGAGCGGGTTAGTAATATTCCAACTAAAATCTATTTAATAATACGATGCTCAAGCTATTGATATTTTTCACCGACGTGATAGTGACATTTTTGTTTCTTTTTGATAGACGCACACAACATGATTTTTGTAGGATTATTTCTTTTCATTGTTCATCTAGTTCCTGTATGTTTACTTTGGTAGGATTGTGGCTCTAACATGATTTTTATACAGGGATGTGAAGCATCGGTCAAGGAGCTCGAAGGCCTCATGTCGCTTCTTTCGCAGAAGAAAATTAAAATGGAGCAAGAAGAAGCTGAAAGCAACTTACAGATTCTGCTTGATTTTATGCGTTGTCTAAGAAAGAAGAAACTTGATGAGCTCAATGAGGTGGTTGTATTTGACTCATGTTTTTTTATGGATTAATTATATTTTTTCCTTGCTACTGGAAGCTTATTCTGCAATGTGTAACATTTTAAAATGTCTATGCCAATTAAATAAACTCTGATGCATAATCATTAATCACTCTGCTATTGATATTTCTATCCTTGATCATCAGGATATTGATAGGAGATTATTCCTGTGACACCTATTAATGATTTCAATTTTTGGTTTTCTGCTGCAGCATGATCATAGCTAGCTTATTGAAAATAATAAAAAGCAATTGTTTTTTTTAACCCCCAATTCTTGCAGATACAATCGGATCTGCAGCACATTAAACAAGATCTTAATGCTGTGGAAAGACGTCGAATAGAATTGTATCGAATAGGAGATAGATCCTCAGCAAAACTGAGAATGCTTGGTGATGACCCCTTTTCAAGATCAGCACGGTCATCACTGATTGACAAACACAGTGGAGCCACTATATTTAGAACTTCTCTTACTTCAGCCCTCAACCGAAGTGATATGCAAACCAGGAAAGGTGATGCAACGACTTCATCTAGTCATTTACCACCACGGAAAGATTCTTACGTTGGGTCAGACACCCATAGTCCTACTCAATCAGGATTGGTATTGGCAAGAAAGAAACGGGTTCATGCACAGGTGGGCTATCCCTCAATAGTAACCTCTTAATGTAAGGTGTAAGGTGTCATATTGTGTTGTTGTTGGAAGGTAAATTTTGAATGCTTAACAATATGATTGGACTGATTTTACGGCTATGTTCGTTTTATAATATTTTAAAACGTGCTTGGTAATTATTTTCCTTTTGTAATGATTTGTATTGTAACAGTTCAATGACCTGCAAGATTGTTATCTACAAAAACAACGATATTGGGCAAGACATACACCAGATAAGCAAGAACGTGATTCACGTGGTTTAAATAGAGAAGGTTTCTCTGCAGGGCTTGAGGATTTTCAGTCTGTTCTGTCAACCTTCACAAGATACAGGTAATAATCATTAAAAATAAAATTAGACCAAAATTCATAATTCGCACTAAATTTCTAATTCTAATTGAGTTTAATTGGTTCTATAGTCGGATGCGGGTTGTTGCGGAACTTAAACATGGTGATCTGTTTCACTCTGCTAATATTGTATCAAGGTAAGCGAGAGTCAGTAGTACATAGCCTTGTAAATTTGAAGGGTTTTGCTATAACAAGTTGGAGATTTTGGAGTTTAGATCAGTAATTTTCATTCTTTTATATGGCTGCTAGTACTTTGGCAATGCATTTTTAGAGAGTGATAATTTCAGAGATTGTTCAATTCATATATATGATATTATTTGGTTTCATTTTGGGGTGCAGTAATATTCATACATCTGTTTTATGCTCATGGGTTGTGATCAATCTGATGCTAAATTTCTTGTGTTTTAAAAGTCTCTTTCTTCCTTGCAGCATAGAATTTGACCGAGATGATGAATTATTTGCTACAGCCGGAGTGTCACGACGCATCAAAATTTTTGAGTTTTCATCAGTAAGTGCTTGTTGCTTCAAGTTTCACGGTACAATATGGACATTTTCATTAATAATGGTTATTTTGGTGTCACATCTAAATTAATGCAAGAGATGTCGTGGTCACACTTTTCAAATTGGTTATGACAATTGCTGTATAGGTGGTTAATGAGCCAACCGATGGACAATGTCCTGTAGCGGAAATGTCCACGAGATCAAAGCTAAGCTGTTTAAGCTGGAACAAGTACACAAAAAATCACATTGCCAGTAGTGATTATGAAGGCTTAGTAACTGTTTGGGATGTGACTACTCGACAGGTAGTACCTACTTATACTTGTCAATATGTCTAGTTCCCATTTTAGTTTTGACAATTGAGGCCATGCGGATGTGCACTTATTTTTCGATCTATATTATGCTTTTTAGAGTATAATGGAGTATGAAGAGCATGAGAAACGGGCATGGAGTGTTGATTTTTCACGTACAGATCCTTCAATGCTTGTATCCGGGAGTGATGATTGCAAGGTATTTAAAAATGCTGATTTGCTAATCTATTTTTGATAGACCTTGAAATACTGAAATTGATTTTTTAAAATAATCGCAATCAATTGCTTTTTTAAAATAATCGTGATTCATAGGCTAACTTAATGTTCTGTAATAGGTCAAAGTATGGTGCACAAAACAGGAGACAAGTGTTCTGAATATTGACATGAAAGCCAATATATGCTCTGTCAAATATAACCCTGGATCCAACATGCATATAGCGGTATGTTCATTTCCTCGCAGGAGTTAAACTTGTTGGAATTTAGAGGCACGTAAACACGTAATACATGCGCAGTGGAAATAAATAATTCACCAACAACGAACACGTAATTGCATAATTGAATACGTACAAACATAAAGAAAAACCTTACAGTAAATCGTACGCATATTTCTGTACTATGATGTTGACCGCACTGTCGAGGTGCCGCCTTCTCTAATCTCCTATCTATCTCCTCCGCTCTCTCCCTTTTATATATATATGTCACGATGCCCGCTTCCTCAATCCTAATATATTTTAATATATATGTCTTGGCCCTCCAATAATAATACGCCCCACTTTTTTCCTTCTTTTTTTTTTCAAGTTCGCCTTTTTTGAAAATATCCCACCATAATTACAAATCAAATCTTCCCACCAATATCTTGACCAAATCTTTCCCAAATCGCTTTCTTTGGACCAGATCTCCTCCATATAAAAAAATCACCGCTGGACTCTTTCTTTTTTACGACTTCGAACACGGGCTCGACTGGTCGACTAAAGGTGGGCTTTGTAACACCAATTTGGCCCAATAATTCGCTTTGTCAAAAAATCACCTAAAGACACTTAAAAACACACAAAACGATCAAAAGCAGAATTGTTCAATCAAATCACATATAAGTAATCTAACATGTCATTCTAACATAAACGAGCCCAATAAATTGTACTCTATCATATTAAAAACATGCACATTTTGCTACCTATCAAATACCCCCACACTTGAACTTTTGCTTGTCCTCAAGTAAAAACACATCAATCCGAGCAATAATGGAGAAGCCAAAAATTTCGCTCAGGTCCTCTCAACACACAAGACATGATACTCAAGGAAAGTGGTACTCACAGAACTCCGGACTAAGACTATCACAATTAAAAATCATGAATTACCAAAGTTTTTCACTCAAGTCCCAAATTATCTATTATAGGTCCTCAATTCATTGATTCATTCAGCCCCTCGCCATACTTTGACCCCCTCATTATACACTCCATCCAACTTAGGTGGTTCCGACAAACTCTACAACCTAGTGTACCTCATATCCCCTTATTTTTCTCAAGGTCTGCAGCACCACTCTACTTTTTGGGTTTTAGCTCTAATTGTTTCCGACTATGAACGTTCGAACTCCCGAAAGTAGGCAGCTGTCTCAACACCTTTTTTTTCTTTTTTTCTAAACGCAAGACCGCAACTTCACTCCATCGTTAGGTTTTAGCTGGCAAAAAGTTTTTTTTTTTTTCAGAAACGAGCCCCTAAAAATGGGCAGCTGTACCGGCCTATTGTTTTTCACACAAATTTTCAACTACTCCATTTCTCCATTCCACACAAAAATGTTCAAACCTTAGGGGGTATACTACGCATGCATCATTCATCAAACCACCTAATTAGACTACCTCAAATACAAAGGGTCAAAGCACAACTCAGCACTCCACTCATCAACTCACCAATTATTATCATAGACGCAAAAGGATTCCCTCATGAAATCTTCAACTATTCACAACCTTCACATGTATTAGTCAAAGCAAATTTTTAACCGAGGCTCCACAAAATACCACCATGCTATCCTATCACATTTATAAACACATAACACTCGACTCATCATCGCGAATCAACATCTCCATTACCACTCAATCATTCACATATTCATACCACATCAACATCAAAAATCCACCACTCCATACTACTAATCAGCAAGAGAAAAATAGAAAAACAGCACAAAACACAAAAACCAGCCACATATTTACAAAGCAAAACACAACTCATGTCCCGATTCCCCCCACACTTAGACCATTGCTTGTCCCCAAGCAAAATAAACAAATCAACAACAAAGGGAAATGCAAGACAAGAGAAGAAGGGACCTTATCAGTGGCTAGGGTCAGCCGCTGGATTTTACCACGTCAAACAAACTTGGGCTGCTGTATTTATTCAGTAAAGCAAACTTGGGCCCATACTCCATTTAATTACATCTGAAGACTCAAACAAGGAAGGGGTGAACGAAAACGCCAGGAATAAAAATTAAAAAAACAGAAAAAAGAAATAAAAAAAAAAGAAAAACGGGAAATTAAATACGGGTTGCCTCCCGCACAACACTGTTGTTTAACGTCGTTAGCTCGACGGATGTTTCTCTCAAACAGCTGGTGGGTCGCTCATGACCTCACACTCCACATCATCTTGCTGGAATCCCTCGAAATAGTGTTTGAGTTGATGCCCGTTCACCTTAAACGTCTTACCCATCTCAAAGCTTTGAATCACTATAGCTCCATGTGGGAATATCTCAGTAACCAAAAACGGGCCTATCCAACGAGATCGCAATTTACTGGAAATAATTTAAGTCGAGAGTGATAAAACAGGACTTTATCCCCGACATTAAATCGTTTCCTAATAATCCTTTCATCATGAAAAATCCTCGTCTTTCTCCTTGTAAATCAGTGCATTCTCATACGCGTCGAGGCGTATCTCCTCAAGCTCTTGTAACTGCAACTTCCTTTGCACTCCAGCCTCGTCGAAATTCCAATTGCACTTCTTGATTGCCCAATATGCACGATGTTGTATCTCAACTGGGAGGTGGCACGCCTTACCATAAACCAGACGATATGGGGGCATACCAATTGGCGTTTTGTATGCCGTTCGATATGCCCAAAGAGGATCGTCCAACCTAACACTCCAATCTTTGCGATTCGGGTTTGCACCGCTTTTTCCGTAATTGCCTTTGATCTCGCGGTTGGGCGCCTCGGCTTGCTTCGCTCGTTTTGTGGGTGATAACCTCAGAGACAACTTATGATCACTCCATATTTTCTAGGGGCCTCGATTGTCCGATTGCAAAAGTGTGTGCCTCGATCGCTAACGATGGCCTTTCTAATCCCAAACCCGCAAATATGTTAGATTTCACAAAACCTCCTGAACCACCTTGAATCATTAGTTCGGTGGCCATTGCTTCCACCCATTTCGACACATAATCAACACCAAGTAAGATGTACATATGACCACCAAGAAGAAGGAAAAGGTCCCATAAAATCCATGCCCCAAATATAAAAAAAAAAAAAAATCAACTCATAATAGGGTTTTGGGGCATTTCATTACGTCGAAAGGTTACCGTTCTTTGGCATCCGCCACAAAGACTTACAAAAAAGGGGAATCCGGAAAGATGTCAGCGATAAAGCCACTCTCCAACACCTTATGGGTCGTGCGTTTAACCAAAGTGGCCTCGCGCGGAGGAGGGGTGGCAAAAGCGACAAGATTGAGTTGAACTCCGTATTCGACACACGCCTAATCACACGACGTCAGGCGGTGCTTCCCATAGATACGGTCATCCCAAATGTAGTGTTTTGCATCACTCTTCTTACCTGTCTCTTTCGTGCCTTAGTGGACCAAGGAAAAACTTTTGCAACGATGTAATTAGCAATATCAAGATACCATGGGGGTTTCATAGATTCGACACCGGGTCACCCAAAGGTGCGAATTCTGCCGATCGACCTTTATGTTTGAAGTCACAACTTGTGCTTCCTCTTTTCGACACTTCCGGAAGTTCGGTCATCCCGAAACTCTCCAACAAGTGGCAATCTCCTCATCTCTTATCGGTCTCTTTGAGGTGGTCACCACCACATTCTCGATTTTCTTGTGTCTGCGATCTCCAAGTCGAACTCTTGGAGTAGTAGAATTCATTGAATCAATTCGGGGCTTTGCCTCTTCTTGCCAAGTAAAAATATTGGAGGTCGCGTGATCCGAGAACACGGTGATCTTGGACCCCGAGCAAGTATGAGCGAAATTTCTCCCAAGGCTAAAACGATAGCAAAAGCTCTTTTTTTCTGGTAGAGTAATTTGCTTGTCTTTGATTCAAGGTTCTCGAGGCATAATAGATCACATGCGGCTTCGCCCGACTAAGTTGCCCAAAAATGTTTCTAACCGCATAATCGCTAAAGATCACACATCAACTCAAAAGGTAACTCCCAGGTTTGGTGGTTGGTTGATGATAGGTGGGGGTGGTCAAGAACTCTTTCAACTTATCAAACGCCATCTTGCACTTTTCATCGAAGTCGAACGTCTTCTTTCTGCAGGAGGAGTGTACACGGGGATGCTATCTTGGAAAATCCCTTTAATAAATCTCCCGTAAAAACTCGCATTGACCAAGAAAAAGAAATGAACTTCCCGTGACACTTACGGGGGGCAAAGCGTAAATCAATTCAATCTTAGACTTATCGACCTCTATACCCCCAGTAATGAAACAACATGCCCCAAAACTATACCCTCTTCTACCATAAAATGACATTTCTTCCAATTCAAAACAAGGTTAGTTTCAATGCATCTTTTCAAAATGAGAACCAGATTTTCAAGACCAAGATCAAATGAATCCCCATAAACACTAAAATCATCCATAAAGACCTCAATAATATTACCTACATACTCAGAAAAGATGCTTACCATACACCGCTGAAAAGTCGCAGGCATTGCAAAAAGGCCAGGGCATCCTCCTATAAAGCGAACGTGCAAACGGCATGTGAAAGTGGTCTTCCCCGATCCTCCCGAGCAATGGCTATCTGAAAAAGACCGAGAATCCATCCAAGAAACAATAGAATCAGGCCCTGGCTAGTCTCTCGAAAGATCCGATCGATGAATGGAAGGGAAGGGTCCTTCCGAGTCATCATATTCAAATTTTACTTTTAATCAATGCAGACTCACCATCCCATTTGGACTTTTGTGGCACCAACTCTCCAAATTTTGATTCTCTAATTACCAGAACTCCCGATTTCTTGGGAACCACTTGAGTGGGGTCGACCCACTTGTCAGTCCCAAATGGGATAGATCATCCCTACGCCAAGGAGTTTGATGACCTCCTTCTTCACAACTTCCATCATCGCAGATTCAATCGCCTTTGAGGCTCTCGTGAGGGCTTGAAACTTTCTCCACGTGAATCCGATGATGCATGTGAGAGGGACCCATTCCTTCAAATCGGCTATCGCCCATCCTACGGCCTCCTCAGAACCTTCAAAGTTTGATCAAGGCCACTTCGCGGCTTGAAGTCAACTTGGAAGAGATGATAACCGAGAGGGTTTGATCATCTCCCAAGTATACATACTTGAGGAAGTAGAGGAAGGGCTTGAGTTCGAGCCGGTGCTGTAAAGACAAAAGGTAGAATTTTATCAAGAATTTCGCAACTTAATGAATTTTACCTCATGCAAATGATGGTTAATTCCCGAGTCAAAGTGGGTCGTCTCCTTTCCACTCATTGAGCTTCATCACGTCCGACCTCGATTCCTCTCTACAGAAAGTGTTATCAAGCTCGCTCGTCAGAATCGATTCAAAAAGCTCAACAACCAAAAGGGTCAATCACATCAACCAATAAATCGAAGAAACATCATCGTGTGCCTCATAAAGATCAAAGATATTAAAGTGAATTATTTTTCCATCGAAATCCATCGTGAGAGTCCTTCGGATACGTTTATCTTTGTTTGGGCGGTGTTCAAGAACGGCCTCCCTAACAAGATAGTACATTAACCAAGTATTCCCATGCATATCTAGCACATAAAATCGGCCAGGAAAAATAAGATCACCAACTTGCACTAAAACATCCTCAAGCACACCATCGGGGTGTGCACTACTACGATCGACCAACAAAATTTCAATATTCGCTTTTTCAATGGCCCAATATTCAAAGCAGCAAAAACAGCACGAGGCATATCATTAATGGAAGCTCCTAGATCTAGCAAAGCTTGAGCAATCTTAACATTTCCAATCTTACAAGGGATAGTGAACGTACATGGGTCCTTAAGCTTCTCCGGAAGCCTCTTTTGAAACAGTATTAAACGTTTTCCCCATCACTACTTTCTCGTTGCCCTTCAAATTATGCGGCTATTGGTCAAAAGCTCCTTAAGAAATTTAGCATATCTTGAAATGAGCTATTGCATCAAACAACGGGATGTTGATTTCCACTTTCCGAAGACGCCAAGCACCTGCTTTCTCCTTGTTCCGCCTTCAATGCTCGCTCAACCCTGGAAGGAAAAGGCAAAACAGGAGTATAATCGGGGTTAGAAATTGAATCACTAACCTTTTTATCACCAATTTTCGGATTCTGTTCCACACTGGGTGACCTAGTGTCCTTCGTCTGCATTTCCTTCACACGGGTATCCCAAACAAGCTCGGTTTGTCCGACTTCTTTTCTTCCATTTCTTCGCCGGTGGGGTTAGTGAATCGAGAACTTAACATCCTCCAGCTGTTTTCCACTCCTCAACATGACAGCGTTCACGTTTTTCGGATTAACCTCGGGTTGGGCTTGTAGTTTCCCACTGTTTTGAGCTTCCAAACGACTGACGACGCTAGCAAGTTGACTCATTTGCATCTCCAAGTTCTTGACTGTAGAAGTGGTGGTTTGCTGGAGTTGAGTCATGCTCTCTGTTCTTCATTCGGAATTGCAAGGACCGAAGTGAAAGTTTTATCAATTCCTCTGTGGATTGCCCGGAATTCTCCACTGGTGCCTTGACTTGATATTGGCCCCTTTGCTGTTGTGGCCAATTGTGTTCCACTGCTGGATGGCTCTGCTGATTCCCCTACCTAAGATTCGGATGCTCTCTCCAACCCGGTTTGTACGTATTCGAAAAAGGATCAAACTTTCGCCCTTGGAAATTTCCAATGGCGTTGGCTTGTGCCTCGCTCTTGCCTGCATAATCGGGCCGAACTCCACCAGTAAAGAAGTTGTCTCACAAAAACAGCTTAGTTCGGTTAATTGATCTTTGAGAGAGGAATCACTTATCGTTTTGTACCAGGTTCTTGCGTGCACCCCTTTGATTGAATCACCGAAAGTGTTTGCGCCATATTCAAATGAGCTCTCAAGCTTGGTCACAAGAAGATCCCAGAGAGCCCCCACTTGCAACATCAACCAAACTCCTATCATAAAAGTATCGGATCGTAAGTCGCTCGAAATCGATGTTGTGGACTTGCCACCAGTTGCTTGAAACGCTCCCAATACTCGTAAAGAGTCTCCCCTGTGATCTGCCTGACACCACATATGTCCTTCCGCAAACTTGCCACACGAGAAGTTGGGAAATATTTATGCAAGAACTATCTTTCCATGTCAACCCAGGTCGTGACACTTGCAGATGGAAGGTAGTAAAGCCACTCTTTTGTCAATCCTTCGTGAGCCCGATGGAAACGCCTTTCACTTTTACCGCCTCTTCCGGCCACATCTTTCGGTTGACGTGAGAGCAAACCACATGGAATTCCCTCACAAATTTGTGTGGATCTTCACCTGCATTACCATGAAAAGCAGGCAACAAGTGAATTAAACCAGACTTAAGTTCGAAATCGGTACCCTCGGTAAGATAAACGATGCATAGTCGGTCATTGCGAAAAGTCGCGGGCTCGCTAATCGCTTCAACGTCGCTCACCCATATCTTCCTCCCTAATCGACTCACAGACTCACTTTCAACTGGAAAATGAAACGATTCGAACTATCTCATCGCGTCTTTAGTTTGCTTTCTCAAGTCTCGCTCCAAATTAGTAATCTCGGGGCAGAATAAAAGACCCTTGCTACCCTTCGATCGTGTGAACATAAACTAGAGGAAATCCTGAGGAAAAAAAACAGAAAGAGGGTCGTGAAGCTTAATAAAAGAGACGAAAAAAACGAGGTAAAATTGCAAGGAAAAGGATCTTTGATAAATGACAATCGGGTCACCCAAAGGTCAAAAGACTACATAATTTCTTGCAACTTACGAAACGAGCTGGAATTTTTTGAGACCAGAAAATACCAACGAGACACACTGAATTTCAGAAATATAACAAAAAATAAAATCTCAAAAATATCTAACAACGGGCACAAAAACAATTTCATCAGATCCCCAAGAATCTCGGCGCCAAAATTTGACCAAGACCGTCGAGGTGCCCGCTTCTAATCTCCTATCTATCTCCTCTCTCTTCTCTCTCCCTTTTTAATATATATATACGTATGATCGCTCCCTCAATCCTAATATATTTTAATATATATGTGTCATTCCCTCCAATAATAATACGCTGCCACTTCACGCGCTTTTTTTTTTTTCCTTTTTATCCAAGCTCTGCCTTTTTTGAAAATATCCCACCATAATTATCAAATCAAATCTTCCCACCAATATCTTGACCAAATCTTTCCCAAATCGCTTTCTTTGGACCAGATCTCCTCCATATAAAAAATCACCCATTTGGACTCTTTTTTTTTTTTACGACTTCGAACATGGGCTCAAGACTGGTCGACTGGTGGCTTTTTTTATAACACCAATTTGGCCCAATAATTCTTTTTTTGCCCAAAAATCACCTAAAGACACTTAAAAACACACAAAAAACGATCAAGTCTTGAATTGTTCAATCAAATCACATATAAGTAATCTAACATGCCATTCTAACATAAACGAGCCCAATAAATTGTACTCTATCATATTAAAAACATGCACATTTTGCTACCTATCAGATATCCACGTAATCCCCGTTCACGGACTTGCACAGATTTGTCAGCGTTGAATCTGAGACGGAATTTGCTAGGAAAATTTCTATTCTAGATTTTATGGAGAAAATATGAATCCTTGTATTATTAATTCTCAAAAGCTCATATATATAGGGGAGGCCCAACTTAAATCTTAAGCTAACCTAATTTGGAAATAAAATCTTTAATCTTATAAAATAAATCTCTCAGATTTATTTCCTATATATAAAATCTCTACGGATTTAATTCCCATGTATATCAAATCTCCTTGAAATCGTCAGTAAAAGTAATGAAGTATCCGAAGTGACCCCTAGCTAGAGTGTGCAATGGTCCACATGTATCGCTGTGAATCAACTCTAGAACTCTTTTGGCACGTACCCCTTTCCTAGAAAAGGGTTTGTCGATCATTTTGCCCTTGAGACAAAATTCGCAACTACCATAAGACTTAAAGTCAAATGGGGTTAAGTAGTCCAACTACCTTAACCTTGCAATTCTCATTTGCATGACCAAGTCTACTGTGTCATAAGTAAGTTGAGTTTCCATGATTACTAAGTTTGAGTCTTTTACTTTGTATGTTAAGAACATTATATCCACAATTCAACAATTATAAATCATTCAATAAAGGGGTTGTTGTACCCGGTTTACGTTCACCGGCTAACAAATAATAAACAATAATTAAGCAGACTATCAAAACAAGTAAAAACACGAAGTTTGGTTACCAGTTAAATCTTTTGAATAAAATGCGAAGCGGGGCTCCCAACTTTTGCGGTATCTTTAGCTTAATAATTTTTGCGGATTCTAATGTGTGAAGGATTTAATGGGCTGCCTTACAATGTTAACAACTACAAAGTTATATTTATAAACAAGAACTAGAGATTCTCCAGGTTAATGATACACGTTCATGGGAGCCTAAGAGGAATAACAAAAGGTTCCGTTATACTCATCATCCTTGCGCGTGAGGGAATCCTCGAGCTAAGCCGACGTGGAAGAAAGTCCAAAATCCGCTGTTAACCTTCAAGTATCCTTGCCGTATTTATCCTCAAGGTCTTGAGGCCAAGAAGGAATAAATATGGCAAAGATAACTTTCAATGGTCGTTCAATTTTGCGGACCGAATCTCCGGGTAAGTATCCGGATGTGTTTACTGGGACAAGCAAGAACCTCGTGAATCCTCCGTGGAACAAGGATAATTAAGATAGAACCCTAATTTTTGTCTATAAATATAACTTGTATTATACATTGTCAAGCGGATCGAATTCTTTCACACATTAGAATCCTAGGCGTAAATTATAAATAGCAAGATACCGCTTTGGAGCCCCTAGACGTAGTCTTATTCAAAAGATTTAACCGGGTAACCAAACTTCGTGTTTTTACTTGTTTTGATCTTCGCTTAATTATTGTTTATTATTTGTCGGGTTTAAACATAAACCGTACAACAATCGGCGCCTGCCTCAAGGAATAATTTCACCGATTGTTCATCATTCTTGAAGACCCACCTTCCTTTCATCAACGATGGCCATCAACCCGATAAAGGGCTATCAGAGAAGTTCGACGCCAAGAAGACGGGGCGTAAGCCCCCCAGTTCCCCATCGACTAATCGGGGTTGCCATACCACTCCTGACCGAGGCAATCTCATTCGGACCCCTAAGATGAAAAAGTCGCCCCGGTTGTCCTCCTCAGAAGAGGCAAATTTTGTCTTCGACGCCCAAAGAATCACTTCCAAACAAGAAGTCACTCCTAAGTGCCCGCTTAAAGCCAGCGGGCATCTAACCCCAAAGGGGCAAATTATCGTCAATCGACCTCCCGCGCGATTTGGTAGTCACTAACACTGTGAAGTCCCGCCTCGCGATCGATGCATCACTGCTTTCAAACAACTTGTTCAACCGCCTCAAAACCCTCCTGAACCTTGAAAGCTCCAAAGGATGTGGAGGATGAGGTTAACTCTTCTATCTCGGATCGTAGTTTTTAGTCGTGATCTCATTCGCACTACCTGCTCACCAAAGACGAAGTCTTGAAGGGTTCTCAGTCTGTCATGGCACAACAGGGGCGCTGCCCGACCGCCAGATGTTGCGATGCCTGTGTCGTCACTTACCTCGCTTGCTCGTTGACATTGCTTCGAACGGCCGAAAATCAAGATCTGGAATGATGGGGACAGATCTGAAACCTCGCTATCCCGAGATTGCCATTTAGTACGCTTAATTACTTTAGCACCTACTCAGAGGAAAGTTGACGCAGCTGCAAGAATAGATTGCTACAATGGGGGAGCCGGGACCCGCGGGCTCATGATCGAGGGATATCTCCTACATGGCGTCCCACTAAACAAACTAACGCGACCAGATGTAGGTTATTTCCTTTAACTTTGAGCGACCATGCTCATACGTGGTTCACTTCATCGCTTCCATGTTCGGTGGACACATTCGACCAATTTCATGACTTCTCGAAATCATTTCGACAATGGCTCCCCGACCAAATGACAAATACCGGCGAAATGCTCAACAGGTGACAATGAACTGATCGATCCCATATTGAAAGGATCGGTACTTTCATCCTTGAAGGATCCCTTAGGGACGAGGCAAAATCGCTTTCGAGTCATTGGCACCCAGAATGGACCAAGATGTGATACGCATGACCCACGAATTATCCAATCCAGTTATGCCGACCAAAAGCCGCCTACGACCGACACTTACTCCGAAGTTAATCCCGACTCCGAACGCGGAAGTTTCCAAGCATCAAAAAGAAGTTCCGAGGGAAATGGAGCCACAAAGACTCTCCTAAAGAACTATAAGCCGCTCAAGAGTCGATTTACGTGAAGTTGATGGATGTCTTGTGCATGACGCCAATTCATGTCTCATCGCGATTAAGGATCGGGAGTTATCCCACCTCGTCCAACGAGGAATAATAATGGTAAGCAGACCAGAAAGTTCTCGCAGAACTACCCACGACCCAAAGCAGCTACTACACAAGTGAACGCGAGGACCCATCAAAACAACTTTGGAGGTTGTACGAGGATGGATTGTTGAATGAGTTTATCGTTTAACCTCGGAAGCCGGAAGCCGGGTACCTTGAAGATCGCAAACCACCCAACCGCTCCAGGGGAACGGGAGTCGCGGAGAGACCTTCCACCATTAAAGCTTACGAGCTCAAGAATACATATGGCACAGAGACCTAGTACAAGTGAAATGGGCTCATCCGAGATACTTTTTTTTAGTAGATCGGAGGTCACCTTCTTTTGTAATAGTCCCGTCAAGTTAAATAAAGAAATTTCTCATTTCAAAACTCCCCGTGTGAAGAAACCAAACCGTCGCGTGAAAAACATATGATCGATAAAATGCATGCCACATGAAAGACATGATCGATAAAACGCGCGCCACGAAAAGAAATGATCGATAACACGCAGGTCGCATGAAAGACATGATCGATAACATGTAGGTCGATAAAAGACGGATCGATAACATTCAGTCGCATAAAAGACATGATTGATAACACGCGTGCAGGTGTGACTTTAGAAATACTTTGGGGCGAGATCGCCACCCTAATGGTCGCGGTTATCCCCACTTTGTAAGACGATTATGCAAATGTCCAAGAACAAGTCGCTTAGAAAATAGGACTTGTACGAAGGACTAAGCAAAAAGTCGAAGCGAAATCAAGTAAGACAACGACATAAAAGATTATTCAGTGACGAAAGAGGCTACTCAAGTCGCAAACCGCCGGCAAAATGGTCGCCGACGAAAAAAACTTATCGCAGACTAAAGAGGTTTCAACTCAAAGTTATAAGTTTCTCACAAGGAAAAAAAGGCGAAAGCACGTAAAAACTTTTAGCTCAAGAGGCTCGCGAGTACAAGACAAAAGACTTGTACGCTTCACTAGTACAAGTTTTGTACAAGAGGCTCGCACCTCGTGAGTACAAGCGAAGAGGTTCGCGCACCTCAGAGTAAAGGAAAAAAAGTCTCGTGACTAAAGAGTTTTAGCTCAAAAGTGCGAAAGACAGAAAGTCTCGCACTAGAGAGTTTCAACCCAAGGGTCGAAAGACAGAAAAAGTCTCGACTAAAGAGTTTCAACCAAGTGAAAGATTGAAAAGTCTCACACTAAAGAGTTTCAACTCAAAAGTGCGAAAGCACAGAAAGTCTCAAGACTGAGAGTTTCAACCCAAGTGCTCATTCTAAAAAGTCTCAAGACTCAGAGAGTTTCAACTCCAAAGGCGAAGACAAAAAGTCTCGCGACTAAAGAGTTTCAACTCCAAGTGCGAAAGACAGAAAGAAAGTCTCTCACTAAAGAGTTTCAACTCAAAGTGCGAGCACTCGCACCAAAGAGTTTCAACCCAAGTGCGAAGACAAAAAGTCTCGCGACTAAAGAGTTTCAACTCAAAGTGCGAGACAGAAAAAGTCTCGCGACCAGAGAGTTTCAACTCCAAGTGCGAAAGACAAAAAGTCTCGCACTGAGAGTTTCAACTCCAAGTGCGAAAGCACAAAAAAAGTCCGCACAAGAGAGTTTCAACTCCAAGTGAAGACGTAAAAAGTCTCGCGACTAAAAGAGTTTCAACTCCAAGTCGCGAAAGCACGAAAAAGTCTCGCGCTAAAGAGTTTCAACTCATAGTCGCGAAAGAAGAGATAAGTCTCGCGACTAAAGAGTTTCAACTCTAAGTGGGCCAACTTAACTCTCGACGAGCTCAAATCTTGGCGGGTAGCGACCTCGATGTATAAACTCCCACTTGGGGGCATGAAGGAGAATCGAACCCGCAAAGATATGTCAAACTTAATACCAACAATGCAACCTCAAGTACGAGAGAGTAATTTAATCCTAATTCAAAGAAGAGATCAAGACCGACCTCCGAATCCAAGTCGAGTCCGCTCTTGGGGCAATTGTTGTAACATGAATAATCTCTCCACACGTATAAGGTGAATGGTTCGACAAGTCGATCACCAAAGAACCGAGATAAAGTGACTTGAGGTTGAGTCTCTATGAGCCGGCCGCAGTCGTGGAGAGTCACTTAGGGCTACCGTGAGGCCTGGAGGCTTGGAACGTTACATAAGTCAGCCGGGCGACGGGAAGAAAAGAAGGCCACTTGGCGACTGGAAGGTCGTGACAAGTCGGGACGACTTCGGTCTCAAGGTCGAAAGAGGATAAATATGACAAAGATCTACGGAGTTAATGGTGCGATTTTATGACCGTAATCGTGGTAAAAGTGTATCCTGATCGCGCGATTTATGACAAGGACAAAGCGAACCCCTAGGTCGGCCCATGAACGAAGCCCATTAAGATCAGAATCCTAATTATTTGTCTATAAATATAACTTGTATTACACATTGTAAGGGATTGAATTCTTCACACATTAGAATCCTAGGCAGAAATTATAGTGCAAGATACCTTGCTTGGAGCCCCCAGACGTAGTCTTATTCAAAAGACGAACTGGGTAACCAAACTTCGTGTTTTTACTTGTTTTGATCGTCTGCTTAATTATTGTTTATTATTTGTTGGCCGGCGAACATAAACCGGGTACAACAGGGGCATTCCCATAAATCACACCATTAAGCGTAAATAACAATTATTATTTGCAAAATGGAAGGAAAAATTCTTCAATGTCTAACATAGGAACGTAAATAATGTTGTGGGTAATAGAAGGAACAAAATAACAATTATTTTGTTCTAATCTAAATCAAAGGGTAAGTTTAAGTCCCCACGGGTTCAGTAGCAATTCTTGCTCCATTTCCACGTGTAAGACGACTTCACCCGCCCTAACTGCCCTAAGACACATTTGACCCAATTGCATTCGTACAAATGTGAGAGCCACATCCAGTATCTAATACCAAGCAGTTAGCGCTATTAGTGGACATGTTTATCTTAATAACAAACATACATGTTTCTAGTCTTTAGAAGACCCAAAGGCCTTCTTTTCAAAGAATCAAAACCTTACAAATATTCTTCCTAAGGTGCTCTTCTACTTTCAAAGAGAGGCAGACACATCCTCGTTTCTGGCCATTTCCTTTTTGAACACCATCTTAGTGATAGTGAACTCAAAAGTCTTGAGCACGTTGTGAAGTTCAAGCATGGTCGCATTCGTCTTATTGATATTGATGTTCACAATGACGCTGAAATATGAATCCGGGATCGACTCGAGGATAATATAAATGAAAACGTTGGTCCTTTAGCTCAATGTCTAAATTATCAAGTTTCTCAATTAGGCCTATCATCATTAGTAAATGAGATGAAATCTTCCATTCTTTAGCTAACTGACATCTGAATAGATCTCTCATCACTTCATAAATCTCAAAATGAGATTTAGAATCAAAGAGATCCTTCAGATGCTTGAGCATCTAGAAGGGACCCATTTTCTCATGTTGCCTATGCAATTCAGGAGTCATGTCGAGCAACATCACACACTGAGTTTGGGAAGCATCCTTTTGATGCTTCTTCTGAGCTGCTACGTCAAACGTGGCTGCCTCAGGGAACCAGCTGCAGGGGTAACCGGGATTGGCGTGTCGAACACGTACTCAATCTTTTCTTGCCTTAGCACCAAACACATGTTTCGGTGCCAGTCCAGAAAATTTGGCCTAGTCAATTTGTTTTGTTTCCAAAACACATCTCAATAACAATTATACATTTCAATTAACCAAGAGAAATAAAATAAAATGGGAATTAAACACATAATTCCTATGATCAATATTTAACAATCAAAATAAACATGGTCTTTCTTTTGTATTTATTTTGTCTCCATTATTTTCACATATTCAACGACCTCATCGGAAGAATACGATTTTATATCTAATATAAATCATAATGGACTAGGATCCACATTCCTATTATTACAATATCTGCTTGGGCTGATTACTGCAATAATAGAACTAGTAGGTTCCAAACCAATTGCAAAACTGCAACTCCTAGTTGATTGAACCTAGTTCAATCGGATGCCACTCGACTTTCGTTTCCCTGCTTGGGCTGGTGAAACAAAGTCAAGTTGATTTACAACCATCAAGCGGCAACACTTCGTGTCCTTATAAAAGTCCCGTTAAATGTAGATCCGAGTAAAAGACTTGGGCCTTAAATACTCATTAGAACGAATCTCCGGTTTACTTTTAACTTTGATGGAAGACATCGTTCAATTTAATGAAAATCATATTTTTGTGAGGAACGTTTTAAAAGCGGGGTATTAATTGCTTAATCGAGATCCAACATGTTAATCTACTTCATATTTGAGCAATTATTGGGGGCCGCCTACCCAAACATGATTTTATACGGATTAACACTTATATGAGCGCCTTCTACCCAAACAATTAATACGGTTCGACAATTATTGGGCGCCGCCTACCCGAACAATTATAATGCGGACTATAAAAGTGTTAACGAATTAAATTAAATTTATTAACCAAGTGGGATTTAATAATTTATTAAAAATTTATCGAATTAATTCCAAAATCCAATTTTAAAAATAAATTCAATAATTATTAAGCAATTATTAAAACGTGATAGAATCTATCCAATTAATTTGAATTAAAGGTCCAACCTTTAATATCATTTTAAGGATAAACTTATTATTTCTAAAAATCAAATTTTAAGTCTAAGTTTATTAATTCAAAATTAATAACCAATTTCAATTTAATATTATTAAAACGTCAGGGGCTCAGGTGCAAATTTCTAAAACTGCACGAGAGGGTCTGGTCAAATCAAATTCGCAAACCAGTCCCCTTCCACATCACCGCCCATCCTTGCAGAGTCCAATCTGCAAACCGTAACATCCCAATGCAATTTTCCAAACCAAAATCAAGACCATCAGTTTAATTAACATCATTCAACAATAGTACCCACCGAAGAACAATGAGAATCAACAGTCCAGAAATCGTTCAAAGTGCAGCGGCGAAAAATAAAACGCAGCGAGAACGAAGCAATCGTGAGACGAAACGTCGCCGCATATAGCGACACGAAACGCATCGCTGCCGCCTCAGAAGCGTGTGAGAGCATCGCATCGGCCGCGTGTACAGCAAATCGCAGCTGCTAGACACGAGTACTGGCAACCTCACCACGCCGCTCGAAGCGTGCTGGTGAATCGCTGTCATCACTCGATGTAGGTCGTCGATTAATCGCTCCGAGTGATAAATCGAGAGGCCAAAATGTCGCCGCTGCAAACCCTAGACGCGGATCGACCCGCCGAGAACGATGACGGGAGGCCGCCGTCGTTCGCGAGCCGCAAACGCGCCGTGGATGTTGTAGACAAGGTCATTGGTTGAAGAAACGCATCACCATCACACTAATCTAGACGGGTCCACGCGAATCACCGCGAGACGCGGTCGTTGATCGCCGTCTCGAGCGACGAAACACTGAATTCCACCGTCAACGAAGCAGTGTGCGGCGGGCGATGATGGTGGAGGGTTTCGAAAACCCTAGTTGTGTGTCAAATTAACAAGTTGAGATAATCAAATGAAGTGGCAGGGCATATGAAGTGGTTTCAATAATCAAATAAATAACCAAAATCAAAATAAATAGGACACACAATTTTAATACCCCCAAAACTGCAAGCAGGTGCACACACGCACCAAGATTAATGGCTATCGGTGTGTTCGTTCAGTTTTCAATTGCGCAATTAAACAAGAGCCTGACGCTCTGATACCACTGTTGGAATTTAGAGGCACGTAAACACGTAATACATGCGCAGCGGAAATAAATAGTTCACCAACAACGAACACGTAATTGCATAATTGAATATGTACAAACATAAAGAGAAACCTTACAGTAAATCGTACGCATATTTCTCTACTATGATATCCACGTGATCCCCGTTCACGGACTTGCACAGATTTGCCAGCGTTGAATCTGAGACGAAATTTGCTAGGAAAATTTATATTCTAGATTTTATGGAGAAAATATGAATCCTTGTATTATGAATTCTCAAGAGCTCAAATATATAGGGGAGACCCAGCTTAAATCTTAAGCTAACCTGATTTGGAAATAAAATTCCTAATCTTATAAAATAAATTTTTCAAATTTATTTCCCATATATAAAATCTCTACGGATTTAATTCCATGTATATCAAATATCTACAGATTTGATTTTATATATATTAAATCCTATAATAATATTCCATATATTATTATTGAGAATCCTATTTAATTAAATCCAATTTAATCAAATATTAATAATAATTAATTCTAAATTAATCTATTATTAATTAATTATCCATAAATTAAATATTAAATTCAATTTAACATTTAATCAACCAACTATAATCCGTAAAAGGAAATCACTTGTTGTGTGACCCATAGATCCTCATATATCGAGCGATTAGTCAAACTAACGCTATTAATGGAACCCTAGACAATAAATCAGACATTCTCAATATATGAGGTACGTTGCGAGAAACGTGCAACTACCTGTAACTGAAACATGGACTATTACGATTTCCTCCTTTCATTTGCGAATACTCGATTAAGTCTTGAACATGATGAAGTGTCTATTCAAATAACTTAATCATATTATCACTAATCACTAATTGATCATGTATGTCACACTTAGCCACAAAGTCTAAGTTGACTTGCATCGGCCGATGACTTAGATCCAATTATGATGAGAAGATGAGTATTCTCTCTAAATACACATTGAGGAATGAATCATATTATTGGCTCAACTACCACGCACATGCACTTCGTGATGAACCCAATCCAAGCCATATCTACCCGTAGACGGGTGCAAGCGTCGGTCATGGTCAAAGTTCATCATCCCACACATGTCGTGCGTATTGACCTCAAGTCAAAGGAGTACCGCATCGCTCCCACTAACCGAGACACCCGTAGACACATATTGCGGACTTACATCAAACGGTTTCTCGGATGGGTATATCAATACCCTCCAAGGTATCTGTGCATCTATCATGAGATACCTAGTATCTCGTAGTAAGTGAGATCTTACTACACTCTCTAAGAGTATGATGCAGATCGCACACCAATCTCCATTGCATCATCAATATTAGGGATGAAAAAACGCCCCGCCCCAAAGTCGACCCGCCCTGCCCTGCCCCGGTTGGACCAGGTCAGGCCCGACCCATTCTGAAAATGGGCCAGGTCAGGCCCGCCCCGCGCATGGGTCAGGCCGGGCTTGGGTACCAATATTGTAATTACTCGGCCCGCCCCACCCCGCACTCTTTATATAAATAAATATTTATATGTATAATATAATAATAATAAAAAAATATATATAATATTTCATCAGTTATCACACGGTTTTCTTTTCTTTCATCCTAACCCTAATTCCCAATTTCATCAGTTATCATACGATTTTCTTTTGGCTCGTGAAAGTCTTTTTTGTTAATTTTGGACATGAAAGTGGGGTGAATTTGATGATTTGGTGGATTTGTAATTTATTTCTTATTTCATTGTGGATTTCTAATTTGTGGACCTCTCGTTAAATTATGGTGAATTTGATAATTTAATTTATATCCATTTTAGCTTGAATTATGTTATTGTATTGTATTAAATGTGATAATATTTTTATAGATAAAAATTGAATTTCAGCTTTATTTAAAAAAAAAATGTAGCAGAATGGGTCAAAAATGGGGCAGGGCGGGCCGGACCTGCCCCTCGCAAGCGGGGCTTGGGTCTTAAAACTCTGACCCACAGTGGGCCATGGGGCAAGCTGGGCCGGCTGGGTATATGCGCAGGGCGGGCTTGGGTAGTTAGGTACCCGGCCTGTCCCGACCCATTGCCATCCCTAATCAATATCCCATTCTTAATGATCCTTGATCGGGGCTATTTGAGAATCATGCTTAAGTCATCTGAGTTCTCACAACCAATGACAACAATGACTCATGGGAACACTTGCATGAATAAATGCAATCAAACATAATATTCAAACAAGTGTATTGTCATACATTAATATTAAGTGAATTATAATATTAAATCAAACTGATTATCATCGAGTATTATGTCCTTACAATAGATTGTCTTTAGGACACTAACACTAACACATCTTGCTTCTTTCATCCTCAACAGAATTGGTTTTTGAGATTGTATATGCATGTCTCTTGCAGGTTGGTTCTGCAGATCAACATATTCATTACTACGACTTGAGAAAAGTCATCCAGCCATTACATATATTCAGTGGGCATAGGAAGGCTGTCTCATATGTGAAATTTCTGTCCAACCATGAACTTGCTTCTGCGTCAACAGACAGTACGCTATGCTTTATGGGACGTAAATGAAAATGTTCCAGTAAGTTTTAACTGTGTTAGGCTCTTTTCCGTGGTGTCATGACTTAGTCACCAGCATTGCATTTATACACTTTTCATTGCTTTGGTAATAAATAATAATCCAATCTGTTCAAACCCTCCAAAAGATATTGATATTATTTCTGTTCATGCGATATTTTGTTCAGCTACGCACGTTCCGAGGCCATACAAACGAGAAAAACTTTGTCGGTCTAACTGTAAACAGAGAATACATAGCATGTGGGAGTGAAACGAATGAAGTGTTTGTGTATCACAAGGTAGCGGTATATTCTTTCCTATACGTCCTGTATAGTTCATCTGTGTAAAAGTACGTATATTAACTGATTTGGGAGTTTTTACAGGCAATTTCAAAGCCTGCAGCATGGCACGAATTTGGTTCTGATGCAGAAGACGGTGAAGAAGCAGCAGCAGCAGGGTCGTACTTCATAAGTGCAGTGTGTTGGAAAAGTGATAGCCCAACTATGGTCACAGCAAACAGCGAAGGGACGATAAAAGTCCTTGTCCTCGCTCCTTGATTCATCAATTCACCACTTCTAGATGCAGTATTAATATTATGTGTAAATCAACTTGAAAGAAAAAACCAAATAACACAAGGCCCGGTGTCAACAGGTTTCTTTCTTTCATCCTTCTTTTTTTTTGTTGGTTTGTTGAAAGATGTATGTAAGTGTATAATGGGGCTAAGATGTGATTATTGTTTATAAATGACTTAATTCTTTTTTAATTTCTTTTGGAGACATAGTTCAAGTCTGTGTGGACATGGGGGGAGAGAGAGGTAAGAGTGGAATTTTAATGAAAAAAATCTAATTAGAGATTTGTATATCTTCCTTTCAATATCACTGATATGCATTAATTATTTAGGGGTATGTTGGATAATTCTCTATATTTTACAAGCTTTTATATATATATATATATATATATATATATATATATACACGTGCGCTTTAAAGGTAAAGTCTTGCATAAAAAATTTACCTTGCATTTTGTTTGCATATGAATAATTTGTCAGAACTATTATTTCATTCAAAATATTAGTTGGTATACTATGTTTTGTTCCAGAATACATAAAGAAAAGAAATTGTATTACAGTCTCAACAGGAGACTCATCCAATTTACTCATGTTATCATCAAAATATTTGTATAGTAAAATAAAATCTTGGATGACAAATTTGTATAAGCTTTGGGATTCAAAACTTAAGAAGAAAATGTTGGAGATTTGGTTGGGCTTGCCCCAGTGGAAGTTGAATTAAAAGGTTGATAATTTGATTGTAAAGTGGACATCTTTGAACTGAGTTTTCTGTAGATTTCACCATTCGGTTTTTGTGTTTTTTGAGTATGTCGAGTAGTGGGTTGCGCAAGCTTCGCGATCATATATAACACGTGAGAAGAACCAAATTAATGTAGGTGTGAATGATAAATTGGCTCAAAGGGACTTTATCCCAAATTGGTTAGGAGATACCTCTCGTGCGTGTCCTTGTAGAAAACGCAGGGATTAATTTTAATTTGGTCTACTATTAATTAAAGATTAAGAAAATTCTAGAAAAAGTCCTTTGATTTTTTCCACAATTTTTTCTCATCTTTAATTTCTTGGCTAATTATTTAAACCTTTGGCTTTTCACTTCCTTCACCTTAATGGTAGAGTAATGAGACTCTTTATGGTGGGTTAATCTCCACACCTATATAAGGGTGACCATCTTTTCCATATGGAACACATGAAAACAAAAATCTCTTCCCACTCGTATATTTTTCCTGCATTTTTTTTAAGTCATTCAAGGGTTTTTAGCTACGAAAAGTTCGACGAGCTGTTTCTCGTTGCTTCCGAGAAGCAGTTGAGATTGGACGTTGTACCTTGGGAACTCATTGTTCGAGAAGGCTTGGAGCAATTAGGCGAGCAAATTGAGTTTAAGGGCAAGTGGTTTACTACTGCCTCGTCCAGGATTCAATCCGAACCTTTTTCCTTTTTTCTTCTCTTTGTTTTCATCGTGATGCAAGATTTTTTCTAAAACAAATAGTCTTAATTTCTGAATCTGATTTACAATCTTAAACTCAATTTATTTTTGTGGGGCAATTTTTTTTTCTTCGCAGCATTAAAAGATCAGTATATAAGTTGGAAGTTGGTTTCGTCTTCTGGTTCAGTTTATAATTTTTTTTGTTCTTTTCAAACAAATTTTTAAAATATTGTTTGTTTGCCATCATTAACCATTTGCTTGTACAGCTTCCATCAACGTATCATTTCTTTAATATATTCATATGTGCATGGAAGGTATTTAATCTAATTGGCATATTTGTATCTTTATTAAAAGGACCACCACTGAACACTTCGTGAACGAATTGCGAATCAAAGTTGATAAAATGTTTTAACTCACCAGAATTAAAAATCATTTAGTTGGCCTTGGAATATAATCAAAGTTGTGAAAATGTTACAAATTTGATTAGTTCTTTAATCAATCTTTGTTTCCTCTCATTTCTCTTCGTATTCTTGTTAGAATATTTTAAGGCGTTTTTTGTTTATTTAATTACAGATTTTGTAATCTGTTGTTCAACAAGTCTTATTTGAGGAAACATTAAGAGCCTCCTTTCTTACTGCTTCTTTTCTTTGGTATAGATGGCGAACATTGATAACTCATCAAATACCCCATTTGTTAATGGCTCGGGAATTCCGCAAACTGAGAACGCAGGAAATTCGGGGACTCCTGTTGTTGCTACAAACGGTACTGAGACCGTCTTGCCTTTTGGTGTACCCATCATTCCAGCTCGTCCTATCCAGTTTGGCCATTTTGACAAATCGGAAAAATTCAAGGGTGGTGACAATTTTAAATTGTGGAAAGAAAAGGTTATGTTTTATCTTACCACCTTGAATTTGGCTCGGTTTGTCACTGAGGTCAAGCCGGAAGAAGATAGGAACGATCCTCAATCTGTTACGGCCAGTCAAGCATGGAATAATGTTGATTACTTGTGTCGTAACACTATACTTATGAGCCTAGAGGATTCCCTTTATAAAATCTTTTATGAGAAAAAGACGGCTAAAGAACTTTGGGATTCTCTAGTGAAAAAGTATATTGTTGACGATGCCGGTGCAAAGAAATTTGTGGCTGCTAAATTCCATGACTTGCGTTGATGATAGAAAAGTTACCTCCTGCTTGGAATGACTTCAAGAACTATTTGAAGCATAAAAAGAAAGAAATGTCCCTTGAGGATTTGATGTTGAAGTTGCGGATTGAACAGGATGCGAGAAAAACTATTAAGAAGCCTAATGGTTCTGTTTCCAAGGCAAATGTTGTGGAGGCTGAAAGCTCTCGTGCCGGTGGCAAACGAAAACGTCCGAACGACTCTAAGAATATGACTCCAAGTAAGAAGTTCAATGGCGACTGTTTCGTTTGTGGAAAGCCGAATCACAAAGCTAAGGATTGTCGAAGCCGTGTGGAAAATTCGAACAATAACAACTATAAGAATCAGAGGAATAATGGTAAGAACGGGAATAATAATCGGAACAAAGGGGATGGTCAAGCTCACTTAGCGAAGGCCGGGAACTTGAACTTTCAAATGGAAGACATGCATCTGAGTGCAGTCTTTTCTGAAATGAATCTGATTGGAGAAAACTCCAAGGAATGATGGGTGGACACTGGGGCCACTCGTCATATTTGTGCCAACAAGTGGATGTTCAAAATCTATCAACCTGTTGATGGTGAAGTTTGCTTTATGGGGAACTCTGCAACCTCTAAGGTTGAGGGAAAAGACACGGTGGTTCTGAAAATGACTTCTTGGAAAGGGTTGACGCAGACTGAAGTGCTCCATGTGCCAGAGATCCGTAAGAATCTCATTTCTGGAATCGTGCTGAACAAGAAAGGTTTTAGATTTGTCTTTGAAGCTGACAAGTTTATCCTAACCAAGAGTGGGTCGTTTGTTGGGAAAGGGTACTTGGCTGAAAATCTCTTTAAGATGAATGTAATGAATGTACTCCCTGGAACTGAGCCTTATGGCGCGAATGTAACTGAGGCTACCACTAGCTCAGTTGGAAATAAGTGTGCCCGAGAGGCTAATGAATATGTTAGATTTGCTTATTTGTTTGAGTCTTTTACTTTATGGCACTGTAGACTAGGTCACATGAATTCTAAAAGTTTACAACGATTAATCTCACTAAACCTACTACCCAAATTTAACATAGATAAAAATTACAAGTGTGAGACTTGTGTAGAAGCCAAGTTATCCAAAATGTCTTTCAGATCAATTGAGAGAAGTTCAGAACCGTTAGATTTAATTCATACGGATGTGTGTGATTTAAAATATGTACAATCGAGAGGGGGTAAAATTACTTCATCACTTTTATTGATGATTGTACAAGATATTGTTGTGTCTACTTAATGAGAAGTAAAGACGAAGCAATTGATATGTTTGTTCATTATAAAATGAAGTGAAAAATCAAATGAGTAAGAAAATTAAAATGTTGAGAAGCGATAGAGGTGGTGAGTATGAATCACCATTTTCTCAATTGTGTGCCGAAAGCGGCATCATTCATCAAACAACTGCTCCTTATACTCCAGAACAAAATGGAATTGCAGAGCTAAAAAATAGAACATTAAAAGAAATGATGAATGCTATGCTAATAAGTTCGGGTTCACCTCAGAACTTGTGGGGGGAAGCCTTGCTTTATGCAAACCACATCCTGAACAGACTACCACATAAAAAGCTAGACAAAACGCCTTATGAATTGTGGAAGGGTCATTCACCTTCTTACAAGTTCATTAAGGTCTGGGGATGTCTAGCAAAGGTCCCGATTCCTCCTCCTAAGCGGACTAGAATAGGTCCTAAAATGGTAGATTGTGTGTTCATAGGATATGCACAAGATAGTAGTGCTTACCGATTTTTAGTTCATAAATCGGATAACTCAGAGATGCACATCAACATTATCATTGAGGCTAGGGATGCTTCCTTCTTTGAAGGAATTTTTCCCTACATTGATCGCTCTTCGATTGAACTAAGGGTTGATCGAGAGGTGAGAAATGTGGGGGTTAATGAAGTTCAAAAGGAAGTTGAAGGACCTAGACGTAGCAAGAGAGCTAGAACAGAAAAGTCATTTGGTCCAGATTTTCTGACCTACTTGGTAGAAAATGACCCTCTGACTTATAAAGATGCTGTGAATTCTTCAGATTCTGATCTTTGGAAAGAAGCCATTGATAGTGAAATAAATTCTATTCTACAAAATCATACGTGGGAACTTGTGGACCTTCCACCCGGTTCCAAACCTCTTGGCCACAAGTGGATCTTTAAGAAGAAGATGGAGCATGATGGTTCAGTAGATAAATACAAGGCGGGACTTGTGGTTATGGGGTATAAACAGACTGAAGGAGTAGATTATTTCGACACTTATGCTCCAGTGTCGAGGAAAACTTCAATCAGGTTAATCATAGCTTTTGCAGCTCTGTTCAACCTGGAAATCCATCAAATGGATGTGAAAACAACTTTCCTTAATGGAGAACTGGAAGAGGAAATCTACATGGAACAACCTGAAGGGTTTGTTGTTCCAGGTAAAGAAAATAAAGTGTGTAAACTTGTAAAATCCTTGTATGGGTTGAAACAAGCACCTAAACAATGGCATGAAAAATTTGATAGTGTAATGCTTTCAAATGGTTTTCAAATAAACCAAAGTGACAAGTGCGTCTACGTGAAATGAAGCAACAATGATTACGTAATTTTATGCCTCTACGTGGATGACATGATTATAATTGGTAACAATGAGAACATCAAAACCACTAAGAAAATGTTGTCAAGGAACTTTGACATGAAAGACATGGGCTTTGCTGATGTAATACTTGGCATGAGAATTTCCAAGATGGCTGATGGCTATTCATTGTCTCAGTGTCATTATGTCGAGAAAATTCTTGATAAGTTCGACAAGGACAGTGATATGATTGCTAGAACACCTATGGAAGTAGTTTCAAAGCTACAGAAAAATCGTAGAGAAGGTGTAAGACAACTTGAATATTCAAGGGGGTAGTCTCATGTTCTTAATGGACTGTACTAGACCAGATATTGCTAACTCAGTCAATAGACTTGCCAGGTATACAAGTAATCCTAATATCGAGCACTGGAAAGCTGTGGTTAGAGTGCTCAGATATTTACGATATACTGCTAACTACGGATTACACTATACGAGATATCCGGCAGTACTTGAAGGGTACACGGATGCGAAATGGATTTCTGATTCTAAGGACATCAAATCTACCAGCGGATACATTTTCATAATGGGGGGTGCTGCAGTTTCTTGGAAATCCTGCAAACAAACTTATATTGCCAGATCTACTATGGAATCCGAGTTCATAACCTTGGATCTAGCTGCAGAAGAGGCTGATTGGCTGACGTAGTTTCTTGGAAGACATTCCAATGTATTCCAAACCAATGCCACCAATTAGCTTACATTTTGATAGTTTGTCAGCTATTAGGAGAGCGACTAATAATGAGTATAATGGGAAGTCTCGACATATACGTTGAAGACATAAATCCGTAAAAATTCTATTGAAATCTGGTGTTATAACTTTGGACTATGTGAGATCTAAAGAGAATATTGCGGACCCATTAACGAAAGGTCTTTCAAGAGACCAAGTAGAGATTTCATCGATGGGAATGGGATTGAAGCCCATGAAATTGATCACCACCCATGATGGCAACCCAACCTGAATTGTAAATCCCAATTTGCAGGTTCAATGGGACAACCGAATTGTGGGGGGAATCGAACAAAGCACTCGGGAATAAGAGTTTCCAGCCTATTACTATGGTAAATGAGTGGTAGACTTGTCCATTGAAGGATAAGTTTTAGCTTTTAATGATCCTCATACGTTGTACGTGGGGTATGTTAGGATACTCTTAATGAGAGATCACATATATCAAATGTAGAAGGGGCCTCTTCTATGAGATGAGTTTGAGGGCTAAATCTTTAAAGCTTTTGATGAATAGTTCCAAGGCAGTCCAGGGCCAAAATGGACAACAACGAAAGGACTGACTAGTAGTAAAGAGAAAAATATTGTGTGAGTATCATTGTCTTAGTACACTCTTAATGTCGACCAGTTCAAGAAACCGTGTCCACTGGGTGGCAAGTGTGCTCGATGTTACATCACTAGTGACAGTGTGTGTGCGTGTATTTTCAGAGTGTTGTTGAAAATGTTATGCAACATGTAAAATAACATATGACAGCGGAAGTATAAAAATGCAGTGCAAAAGATTTCAAAATTTTGTATAGTCTGTAATCCAGACTACACGAACCTCATGGTTAAAAACATCACTATAACAAGTAGTGAGATACACACGAATCTCTTACAAGATTCTAAAAGGTGTAATGAAAAACCACACACAAAAATCAATCTATTCAATCAAGTAACTAGTGATCTTATTCAACCTAAAACTTGATCTAATAAGAAAAAATCAATACTGATGGGAAATGAATTGTTGGTCCCGATTTGAAAACCCATGAGTGCGTTAAATACCAATTGTAATGCATATAAAACAGGGGTGAGGGAATGGTGGTTCCAATTTTTTCTTTTAAACCATGTGTTTTGCTTATAGTCGAATGTATATGACAAGTAATAACATAAAGCAGTAAAGAACACATAATTTTTATAGTGGTTCGGACAACTCGTCCTACATCCACTCTTCCCTTCATGGGGCACCAACTTAACCAACGAGACTTATCTCCCTCACGGGATCGCCTACCCTCCCTTTCGGGATTGCTTAGATGTTTACCGAGTTCTCACTCAAATGGGACTTATCTCCCTCACGGGATTGTCCTACCCTCCCTTTCGGGATTGCTAGATGTTTACCGAGTTCACACTCACCTACAAACTTAACCTATCAAACTGATTTGGGTAAAGGTTTGTTTGGTTTCCAACTAGGTTGAGATTTTCCCTTACATTTGTTTAGTCTCAATGCTAAGGATGGGAAAATCTCTCTAAGATTAGGATATTACATTTGTGCTTAGATCTAGGATAGAACACTCTGAATATATGCGTGTATTTATTGCTCAGTGTTCTATGGTGGAGATGCTAGATGATTTGGCTCTGTAGCTTGATGAATCACGCATTTCTCACACTCGAATAATGAAGGAAGAACTTGTATTTATAGTGTGGATTTGAATGTTACCGTTGGATGGAGTCTCATTCAAATTCATACTATTCTGTAGCTTTTGCAGTTTTTTCAGGCTGGTTGTCTTTCTCTCATTGGTCCACGTCAGCTGAATCTAACGGTTATAATCTTCAGGATCATTCTGAGTTTTCAGGTTTCTCTGAGTCTCAAGATTCTTGATTCAAATAGACTTCTCTTCAATGGACCTTTGTCCGATCGGTATCTTGACACTTTCAGCTAACGAGTTCAAATTCTTCCGACTTGACCCGGACCAATCGACCCTCGGTCACTACTTTTCGAGCTAACCGATCATCGATGGCGTTTTGATTCTCAGTGAATATGACTTGAGATGACTTCTCTTCTGATTTCTTCTCGCCTGATCTGGTATCTGCGAGTGCGGTTTTTCGATATCGATTTCTTCTCGCTTTGATCGATCGGCTCACATGATCGAATCGATATAGCATCAGTCGGCATATCGGTTTATCTGCATCGTTAGTACATCGAGGTTAAGATATCGAGGTTAGCATATCAGGTTAGCTTATTTGATCTCGATCAGTCTCATCTGCTCCTCTTCTGATCTGCAACCTCCTCTTCTGATCTGGTCATCTGGTCATCTTATCTTTTCTAGTCATCCGATCAGGTCATCTGGTCATCTGATCTTCTGATCAGCTGGCTTAGCTTTTCTTCTCTTCTGATTTTGCACAGCTCATCAGTTACCTCCGGAACTCATCTTACTCATCTGATCTCGATCAGTCTCGTCTGCAGCCTCGTCTGATCTCGATCATCTTCTTTTGATTTCGTGAGTTCCCCCTCAACTTGTTCTCTCGTTCCCCCTCAACTTGTTATCTGTAGATTAGCTTCAAAAACACAAGTTGATAATGTTTTGGCATAATTCATCAAAACTAAAATACCCCAACAGGAAATGTTGGGATACATTCGACCAGTACAAATAGACATAACATCGACCCTCACACTCCACTCACGGTTGTGTCTTGGATGCTACTCTCTAAAGTTTGGAGTTGAGCAAATGGTATTTCACTTTAACTCAAACTTGAATGTCGACCAATGTAGTGTAGAAACACACTACACAAATGGAGAAGACAAAGTCCCCAACAAAAACTAGATGCACTAAGCACTCGATAGTCTTGTTGCTTGTTTGTCCCTCAAGTTTTGATGTTCCATGCAGTGAGTACTTATAGGCCACGAAATTCAATTGCATTTCCCATCAACTAGGCAGTTGGAGCAGCCTAGGAAACCATCTCCCACTAACTCCATGAACTCGATAACTACCCATGTTCTCCACAACCCTCACTCTTGTTTAATCTGCAACCGCCTGACTTAACACGATTGTAAGTCGTCAACCTGCATACAAGAACATTGTGGACAACATAAAATATTCAAAGTTAGTGTTAGGAAAAAAACGAACTCTGATGTTGTCAGAAATGTTGAACAACATTTTGGACAACATCCAAGCTCTCAACAGAAAAATCTATAGACTTAGTAAAGACACAAAAGTCCTATTGGTTATCTGTAAACAATGAGACACCCTAAGTGCGAAATATTTCATTAGTGCACGTCCAAGTGGTAGTCTCCATGTATCCTATAAAATAGGATCCATTATCCATTATGTAACTTCCTTCAAACATGGTCAATAACTTCCCACATGCTTTTAATTTCCTTCCACTATTAAACCAACTGTTTTCCATTATCCAATATTTCTTCAGAATATTCTCTAAATATATTCATGCAAAACACAACAAGAAAATAACACATGGAAACACAAGATGTCGGTTGTGAAAGAAAGGATGAATTATTGATGTTGTCACTAGAGATGTTAAACGGGTTGGCCCTAACCCATTAGGGCCAGCCCTACAGGACCGCGGGCTAAACGGTTCCGGGCCTTAACCGGTTCATTTTAAACGGGTCACTAATAGTTGAGACTTAACCCTAACCCTAGCGGGTTACGGGCTAAACGGGCCACCTATCGGGCTTCAAAAAAAATTAAATACTCCAAACATTGTTCATATATTCAAAAGTTGTAATCATACTATGATATTGTTCAATATTGTACCCCGAACACCTATCAGTTTCTTCTAATAATATTGTTTCTACAAAATAGCAATATAGCATATGAATGTGATTCAACACCAGAAGATTATTTACGTTCAATGTAAGGATACCATATGAATAACATATGAATAATAATGTAGAAATAAGGAACCAGTACCTTTAAAGCAAGAAAAAAGTGCAGAACGCGGCGATGGAAAACCGAGAGGCGCTGCGGCAATGGAGAAACGCGGCGATGGAGAACGACGTCGATGGAGAACCGAGAAAGGCGGCGATGGAGAACGGGAAGCCTGGAAATGGAGTAGTGGACGACTGCACAAGCGGAATTAATTTCTAACCTAATCTGTAATTTGTTAAGTTTTTATTTATATATACATATTATATTATTATTATATATATTAACACAAGCGGGCTAAATGGGCTGGCCCCGTTAACCGGCGGGCTAGCCCGTTTAGCCCGTGGGCTAATCGGTCCGGGCCAAGAAGGCCCGATTTTAAACGGGTCTACCATTGCTCGGCCCTAACCCTGCATATAATAGGTTTAAACGGGTCGGCCTGTTTAGCCCGACCCGGATTAACATCTCTAGTTGTCACACATTAGTTATCACATTAAAATCAACATCAACAACTAGGGAAGGTTCAAGGCTCACAACCACCTATTCCAAAGCAACGAATTCTCGTAGAACCCTTGCTTTGCATTTATTCATTTGCATGTGCATTTTTTTTTCTTTATCGCAATATTATCATTCATGTAGGGGATTGTTGGAGATTTGGTTGGGCTTGGCCCAGTGGAAGTTGAATTAAAAGGTTGATAATTTGATTGTAAAGTGGACATCTTTGAGCTGAGTTTTCTATAGATTCCACCATTTTGTTTTTGTGTTTTTTGAGTATGTCGCGTAGTGGGTTGCGCAAGCTTCACGATCATATATAACACGTGAGAAGAACCAAATGTAGGTGTGAATGATAAATTGGCTCAAAGGGTTAAGTTTGAGGTACTTTATCCCAAAATGGTTAGGGGATGTCTCTCGTGCGTGTCCTTGTAGAAAACGCAGGGATTAATTTTAATTTGGTCCACTATTAATTAAAGATTAAGAAAATTCTAGAAAAAATCCTTTGATTTTTTCCACAATTTTTTCCCATCTTTAATTTCTTGGCTAATTATTTAAACCTTTTGCTTTTCACTTCCTTCACCTTAATGGTAGAGTAATGAGACTCTTTATGGTGGGTTAATCTCCACACCTATATAAGGGTGACCATCTTTTCCATATGGAACACACGAAAACAAAAATCTCTTCCTACTCATATATTTTTCCTGCATTTTTTTTAAGTCATTCAAGGGTTTTTAGCTACGAAAAGTTCGACGAGCTGCTTCTCGTTGCTTCCGAGAAGCAGTTGAGATTGGACGTTGTACCTTGGGAACTCATTGTTCGAGAAGGCCTGGAGCAATTAGGCAAGCAAATTAAGGGCAAGTGGTTTACTACTGCCTCGTCCAGGATTCAATCCGAACCTTTTTCCTTTTTTCTTCTCTTTGTTTTCATCGTGATGCAAGATTTTTTCTAAAACAAATAGTCTTAATTTTTGAATCTGATTTACAGAAAATAAACATATTTGTCTGAGATGGTCTCACGGTGAGGCGGAGTATAAGTTGGACATGATGGTTTAGCACTTTAGAAGGACCGGGTGTTGATTTGAACTAGTTTGCACCCCGTCCGTCTCACATGCGTTTTTATCAAAAATTAGAATTGCTCGATAAAGCATAAAAGGAGGAAAATATATTATGTTTTTTTAATAAAAACTGAAAAGTCCGTCAAAAGTCAAACCTTTGAAAGCCGCCCCAAAGAGATAGCACATAGGTAAGAATAAGATTAAAGACGCACAACAAATTTTACCAAGTTCACGAACATCTTACATCTCATCGGTGGGATGAGTATAAAATACAATATCGATAAAATGGAAAAAGTTGTACGCTTGATTATACCATTATCAACATTCTTTATTATTTTCGTAACAACTATTGCTTGCGTTCGCTTCAAATAAATCGAAACAAACTCTCATTTTTTAAGTGGATTCCCTTAAATTTCTCTCTTTATATGTTATTCACATTAATAAATTAATTAATTTCATGAAGACTAATTCCGTCATCAACATTTTTAATTATTACTTACTTAACAGTTAACAACTATATTGGTGTGATTCGGTTCAAATAAATCGAACCCTCACTTTTAAGTCTTAAGTGGGTTCCCTTAAAATTATCTCTTTATATTTATTCACATTAATAAATTAATTTAATCAAATACAAAGAAAATAGCACAAAACATGCTAAACTTAGTTTTAAAAAATTAATTATTTTCAATAATATTATTTTTATCTATACCACAAGTTATTTTTATAAATTTATTAGAACAATTTTTCTTAATATTATTTTTTTTAATTATTCACAATAAATATATTAAAACTTATGATATACATGATTCAGATAAAAGTGATATTAAATATTTTTAATTTTTTTATCAGATACTTATCTGCTTAGATTTTGTATAAAGATTCGTGATGTATATATATATATATATATATATATATAGTATTTTATTTAGATAGATATTATATATTCTTTTTTTATTCTTTTTTTTTTGTAAAATCTAAATTAAACCTTTTGATTATTTTAAAATAATTTGTAATTTGACTATAATTGTTAACGGAAAAATTATTCTATTTTTATAACGTTTGACATCATTAGCTAACGGAGTATGTCTATAACAACCCATTGTTTTGGTTTATCTAGTGCAAACCGGGACCGGTGAGCTTTTGGTGGATTGACAAGCTGCCCGAAATGGTTTCCACCGAGTGATCATTTGGTTGTTGTGGGCCTAGCTGAATCTACATTAAAAAATTTAATGGTAAAAATTCATATGAGATGGATTTTATACATGAGATGAGGTACAATATAATACAAATCATATTCATTATTTTTAAATGTTAAATCACCAATTATCAAATTATGTAATATCTCACTATAAGACCGTCATATGCAGGTGTGCCTCTTTTTTAATTGCACAAATCTTTTATGAACTCCACAAAAAAAATGTCTTACAAAACAACAATTATAAAATAAAGCATCACATATTATTTAATAAAATATATGCACTAGTAGCATACACTATCTCAATTTCACCTTATTATAATTAAAAAGACAGAATATAAAGTGAACAAATTTCATCCAAAAATTCATGAAATTGATTAGGGTTATTATTATAAGAGTATTAGTCGTGATAATTAAAAAGTGTGTTATTATTACTACAGAAAGAATATTACTCGTTATAATGAAGGGTATAATTTATATTATACTAATAACTAAAGAATATGATTTACATTGCAAAAATGTGTTACCTGTAATAATTGAAAAATATGACTTAAATTGTAAAAAGATATTAGTTGTAACAATTGAAATGTCATATTTATAAATATGGAACAAAATTTCACGAAACATATTCTATTTTAAAAGATATATACTAATTTTTTTCAAGAAAAAAAAAATATACCCATATTTAAGAAAAAAATAAGTACTCCCTCAGTCCCGTGATTACTGCAATACTTGTCTTATTTGGACGTCTCAACATTACTGAAACACTCCCAAAATGAAAATAAACATAATATTAATACACTCACAATACTCTTTCCACTCAAACTCACTGAAAATTACTTTACTTAATTTGCGGTCCATTTTTTGTACTGCAATAATCCTGGATGGAGGGAATAGAAGATACATACCAATTGGGTTGGTGATAAAGTAATGGGATTCGAGTTGGGCTTAGGTGGTTTGTACGGTAGTTCATGAGTCATGAATTTAGCAACTTAAAAAGCCCCGCGATTTCACCATCCTACGGCATTATTCACACAATGCTTTTTCTCTCTTGTCAATTTGGATCTTTCAAGATTCTCTAGAATCATGCCTTCTAAAATTTCTCTCTAAAATATTATATCTGTTTAAGGTCCTCTTGGATTCTCCCGATCATGCGATTTTCAAGCGTCAATGATATGGGCGTCCACAATTGTCGCGGTCCAATGTGCCTCAAAACAATCCAATCGCCTCCTCCCGCCGTTGATATGTCGCCGGAAATATCTATTTCGGCCGCCGTCAAAGGAGAAGACCATCTATTTGTGCCGCCGCTCAATTTCTCCATGGTCGATTATGGAATATACCGCTCTGGATTCCCCGACATTCCTAATTTCCCGTTTTTAAAAACCCTAGGCCTCCGATCAATCATGTTCGTTCAATTTCAATTTCAACACCTCTATCTCTCCACTTTCCCCAAATTCTGAAATTAATGTTTTTTTTATATGATTTTGCAGATACTTGTGTCCAGAGCCCTATCCTGAGGTGAATATGCAGTTCCTCAATGCTAATGGAATTCGTCTATTTCAGTTCGGTCTCGAAGGATCTAAGGTAGTTTCAATTCAGATATTATGTTGGTGTACTTTTGGAACGGTGGATAATTTGGTTTGGTTGTTGCTTTGTGAATTTTTTTGTTTTGTAATTCGACGTCACAGGAATACCTCAATTTCCATTATACTTTTGCGAATTGAAGGTTTAATAGATAGGGTAAATTTTTCCAACCAAAAATTGTTACTCCTATTTAATATCAACATATAATGATTGTTAAATGATTGCGTTGAAGACATTAATGAATATCTGAAAACTTCAATGGGGAATTTCCATATATCTTCATGATATAGTACTAACTGCCAAAGTTTACTTCTATGGTGATCTGGAGATTTCTAAGTCAGTAGGTTTTATTTGCTGTCGTTTAGCTTGAAAAATATTTCCTTCTAGTTTTCTTGATTCCTGCTGCCATTGTATTCTTGATATTCCTTTCAACTTCCTTCCTGTCATGATTTGTCTATTTTGTGGATCCTCTGGAGTTGCTATCCCTATTGATAAGAAGCATTCTTTGTTGTTTAAAAGTTTTTTACAAGCATCGTTATAGATTCAATGCTTTAATGCCCCAAGATAGTAGTGAATCACCATTTAACAGCTAGTTTCTGCTTACATGTGCCAATGTTGGTTATGTGAGGCGATGCAGGTTTTGAAAGCAGTAGACTAGCGAGCCTTAATTATATACATTACACTAAACCACCAATCTTAAGTATGATATCTATGTGGTGTTTGTCTTTGAATGGGTGCAGGGAAAGAAGTAACTCGAGATCTTTTTTTTGCAAAGTAAACATGTCTTTATGAATTGTTAAGGTCCTTTTATATGCTAATTCCATTTACCAGTTTAACTTCATGAAATGAAATGATTCTATCATCATATGCTACGAATCAATGTTTGAGTTTACATCCGACTATCATATACAGGAGCCATATGCAAACATGTCAGAGGATGTAATTCTTTGCGCATTGAAAGTGCTATTAGGTCCGTCTACTTACTAAAAATTCTTGTATTTATATTTCATATTTGTGAATAGGTTTACAACTGAATATTCTCCTGTGTAGATGAAAGAAACCACCCCCTCCTAATTCACTGCAAACGAGGAAAGGTGCTTCGTATATTTCATACCTCTTCCCCTCTATTCAAGCATTGAGTATAATATCTTAGTCTCTAACAAACGCTTTTGTCATATGCAGCACCGGACTGGTTGTCTTGTGGGATGCCTAAGGAAATGGCAAAATTGGTGTTTGGCTTCAGTTTTCGACGAGTATCATAGGTTTGCCGCTGATAAGGCTAGGGTTTCCGACCAGAGATTTATGGAGCTGTTCGATGTTTCCAGAATAAGGCAGTTGCTTGGCGACCAAGGGTCCTAATATGAAGTAAGAGATGAATGCTCAACATTGTAGAGGGAAAGACGAATACCTTTTTAAAAACAAAAACGCAGTGAGATTATTCATTAATTTAGATAGCTCTGTACTATCTAAATGATATCATTGATTCCATCCTGTCATTGTTAGCCATATTTTTTGAGCTGTGCTGCAATGAGGAAGAAACTTCATCATATAAATTTATTAGATTTTGGGTGGTGGTGGGATGGGGAAATTGCACAAGGGACCATTTCATTCCAATGTCACCTTTTATGCACAGGTTTGAGTCTTGCTGTCACCGAAATCTAATTATGTTCAACGTAAACTAATATATTTCAGTGATACATTTTATTTAAACAATTAATATACTTAAAAATATATTTATTTGAGTTGCATAATGCAATTTAAAAAAATCTTCGGCTATATATTACGATATCTTTTTGTTCAATTCTTCATAGTTTTTTAATAAGTACGACACCTTTTAGTTTATAGTAGTATAAAAAGTTGATGATTGAAAATTGATATTATCAAGTTTTATTATGGATCCATGATTTACAAATGTTTTGTCACTTGCAAGTTCACTAAATCACTGTGTTTCTTTCGGGATTATAGAGGACATGAGAAATCTTGAAATTTTAAATTCTAGAATTTTTAAATTTTTAAAATTTTGATGAATATAATGGATATGAGAAATTCTGAAATTTAAAATTCTAAAATTTTAAATTTTTTAAAATTTTTATGGATAATTAAGATATATGTTTGTTGTGAAATTTTATAGGACAAGATGATAGAAAAGGTGATTGATATGATAATTATATTATCTTAAGTGTATTGAGAGTTTAAAAAAATTGATAATTTGAGTGTATTAAGAGAACAAAGAATTTTGGAACTTAAAAATTGAAGCAGCATTTATAATTACAAATCTTAATTTTAAATATTATGCCAAAAGGTGTCTCAAACCACAGAATTAAACCTTGAAATTAAAAAATACGATGAAAAATATTATTGATAAAAAAAGACTTAAATAAAACTTAATACCCTAAATAAAAGAGAATTCAATTTCAAGACGAATAAATTGCATATATTAATTTGATTTTAAATTAAATTTGCAATGAAAGAGAATTCAATTTCAAACCGAATACACTGTATATGATACATCAATTTGATTTTAAATTAAATTTGAAATAAAGGTATGATTAAAGCAAAATATATTCAATAAAGTGTTTTGATAATGTATACATATCTTATTAGAGATCAAATATTATTATTCCCAATTTCCAATTATTATTCCCAATCTTAAGCTAAAATAATTAATTAACAGGAAAGATTTTATTAACCAATAAAGCAATCAGAGTTAATTATTTTAAAATCTTTCGCTCTACTTTTATTAGTAATTCAGCTTGTACCAATCTTTAAATTGAGAAATTCTCAACCAAAGCACTGGGTAATTATCGATTTATTGAAGATTCAAAACGATTTATTTTCAAATTAAATTGCAAAAAAAAAAAAAAAACACCAACGAGCATATTTTAATCAAGCACATCAAAGACCAAATCGAAATGAACAAAATATTTAACCAAAAAACAAATATATGTGGATCAAAGTTAAGGATCAAAGATAAATGTGGAGGAGCAACAATCAAATCGTCAACAGGACAAATGACGAATGAAACGATATCTCGCCATCATTATTATACCTCTCTTCCTCCATGACAGAACGGCATTAAGAAACCGTCCCATTCATTTATTATGAGCAGAGGCGAATCGAAGATAGATAAATCAGAAATTGAAGAATCAGAAAGAAACTCAAAATGTCAGATTAGATTATGATTGTAATTCAGAAATTGAAAAACTGGAAGAAACCCTATGTTTTGTTTTTTTACCGCCGCTCACGCTATTGATAATATGATAAGAGAGGGAGAATGCGGATCGAATTGCGATTTATATAGACATGGCGGCAGAGAGGAAAAGAACCCTAATCTGTCTATTTACGATTTTACCCTTCCGAAACAGGATGGTTTATTTAACTAGACTTGCGCTTTCTTGATATTTTCAATTTAAAGTATTAAGTGGAACGATATATATATATATATATTTTTTTTTTTTTTTTTTAAAGTTTAATTGACTGCTCTTAACACTGGCGAAAAAAATTCATCTTCCAGTTGATGTATTTTTTATTCAATGTTGATTCATAAATTTTCAATCAAAAAGTTTTTAAACTTTTTACAGGATTTGTTGGATACTGAAAAGTTCTAATATTGTTTATCATATGATTAAATATTTTTATTAATTTGAACTAATATTTTTCATTTTGTTTTTATTTTATAACCAATTAGATCAAAATAGATCAAAACTGTTGGGCTGAGAGGGCTGAGATTTAAAATAGATCAAAATTGCACCATATAATTGTTGGGCTGAGATTTATTTCGTAAATCAATTAAGGTTCCAGATATAATTCGGTCATTGTTATTTTTTAGTGTTGTAGCACAAATCAAACTGAATATGTGTCAGTATCCGACACGTCAGCAGGGCCCACCTAGGCCCGAATCGACCCGACCCGACAAAAGATCAACCTCACCTTAACAAGCGACCTCCCTCGAGAACGATTCATAGGCGATGTCAGAAAGAGAAGAGTAAAGACTATCTGAGCGGGCGACCTCCCCCGAGGTCGCTCCGCGAGCAAAGCTGGCGAACACAGCACAACCTGAGCGGGCGACTGTTGGGATTATACTGGAAAGTATGTTTTTACTTTGTATAATCAAACTGAATTTCGGACTTATTTACTGAAATAAATTGTTTATCACTGATGCGTTAAATATTATCGAATGTTACATATATTTACTGCATAACTGTTCAATAAATAGTACGTGTTACATTGTAGTTAATTTAGTGATACCCAATCACAGAAGATTAAATTAACAGTCCCTTGTAACCAAAAGTACACCATTCACGACCTAGATGGAAATGAACAATCTATCGTGAAAGGTTGAAGTGTAACGCTCAGATTGGCTTGTCTCGACCAAAGAGATTACACTAGTGCATGTCTATTGCACTAAAGAGGACCTACATGAGGACAAATTCTTCAGAACTGAACTAGGAAGAATTAGACCTCAGTGGTTCGTTATTTCTTAATCTTCGTCCCTTAAATAGAATCACGTGTGGTTAGTAAGTATTGCTTTGACTTATTACGGGTAGAGAATCAATGAGATTCAATACTTTATATCTTGGGCAATATTATTGGTCACATGTGTAGCTAAGATTTAATACGAAGAATCGTGTGCAAGTACGCTTGTTTGATTTGCCTCCTTGGGAGGTTCATAAGTTTTATCATACCAAATCTTGCAAGTGGAACTAGTTTCCGGTATGAGTAATAATGTTGAACCGTTCCTTTACCAAGGACAAAAAGATATTAATTAATGGAAAGCTATTTCAGTGGCTTGAATTAATTAATGAGCTAGATAATCTTAAACACGAGAAATAATAACCGGGAGCCATATTGACTATAATATGGGTTAAGATGGATAGTGCAATATTAATTATGTAGTGGGATTAATTAATATTTATGTGCTTGAATAATATTGTGGCTCAATATTGATAATTCAAGATCCATTGGAAGATCCAATCTTAATTCTCCTAAAGGCCCCCCAAGTAGCCCAACATAAAGTCCAATAACTGGAAAATGTGTTTAAAAATAAAATAAATATTTGTTGCTACTTTTCCTTGTTTTTTTTTGAAAATTATGAATAAAATGGGAGAAAGATTTTCTTTGAATTTTGTTATGGAATGAAGATATATATTCTTGGAATACAAGATTATCTCATTAAATTCAAGAAATCTCCCACTTGGTTATTCATATAGCTTGTTTCGAAAGTTTTGAAATATAAAGGGCAAGAAAGATTTTCTTGATTTTCTTGAAAAAATATTATGGAAGATATGTATTTCTTGAAATACAAGAATATCTCATAAATTCAAGAAGATTCAAATCTTGGATTCTTGGTCCCTCTTATTTTCGAAAATTCACCATAGCAAGATAAGGTGGGATTTTTGTGGAATATTTTAATTATGGAAAAAAGAATATAAGAGATATATTCAAGATTTCTTGGAGATCAAGAAAAGTTTTTCCCACATTGTTTTTTCCTTAAAATTTCGACCACCACCCTGTCTATAAATAGGGGATGATTCTTTCATTCCAGAGTGCAATTCCATGTGCTGAAAAAATTAGTAAATCCACAAAAGTGGTGCAACAAATTTTATTTTTCCTTTTAGTTAATTGTTCGCGGGAATCCTACCACCGGATTGTCGAGCAAGGATTAAGGGAATACTTTGGGAAGGCTTTTTGGTGTGTTTTCGTCGACAAGTCCATTGTCATTCCAAGAGGTAAGTTTACGTAAACTCGTAGTAATTCCGCATGCGTAGGATTTACGTGAACTGTTTATATGCATGGTTTATTGTTGGATTATTATTTGAATTAATATAGGATTAATTCATGCTAGTAATAATTGTTAGAATTAAATTTATATTTAAATATTCATCACGAATATATCCAGGCAATTCGTTCCCCAACAATTGGTATCGAGCCTCGGTTTGAGACTCGATCTTTAAATTGTAATTTAATTAAGTGTTCATTAAATTTGAAATTGGATAGTAGAATTGCTAGATCTTTTTTGCGTATCCAATTGTCATGGAATTTAATGTGTTTATTTATGCATGCATATAAATTGTTGTTTTTAATTGATTAGCTTGAATTCGTTTTTGCCTAAATGAAAAATCCACGAGTATATTAGAATTTGTTTGATTTGATCAATGTAATAGACTAGTCTAGATCTAGGTTTATTTATTTTTGTAAAATAAATTGTAACCGGATCGGAAACGGAGGTAGAGACGAAGAATTAAAAGATGGGATCCTAATCAAGCTTAGGTAGCGTCTTCGCGCAAAACGTGTTAAAAAGAGGCAGACGCGACGCAGACACAAGGCGGCGTGTCTTGGCGGTGAGGCCGCCGCCGAAAAGAGCGCAGATCGAGGTCGGTCAGTATGACGATCATGTGACGCCCGACGGGCGCGATGGGGGCGGACGCGGGCGAGGCGGCGATTGGCGGATCAACATGGGCGAATAGTGAGTGGCGTGGCTGTATCTGGCGACGTCGGCGACGTCGTCGGCGCTTTGCGGTAAAGCACGGGCGCCACTCAACACGGCCGGGAGTGCTTGGGCGGGCACTCAGACCATGAAATGGTCGATAACGTGGCTTGACAAGGCGTTTTTTTTAGACGGTCAAGTGGGAGCTTTTCGAGACGAACGATGAAGGCTATGAAGACGATTTCTCAAGATCAAGACATGACAAAAATTAACCATGACAATTGGATATATTTGCCCAATATGTTTAATTTTTTGTTTTGATGTTATGCATTATTTTATGCTTATTTAAATTGTGTTTTAATTTGCAATGCATGAGAAAATGTTTTGAAAAATCTCACTTTCAAAATTACTAAGTATGCTTAAACAATTAATTGACAATTTTATGAATAATAAAATTGAATTAATTTTGACCTCCATGATTTATTTATTTGTGAATTCTTTTGGAGAAATTCCCCCCACGGGACGGTCAAAAGATAACTTTCACATGAATAAATTTCAAATGGATGATTGTGGATTATTACTAGTGGCGACGATGACCCTCCCACGAGGCTCGTTCAAAGCGAAATAATAATTCTGTATTTAATCATGGTTATTACTTAGTTATAAAATTGATATCCATATACTTCCCCGAAGTCCCTGTCAATTTTATATTGGTCAAGTGGGAGCCAACTATTAATCTAGCTATTAAAGGTTTGTAAATGTTCTTGTTTGTAACCTGCTTGAATGTGTTTAAATAATGACCCACCCCACATGGCTTATTTAAACTGTTTTGAGATGTTGGCTGATGCATGTTCATATTTTTTTTGAGATTTTAATATGAAACATGTGATCGAACCTTATGATATATTTGTGCTTATGCATATTATTATTTATTTCAGTTCATCATGTCGCAACTTTTTAATCCACTGCTATTATACTTAAAGTCAATAAAATAAGTATGGAAACTATATTGATTGGAAACGAAAAATTATAATTGTCCAAACTGCACAAAAGCACAAGTGGATTCTTGACACACCAAAATCAGATGAGCCAACTGACTAGTCAAAAATGCAGGACTCGTCAGATCACCTTGCAAGAGATGTCGTCGCTGAAAATGGTGGAGGACAAACCCGCAAGGGATTATGTCCTCAGAATGATGGCCCATCTAAACAAACTTGAGGTTCTGAGTGCAGATTATAATCTGGGGACTCAGATGAATTTGGTGTTTCGCTCTCTGCCCAAAAGTTTCTGAGCATTTTGGCCTCGCTAGCTGATTTGTTGCAAGCTTTAGTCTCGGCAGAGATGTTGATGTGGCACCAAACTCAAGCTTTAACGGCAAGTGGTAAGTCTTCATTTTTTAGGCCAAGGGAAGGCAAGAAAAAGAAGAGGACCAAAATCCATAAGCAATAAAACTCAACTGTTGCCAAGAGCAATGGAAAGATGAGGAATGCTTGTGGTGTCAAGGAAAAATCCAAAGAGGAAGTGCTTAAGCTGCGGTGAAAGAGGACAATGGAGGTTTGCATGTTCCAACCCCAAAAGGGACGGAAAGAAAGGTAATTCTCACGCACTAGTTGTTGAAACTTATTTAGCGGTGTATACTTCTCATTCGTGGGTGGTTGATACGAGATCCACTAATCATGTTTGCTTCACGGGTTCAAACTGATCCGGCAACTTAGTAGGAGTGAGATCCTCATCACACTGGGCGATGTTGCGAAAGTAGCGGTTATTGCAATGCTGCGTAAGTGGCAGATATTGCAATGCTACGATAGTAACAGTTATTGCAATGCTACGTAAGTAGCAGATATTTTAGTGCTACATGAGTAGTGGTTAAAGCAGTGAGAGAAGTGCACCTGTCTTTTAAAGATAAAGTTTTTTTTAGATTATCTTTATGTTCCCAGTTTTAGAAAGAATTCACTTTCAGTTTATAAAATTCTATTAACGGATACTTAGTTTCTTCTAATAAGAATGACATCATTTCTTCAAATGATGAGTGTATCTTTTATGGGACATTGGTCAAGTAATCTCTATACAATTAACTGTGCACACCACTCACGAAATGCTTCCTATAACACATCAACTATTTCCGATAAAAGAAAATATTCATCAGACATGAACGAAACACTTCTATGGCATCTAAGATTGAGACATATTAATCCAAAGAGGATCCAAAGGTTGGTGAAAGACGGTTCACTGGAGTCTCTCCAAGTTGAACCAATTCCAACCTGCGAATCATGTTTGGAGGGTAAAATGACCAAGAGGGCATTCGGAGCCAAGGGGAATAGAGCCAAAGAAGTGTTAGAAATCGTTCACACAGACGTATGTGGTCCAATGTCAACCATGGCAAGAGGAGGTTACAAGTATTTCGTCACTTTTATTGATGACTACTCGAGGTACGGTTATATTTTCCTTATGAAGCATAAATCTGAGACCTTTGAGAAATTCAAAGAATTTAAGGCTCAAGCAGAGAATCATAAAAAAAACGTATCAAGTCTCTACGATACAATCGTGGAGGCGAGTACCTCAGCGATGAGTTTTTGAACTACTTGTCAGATGAAGGGATTGCATCCCAGCTGATTGCACCCGGAACCCCTCAACAAAACGGGGTTGCAGAGCGAAGAAACAGAACTCTTTTGGAAATGGTTAGATCAATGATGTGTCATGCGGATCTTCCCAAGTCGTTCTGGGGTCATGCCTTGGAAACAACGACTTACATTCTGAACTTGGTGCCATCCAAATCGGTTCCCAAAACTCCCAAAGAATTGTGGACCGGGCGCAAGCCTAGTTTGAGACACATGAGAATTTGGGGTTGTCCGGCCTACGGGTTGGACAAGGAAGCCGGGAAATTGGATCCTCGATCAGAATTAAGGCTGTTTATAGGATACCCCGAGGGAACAAAAGGGTGTATGTTCTATGGTCCCAAAGATCAAAAGGTGGTAATAAGCACCCACTTTAGATTTTTGGAGGAAGACTATCTGAACGAAAGAAGACCCAGAAGTGAGATTACCTTAAATGAGCTAAGGGGGCTAACCTCGTTGCCAATTGTACAAGATGACATACCAAACGACACACTTACACAACCAGAACCTCGTCGTAGTGGGAGGGTTGTAAAACAACCCGAGAGATTCATGGGGATAGGAGAGTCCTCGGACTTGATTCCCGGTCAAGACGAATCAGACCCATGGACATATGATGAGGCAATCCAAGACAATGATGCGGTTTCTTGGCGAAAGGTAATGAAAGCCGAAATGAGTTCTATGGATCATAACAGAGTGTGGGAGCTAGTCGAACCACTTAATGGGGTTAAACTCATTGGTTGCAAGTGGGTATACAAGAGAAAGAGGGGATCGGACGGGAAGGTGGAAACCTTCAAGGCAAGGCTTGTGGCGAAAGGTTATACTCAGAAAGAAGGGATCGACTATGAGGAAACCTTTTCACCTGTAGCGATGCTCAAGTCCATCAGGATTCTCTTGTCGATTGCTGCACATCTCGATTTTGAAATCTGGCAAATGGATGTCAAGACAGCTTTCCTTAACGGAAGTCTTGATGAGGAAATCTATATGCAACAACCCCAAGGCTTCATTGAAAAGGGCCAAGAACACCTAGTTTGTAAGCTCATGAAGTCCATTTACGGACTCAAACAGGCATCCAGAGCTTGGAACCAATGTTTTGATCATGTAATAAAGTCTTATGGGTTTGATCAAAACGAGTTCGAAAGTTGTGTGTACAAAAAACGTGTCGAAACTGCATTGGTATTCTTAGTACTATACGTAGATGACATTCTGCTCATCGGGAACGATGTAAAGGTGTTATCAGACGTAAGGGCATGGCTATCAAAATAGTTTGATATGAAGGACTTAGGGGAAGCCGGGCACATCCTTGGGATCAAGATCACTCGAGATCGCAAGAAAAGGATGATCGCAAGCTTCATACATAGACACTGTGTTGAAACGATTTAGCATGCAGGATTCCAAGAAAGACTTCGTACCTTTCAGGCATGGAATCCATCTATCCAAGGAAATTTTCCCTAAGACACAAATGGAGATAGATGACATGAAAGGCATTCCTTATGCTTCGGCTGTCGGAAGCCTTATGTATGCAATGTTGTGCACGAGACCGGATATCTGCTTTACCGTTGGCATGGTGGCAAGATATCAAAGTAACCCGGGGAAAGAACATTGGACGGCAGTTAAAAACATTCTGAAGTATCTGAAAAAAACTCGAGATAGAATGTTGGTTTATCAGTCAGATAGTCTAATCCCCATCAGCTACACGGACTCGGATTTCCAATCAGACATAGATTCCAGAAACTATCTGCCTCAGTTAATGTGCTTTCATTTGGGAAGTGTAGCCATGAAATGGACGAGTGTGAAGCAGAAATGCATCACTGACTCAACCATGGAACCAATTTGGCTCTAGACCTTCTTAGTGGACTTTGATGAAGTTCCGAATTTGTCTAGCAATATTTGCTAGGGGCAGTTGCAAATTCAAGGGAACCAAGAGTCCACGAGTCAAACAAGCACACTGAAGGAAAGGAATCTTAGACGAGAAATCTTTAAGAGAGGAGATGAAGAGGTGGCTAAGATCGCATTGGAGGATATCCTAGCTAACCCTTTCACAAAGTGTCTACCTCTGGAAACATTCAAAGAGACATGTGGGAGGAATGGTTGTCAAGTGCGTAGCCAATCTACTTTGAGTATAAGTGGGAGACATTTTTAGGTTCGTGTAGGTGACATTATATTTCACGGATCTACACGAGACATGCTGTAGTATACTTAAAAGCAGACTTTGAGTATAAGTGGGAGATTGTTGAGATTATACTGGAAAGTATGCTTTTACTTTGTATAATCAAACTGAATTTTGGACTTATTTACTGAAATAAATTGTTTATCACTGATGCGTTAAATATTATCGAATGTTACATATATTTACTGCATAACTGTTCAATAAATAGTACGTGTTACATTGTAGTTAATTTAGTGATACCCGATCACAGAAGATTAAATTAACAGTCCCTTGTAACCAAAAGTACACCATTCACGACCTAGATGGAAATAAACAATCCATCGTGAAAGGTTGAAGTGTAACGCTCAGATTGGCTTGTCTTGACCAAAGAGATTACACTAGTGCATGTCTATTGCACTGAAGAGGACCTACAGGAGGACAAATTCTTCAGAACTGAACTAGGAAGAATTAGACCTCAGTGGTTCGTTATTTCTTAATCTTCGTCCCTTAAATAGGATCACGTGTGGTTAGTAAGTATTGCTTTGACTTATTACGGGTAGAGAATCAATGAGATTCAATACTTTATATTTTGGGCAATATTATTGGTCACATGTGTAGCTAAGATTTAATACGAAGAATCGTGTGCAAGTACGCTTGTTCGATTTTCCTCCTTGGGAGGTTCATAAATTTTATCATACCAAATCTTGCAAGTGGAACTAGTTTCCGGTATGAGTAATAATGTTGAACCGTTCCTTTACCAAGGACAAAAAGATATTAATTAATGGAAAGCTATTTCAGTGGCTTGAATTAATTAATGGGCTAGATAATCTTAAATACGAGAAATAATAACCGGGAGCCATATTGACTATAATATGGGTTAAGATGGATAGTGCAATATTAATTATGTAGTGGGATTAATTAATATTTATGTGCTTGAATAATATTGTGGCTCAATATTGATAATTCAAGATCCATTGGAAGGTCCAATCTTAATTCTCCTAAAGGCCCCCCAAGTAGCCCAACATAAAGTCCAATAACTGGAAAATATGTTTAAAAATAAAATAAATATTTGTTGCTAATTTTCCTTGTTTTTTTTCAAAAATTATGAATAAAAGGGGAGAAAGATTTTCTTTGAATTTTGTTATGGAATGGAGATATGTATTCTTGGAATACAAGATTATCTCATTAAATTCAAGAAATCTCCCACTTGGTTATTCATATAGCTTGTTTCGAAAGTTTTGAAATATAAAGGGCAAGAAAGATTTTCTTGAAAAGATATTATGGAAGATATGTATTTCTTGAAATACAAGAATATCTCATAAATTCAAGAAGATCCAAATCTTGGATTCTTGGTCCCTCTTATTTTAGAAAATTCACCATAGCAAGATAAGGTGGGATTTTTGTAGAATATTTTAATTATGGGAAAAAGAATATAGGAGATATATTCAAGATTTCTTGGAGATCAAGAAAAGTTTTTCCCACATTGTTTTTCCCTAAAATTTCGACCACCACCCTGTCTATAAATAGGGGATGATTCTTTCATTCCCAAGTGCAATTCCATGTGCTGGAAAAATTAGTAAATCCACAAAAGTGGTGCAACAAATTTTATTTTTCCTTTTAGTTAATTGTTCGCGGGAATCCTACCACCGGATTGTCGAGCAAGGATTAAGGGAATACTTTGGGAAGACTTTTTGGTGTGTTTTTCTTCGACAAGTCCATTGCCATTCCAAGAGGTAAGTTTACGTAAACTCGTAGTAATTCCGCATGCGTAGGATTTACGTGAACTGTTTATATGCATGATTTATTGTTGGATTATTATTTGAATTAATATAGGATTAATTCATGCTAGTAATAATTGTTATAATTAAATTTGTATTTAAATATTCATCCCGAATAGATCCAGACAATTCGTTTCCCAACAGCGACCTCCCTCGAGGTCGCTCCACGATCAAAGAACATTTAATATAAAATAGACTAAGTTTTACTGTTTAGATCAACGGTTGTAATAAAACCCTACGATAAATGGTCAAGATGAATAGCATAGTATTTTAGCTTTTAGGGTTGGTCCTCTATAAATAGAGGACCACACCCCTCATTGAGAAGGACATGGATCCTCCCAATCTTGCTCTCATTTTCATCATTTATACCAAAACCAAATTTAAGGGAAGAACTCAAGAGTTCTTCCCGCAATCTTCTTGTTCGATTATTCACGATTATTTACTTGTTTGTGTTGCTAGAATCAAATAACCACATCTACATTATTCTTAATCCGATATTTTAGTACGTAATAATTGGCGCTAGAAGGAGGGTACTCTTTAAGAATCAAATTATGTTTCTCATTGGAGTATCCTCAAGAACTTTCCATTTTCATCTTCAAATCTTCAAAGAAAATCTTGATGAACACTTACTATTCATCAAGAACACCTAAAAATCTTCAAATCTTCATAACCCATCTTCAAACCTTCGAACCAAAAAACCCAAAAAATCTCTCCGAAATTATCCCCACACATCTGCCATAAAAATTTAGCAGGCATACCTGCTGATAGTCAAATATTTAACGATTCTGATGTGGCTTGTTGAATTTGACCACCAAACAAATAAGTAATCGAACAAGAACACTTCGGGAAGAACCTTAGTTCTTCCCTAAAATATGGTTGTTGGTGTATAAATGGAATGAGGGAAACATTCCAGAGTTTTTTTACAATGAAGGGCGATGTCCTTTATACAAAGAGAACCAGCACGACAAATCATTAAGCACGACAAATCATGTGCATAAAGCATGACAAAACATATGCGTAAAGCACGACAAATCATCTTCTGTGTGACCCTTGACCTCCTGCTGGATTGGGTCGATTCAGGTCTTTGTGGGCCCTATTTGCGGGTGATAATTAAATCCTGGCGGCGACGTGATAAATCTGGTGATGCTGGGATAAATCTGGTGACAACAATAGCCCCCAAGATCGGGCTGTGATGTTATTCAGAGTTCGATCTTGAATCATGTCTCGACCAGATTTTATCTTTTGTTGCATCTGCGATCCTGCTTTTTTGCCTCGAGAGCTGCTTTCGGATCTGGGATGAGATCTTGATTGTTCAGAATGAGCCCCTGCATAGAGGATCTTACCTTTTCTTGTCGTTGATCTTATGCGTACTTTCGTGCTTGAGTGGCCCCATTGTATGAGTCTTTTACGTACTTTCGTGCTTGAGGGAGCCCATCGTCTGAGTCTTTTAGGTCTTTCGTGCTTTGAGGGGAGCCCCATCGTCTGAGTCTTTTCTGTCTTTCGTGCCGGGGAGACTTGTTGTCTGAGTCTTTTCTATGCTTTCAAATGCCGAGGGGAGCCTCGTCGTATGAAGTCTTTTTCGTGCTCATACTTCGAGGGAGCCCCATCGCATGAAGTCTTTTCTTTTACGTGCTTGTACTTCAAGAGGGCCCGTCGTCGAGTCTTTTGTTTTTCTTTCGTCATCGACCACTTACGGCCGAGTAGGTTGCAACTTTCCTCCTCTAGATCGGGTTCTTTTACTAAATTGCGGCGAACTATATGAGTAAATTTTGCTTCGCCGCCGACCACTTACGCCGAAAGGCCATGACCTTTACCTCAGATAAATAGTCCGACCGATCGCCATCTTACAAGAGGGAAAAAGTCAATGAAGGCGAAAGGTGTTAATTCACGATAGAGGCGACCGTCACGCTAAACAAAGAGCCAAAGCCGAGAAGGGCGGGTGTCGACAACAGAACGACGGGATGAACGCTATAAAAGGCTTGCCGATCTGCCGCCCGCGATGGCGAGGGAGCACTGCTGACGGAATACGATCACCGATGCGAAGGCCAACGCCTAAAATGAAGGGCGATCAACGCCAGAAAGGCAGATAAACACCGGAGTTTAATGATCTTCGCCACAGATGGCGGTGCGCGCCGCTGGGCGGAATACGACGCCGACGCGGGAGGCCACGCTAAAGCTGGCAGATCAACGCCGTAGGCGGATGAACGCCGGAGGGTGACGATCTCGCCGCCGAGATGGCGCGAGGAGCGCTTCGCCGGCGGAATATGCCTCGCCGACAAAGGGAAGGTCGCTAAAGGCGTCTTGGATCAACGCCGTAATCTTAGGCGAATGCCGGAGGGCGAATGATCTCGCCGCCGAGATGGCGAAGCACTTGCCGGTGGAATACGCGTCGATGCGCTGGTCCGCTTAAAAAGACGGGCAAATCAATGTCGTAATGCGGATGAAAGCCGAGAGGGCGAATGATCTCGTCGCCTAGATGGCGAGGAGCGCTTTCGTCAAGGGAATACGCCATCGCCGACGCTGAAAAACGCTAAAAGGCGGCAGACCAACGCCGTGAAGGGACGGATAAACGCCGAGGGCGACGATCTCCGCCGAGATGGCGAGGAGCGCTTCACTTGGCGAATACACGCCGCCGATGGAAAGGGTAACGCCAAGGCAAAAGTGATCAACACATTGTAAAGCGATGAACGCCAGAGGGTGAATATCTCGCCCGCCAGATAAGGAAAGCGCTTCGCTCGGCCAGAAATACATCGCCCGTCTGCGGAAAGACCAAAGGTGCCTAAAGAAGCGAATCAACGCCGTAAAAAGCGGATGAATCTTGAGGGTTGACGATTTGTCGGCAGATGGCGAGCGCTTAACCGGCGGAATACGACGCTGGTGCGAGAAGAGCGGTAGCGCAAAAAGCGGAAAGGCGGTCGATCTTGCGTAAAAGGATGAACGCCGTGAGGCGAATGATCTCATCGCGAAGATGGCGCTTAAACAGCGAAATCACGCCGCATAGATGTGGAAGACCAAAAACGCGAAGCCGCATCCTTGGCCGTAAAGGTGGATGAAATGCCGAGGGCGGTAATGATCTCGCCATCGTTGAGATGGCGAAGCATCGGCCAAAATACGGCCGGTCGCGCGATGCTGAAGGCCGCCGCTTAAAAGGCGGGCAGATCAACGCCAGAAGACGGATGAACGCCGAGAGGGCAATGATCTCGCCGCCGAGATGGCGGAGCGCTGCCGGCGTGAATACGAAGCCACCGATGCGAAGACCAGGTTTAAAGAGACGCATATATCAACGCCGTAGCTGCGATGAATGCCGCGAGGGCGATGATTCGCCGCTGATGGCGGCAGGAGCGCTTTGGCGGAATACGCGCGGCGCGAAGGCCAGCACCTGTGCGGCGGCAGATTAACGCCGAAAGGCGATGAACGCCGAGGGTGAATGATCTTGCCGCTGGAAGGTAAGTGAGCGCTTTTCTCACCAATACCACGCGGTTAAGCCGACGCGGAAGGTCGGCCAAAGGCGGGGCAGATTAACGCCAGAAAGGCGATGAACGCCGAGGGGGCGATGATCTCCGCCGAGATGGCGAGGAGCCGCCGGTGGGAATACGGTCGCTGGCGGCAGAAGCGCCAGCGCTTAAAAGCGCGGGGTATATTAACGCCAGAAAGCCGATGAACGCCGGGAGGCGAATGATCTCGTAGAATGATGGCGAAGAAGAGCTGGCTGGCGAATACGCACGCCCCGTCAGAAGGGGTCAGCGCCCTAAAAAGCGGGCGAATCAACGCCAGAAAAGTGGATAAACGCCGGGAGGGCGAACGATCTCATCGCCGAATGGCGAGTGAGCTTCCTTCAGCGGAATACGCCGCTAATCGCGGAAGGCAGCGCCTTTAAAAGCGGCAGATCAACGCCCGTAAGCGAATGAACGCCGGGAGGCGAATGATCTCATCGCCGAGATGGCGAGGGGGCGGCGCTCGGTGGAATAAACGCGTCGTCGATCACGGAAGGCGGCAACGCCGTAAAAGGCGAGGCGGATCAACAATAAAACATGTCACCCATTGCCGACAGGAGGCGCATAATCGCCGCCAAAACCGTGGTATTGCCACGCCGGAGAGGCCGGGCATAATCGCCGCCGAAAAATGCGGTATTACCACGCCCGAGGAGAAGGGCATAATCGCCGCCGAAAAAAGCGATAGTGCATAATTGAGGCGACATAATCATTGCCAAAAAAGCGGTGCCACAGGAAGGCGGGCATAATCGCTCAGCCGAAAAGCTGATGGTCTGTGTAGAAGCGGGCATAATCATCGCCAGAAAAGCGGTATTACCACGCCGAGGCGGGCATAATCGTCGCCGAAAATCACGGTATTACTTGCGCGCCGAGGCCGGACATAATCATCAGAAAAGGCCCGGTAGTGTCGGTAGAAGGCGGGCCTAATCCGATCTCCGGCCCGGTAGATGCCATCGTAGATAAGCGAACATGTCGATCGCAGAAAGGCGATATTACCGTAGGGGCGGGCATAATCATCGTAGAAAGGCTGACGAAGTGCCGAGCGCCCGAATAAGTAGGCATAATCTACATCGTAGAAAAGCGGTGTGCCAGCGGGGATAATCGTCGCAAAAAGCGGTATTACTTACGCCCGAGGAGGAGGGCATAATTCTTGCCTTGGCGATATTATACGCCCGGTGCGGAATATCGTCGTCGCCAAAATGTGGTATTGCCCGCCCGGTGGGCATAATCATGGCTAAAAAGAGTACAAATACCAAGAGTACGGCATAATCGTCAATAAAAGGCCAGAGTGTTACCATCAGCGGGCATAATCATCACGGGTGCCGCCGGTATTGTTAGGTCGAGGAAAGGGTACACCACGCTTAAAAAGCGTAGAAAGCGGGTCACCAATAAGTGGGCATAATCGTCACCGGAATACGTTAATGGCGAGTGAGTGGGTATAATCATCGCCGGGGTGCCGGTATTGCCACAAATGAGGAGTATGGAAATAATCGTCATTAAAGGCGATATTGCCACGCCGAGGAGGCGCGCATAATCGCCGCCGGTGCTGCCAGAAAGCAATACCAATAAAGTGCATAATCGTCAGCCGGTGCGCTTTTGCCACGCTGGCGATGCCAGCAATCATCAGCCGGTAGCGCGCAGAGCGCTTATGGCGCGCGGGTATAACCACGCCGCAGGAATGCTGGCGCGGTTCCGCTTGTCATCTAGGTGGTTGTCGCCTTGCAGGTGGCTTGTCTTTGTGTTGAGCGAGTGATGCTCGCTTTCTATATCTGGGTGGATGTTCGCCTCTTGATGGTCGATTATGTACTGGTCCAGGGCTCTAGGTCTATCACTTCTTGTGCTCACCCGGTGCTCGCCTGCAAGGCGAGCACAATCACATCGCTCCCGAGCGAGCACAATGTTGAACTCTCGTGTGTTCGCCTGATGATGTGGTGCGTGCTTTCTTTGGTGACGAAAGACGTAGGCTACTTCGGGGTTGCCCGTATGCTGCTCGCTGCTGGTAAGCCATTTTCTTGATCTGCTTGCTATCAAGGTTGTGCTCGACACCACCCTGCCGGAGACCTCAGATAAATAGCCCAAGTGGTTTTTTTGTAATTTGGCCGGTAGTGCCATTTTCTTCTGAATGAAATCGAACATGATATATGTCCTTGTGTTCAACCTGACTTCTTTGGTTTTTCAATCGTCTTATTTAGTTGCGATTGGATTGGTCGTCTTATTTTGCTGCAACCAGATGGGTTAACTTATGTGCAACCCCCTATTTTTCTTTCGTGATCGTCTTATGTTTGTTGCGATCACTATTTTGCTCGGACCGTCTTATTTAGCCGCGACCCCGTACCCATTGCTCGCTTTGTTGCGGGCATCTGTAAGTATGATTTGTTTCGTCAGGTGAACATAAGGCTCGACTCGTTCGTCTTTGTTCGGGTCGTCCGGCTTAGGTGCGACCATTTATAGGCACGGCCAAAATAAATGAAAATAAACGAATGAATGAAAAGCCACGAGGACACAAGCATAATAAACCTGGTGGGTTGGGTAAAAGGACTACCCGTAGATTCTTTGAGTCGATCTCGAGAGTCCGAGTGCTCGTCTAATTTTCTTTTACCTCTGCTGTCCACCTGCCCCCCCTTTTTTTTTACTACTGGGCCGAAAATCTGGGCCTACAGAATTTAAATGAAGAACCGGCCCAACCCTTTTTTCTGCCCAAAAAAGAACTGGGCTCAATAATGCAAGGGAGACCGGCCCAACACTTAAAACCTGCTATTTGTTGTAAAAGCCCAACAGGAAAAAATTCATGGCCCATTTACCTTGCTGGGCCTGAATCAATTTCTGCAGCAATTTAAAGAAGCCTAGAGGACAGGGCCCAAAAAATTAAAAATCATTCTTGTGCCCAATCAGACGTAAAACTTGCATCCCCCTTCACAAGCCCCAATCAATTTGACAAATTGCAGTCTTATTTTAAAAACCCACCAAAACAGGCTCAGCCCCATATTAAATAAATCAAGACCCAAGATAAGGATCAGATCAAAACGTGAAGCGATATACCTCACCAGATGGGCTCACGTTTCAACGCCACAAATTCTTACACGCGGCGCCATGAAATTTAGTTTAAATGGGAAGCGGCGATCGTCTTCAGTGAGGCGGTGTGAATGATGGTGATGGTGAACCCGAACTTCGGTGTGGAGCCGCCCGACAAGCCGGGATGAAGGATGCTGGCTGGGCGAATACGAGTCGAGGGCGCGACGGCCGGATTTCGGCTAAGAACGGAGATAGGCGTTGGTGCCAGCAGCAAAGGCATTGCAACCCCGCGTCCGATTCTAGTGTTGCGACCGCCACGCCGAAGACGACGATGGTGAGGCGGTGTCATGGCCCTATTCTTCACTTCTTCTCCCCCTTTTTTTCTTGTATGTATATCTGTATGTATATGTGGGTTTGTTGGTTTTTGGGAGTTTTTGAGGAATTGTCTCGAGGAATTTTTTGTTGGTGGTGAATGATTCTTTGATCATCTCTTCCGATAATCAATTGGAAAAAATCCTTCTGCTTTTGGTTGTAGAAAAGCATCGTGTTGATTTTTTTCTTTTTTTCGCATTTTTTTTTTGGTAAATTCAAGAGAAATTTTTTTTTTGAAATTGATCCGGGTGTTTCTCGAATCGACGCGTGGGGTTTGAATTGTTTTTGAAATTTTCTTCTTGATTTTTTGAATTCAAGATCCGTTGTTGTTCTTCACACGAATTTTTCAATCTACCCTCCTTCTAAATCGATTGTTGATAGTCAAATATTTAACGATTCCGATGTGATTGTTTGAATTTGACCACCAAACAAATAAATGTCGAACAAGATGTTCTCGGGAAGAACCGTATTTCTTTCCTAAAATATGGTTGTTGGTATATAAATGGAATAAGGGAAACATTCCAGAGTTTTTTTACAATGAAGGGTGAGATCCTTTATATAAAGAGATCCATCACGACAAATTATAAGCATGACAAATCATTAAGCACGACAAATCATGTGCATAAAGCATAACAAAACATATGCGTAAAGCACGACAAATCATCTTCTGTGTGACCATTGACCTCCTGTTGGATCGGGTCGATTCAGGTCTTTGTGGGCCCTGCTGACGGGTAATAATTGTCCTGTTGACGTGTGATAAATTTGGTGATGATGACGTGTGATAAATCTGGTGACAACAATACCTATCATATCTCTGCTCACAAAAACCGCCAGTGAATGTTCTTATTTTCAAGTCTTAATCCCTAAGACTATCTGTGAAAAAATAGAAAAACTTTTCTATCCCAGATCTAGCCTCAAACACTACCATTTCTTCTATTTTTCTTGAACAGACAACTCAAAATGTTTTTAATGCAACCAAAGGTTGTCATCTTGATTTTTTGGCCAAGTACCTACCTGTACAAAACAAAGCATCAGATTAACAGTAACATGGCCAATCTTTTCTCAACAAGAAGTTGGGAACCTACAAGTACGAACAAATTTTCTTCGTTTCCCCATGAAGCTCCCAGAAACCGGCGAATCCCGGAACCAACGACAACACCGCCTGCGTCAACACCGGAGCAACCCCAAGATCGGCGCCGCTGCACAGCCTCACCTCCACCATCTCCGGTATCTACAACGACTCACCACTGCAAAAACAGAGCACACTCGCTCCAACACCCCCGTCGGAGACTCCAACAGACCAAAATTACACGTATGTATACACCTATACATACAAAAATCCTCAAATTTCCACACCCCAAAAAACAGAGCACATTTGCCACCAGATTTTGAGGAGGTGCCACGACTTGAATGTTCAACTTCTTGGTCTCCATCTGAGACCATATCAACCGGCCTCACTCCTAGTTTAAATAGCTGACGACGGAGACTCCAAGGTCAACAATTCATCCGCCTCCATCACCATCTCCGTCAACTGAAGCATAGCAACCGAAGCCACCATCGCCACATCAGCAGTGGCGCACCAGGCTCGCCCCACCGCAATTTTCTGTAGGCCACCGGCATCACCATCGCTCCAACTCTGCCATCGCACCAATACCGTCGCACAACCAGAATCCGCACCACCGACTCGGTGCCACTCGTCGAAACCGCCGAGTCAGAAATCGCATCGCCGCCGAAAGCCACTATTACCATCACGAATCGATACCAGTAACCGTGAAGACATTTGGGCGCAGGACAGTGCCCAGGGGTTATTGATGGCTACACCACTGTTGGGCTTGACCTAATTTCAAGATTTGGGCCCAGATTTTTAAAGTGATTGGGCCCAGGGTTGAGTCCTCATTATCATTTGGGCCAGATCTAAATTATTATTATTATTTGGGCCCAGGATCGTTTTTGGGCTCTGGTTCTTGTTTGAATAAACGTTTGGGCCATATTTATTATTTATAAATATTAATTTCGGCCCAAACAATAAAAAAAAAAAGAGGGGCAGCAGCTCGGTTAGTAAATTGCACGAGACGAAAGACCGAGTCTCGGAAATGACTTCAAAGGATCTACGAAAGCGGTCGTTTTCTTTTCAATTTCATCGCGTTTATTCTATCAACTTCCTTTTAATATATCGAATCACATATTTTCGTTATACAAAAAAAATAAATTGATAAACCGCGAATTCCTTTCATCATTAATTTGATAATTTAAATTAAATACATGAATATTCATCTCTAATTAATGTATGATATATCGCATATACCACCGCGATGAAATCGCCTAAAAAAACTACGCATTTAATTTTCTTTCTCCTACGAAATTGCTTCAATAAATTAGAAAGACTAACAATTGAACATGTTATACTTGATAATTACCATTCACTAAAATGCATGTTTTTTGCTGTCGAGGAATTTATTTTGGGTAGCAAATGTAAAGTGTTGGCCAAATTGTGTAGAATAGATCATATTTGTCAGACCATTACAATGTTTGGTTTCTCTGTCGGAAACATAAACGTAACTTGGAATTGCTCACAACTCCCTGCATTGGAAAAACCTCCAAGTTCGAGGGAAATGCGAATAAGAGTACACTCAAATCAGAATCACCTTACATGATTGACGTTATGCAACAATACACATCGATGCTTATCATGGAAACATAGGCCATGGTTGAAACAAAAGAAAACTTATACGGGCGCCCGGAGTGTTGGGGAATGAGTTGCACAGATTTATTCGGGGTGAATATTTAAATACAAATTTAATTATTTAATTATTACTAGCATGAATTAATCCTATATTAATTCAAATAATAATTACAACAACATGTCATGCATATAATAAGCCCACGAAACCCACGACGCTTAATCTAATCTACGGGTTTTACGTGAACGCATTCCTCTCGGGATGGCGAAGAATTCGGTTGGACGGACTAACCAAAAGGACTCCCAAGTATTCCCTTAAATTTCTTGCTCAACTATCCGGTGGAAGGACACTTGTCGAACAATTAACAAAAAGAAAAAAATAAACTTTGTTGCACCACTTATGTGGATTTGCTAATTTTTCCAGCACATGAAATTGTAATTGAGAATGAAAGAATCATCCCCTATTTATAGGTGAGAGGTGGTCGATTTTTTCAGTAGAAAACCAATGTAGGAAAAGACTTTTCTTGATCACCAAGAAATCTTGAATATATCTCCTATATTCTTTTTCCCATAATTAAAATATTCCACAAAAATCCCACTCCTTCAATTTATGGAATTTTCGAAAATATTGGTCTTGCAAGATTCCAAGATTTGGATATTCTTGAATTTATGAGATATTCTTGTATTTCAAGAAATACACATCTTCCATAATATCTTTTCAAGAAAATCAAAAAAATCTTTCTTGCCCATTATTTTCAAAATTTCGAAAAACTCATCATAGATAACCTAGTGGGAGATTTCTTGAATTTAATGAGATAATCTTGTATTCCAAGAATACATATCTTCATTCCATAACAAAATTCAAAGAAAATCTTTCTCCCAACATATCTATGAATTTCAAAATTTTAGTTGGAAAAATAAGCAACAATATTTATTTTATTTTAATCACCTTTTTTGAGGTTATTGGACTATTTGTTGGGCTACTCAGGTGGGCCTTTAGGAGAATTAAGATTGGACATTCTAATGGACCTTGAATATCTAATATTGAGCCACAATATAATTCAAGCCCATAAATATTAATTAATCACACTATATAATTAATATTGCACTATCCATCTTAACCCATATTACAGTCAGTATGGCTCCCGGTCATTATTTCCCGTGTTTAAGATTATTTAGCCCATTAATTAATTCAAGCAACTGAAATAACTTTCCATTAATTAATATCTTTTATCCTTGGTCAAGGAATAGTTCAACATTATTATCCATACCGGAAACTAATTTCACTTGCAAGATTTGGTATGATAAAGTTTTATGAACCTCCCAAGAAATCAAACAAACATTGCTTTGCACACGATTCTTACATTAAAATCTTAGCAATCATATTTGACCAATAGTATTGCCCAAGATAAAAATTATTGAATCTCTTTGATTCGCTACCCATGATAAGTCAAAGCAATAGTTACCAATCCCACGTGATCCTATTTAAGGGACAAAGGTTAAGAAATAACGAACCAATCGGGTCTAATTCTCCTTGTTCGGTTCAAGAATTTATCCTCCTCAGAGGTCATATTCATCATCAGATCATACCTTTTAGTGTAATCCCTTGTCAAGACAAACCAATCTGGAGCCTTACACCTCAACCTTTTCGCGATGGGTTGTTCATTTCCATCTAGGTAAAGTGAATGACGTACTTTTTAGTTACAAGAGATCGTTAATTTAATCTTCGTGATCCGGTATCACTAAATTAACTAAAATGTAACACGCATTTAATTATTGAACAGATTATCGCAAAGAAATATATGTAACATTCAATCATATTTAAAGCATCGGTAATAAACAATTTATTTCAAGAAATAAGTCTGCGAAAATTCATTTTGATTATACAAAGTAAAAAGCATACTTTTCAAAGATAATCCCAACATTTGCGGTGCCAAGGCAACTCAAAGAATCTCCATCGCAATCATTTACCCATTCATGTCAACATACACCCGAGCTCTCTCTCACGAGCTCCCTCAAGACTCTTCATCCCGGCGGGATCCCAACCCGCTTTCTCTCCAACGAGCCATATCAAGACCTTCCATTCCGTTCCGAAGCAAGATTCTCTCGAAACTCTCTCACGAGCTCCCCTCAAGACCTCGCTTCATCCCTAGCGGGATCCCATCTCTGGCCTTCCAACGAAGCTATCTTCAAGATTTGCTCATTCGAAAGCAAAGATTCTATCGAAGCCTTCACGAAGCCCCCTCAAGACTCGCCATCCCTAAAGAGATCCCATCTCGCCTCTCCAACGAGCTATCTTCAAGATTTGCTCATTCCAGCAAAGATTCTATCGAAGCCTCTCTACGAAGCTCCTCGGCACCGCTTCATCCCGGAAAGGCAGATCCCATCCTGCCTTCCCAACGAAAGCCATCTCTAAAGATTTGCTCATTCCGAAAGCAAGATTCTACCGAGCCTCTCTCACGAAGCCTTTTAAGACTCCGCTCATCCCGAAAGATCCCATCCGCTCTTCCAACGAGCCATCTTCAAGACCTCGCTTCATTCCGAGCAAGATTCTAACCGAGCCTTCTCTCACGAAGCCCTTTTGAAGACCATCCCGGAAAGCAAGATCCCATCCTATTGCTCCAACGAGCCATCTTCAAGACTCCGCCATTCCGAGCAGATTCTACCGAGCTCTCTCTCACGAAGCCCCCTTCAAGACTCCATCCCGAGATCCCATCCGCTCTCTCCAACGAGCCATCTTCAAGACTCGCTTCATTTCGAAAGAAAGATTCTCTAGAAAGCTCTCTCACGAAGCTCCTCAAAGACCTCCGCTTTCATCCCGAAAGCGGGATCCCATTCTGGCTCTCCAACGAGCCATCTCTCGAGACCATTTCATTCCGAAAGATTATTCTCTACCGAGCTTCTCTCTCGGGGAGCTCCCCATGAAGACTTGCTCATCCCAAAGAAAGGTCCCGAGCTATCTCTCAAGATCTGTTCATCGACGAAGCTCCGCCTTCGATGAGTCTGGCTCTCGACGAAGTAATCAAAAAGACTCTCGATGACGAGCTCGACGAAAGAATCAAAAAGACTTTCGACGAGCACAAGTAACCAAAAAAAGACTCTCGACGAGCTCCGGCTCTCTCGACAAGTAACCAAAAAGACTTCGACGAAGAACTCGAAAAGAAGAACGAAAAGACTCTCTCTACGAAAGAACCAAAAAAGACTCTCGATGAGCCCCGTCTCTCGACTAGCAACCAAAAAGACTCCCGACGAGCCCCGTCTCTCGACGGGAAACCAAAAACACTCTCGATGAGCTCCGTCTCTCGACGGGCAACCAGAAAGACTCTCGACGAGCTCCGTCTCTCGATGAGTAACCAAAAAGACTCTCGATGAGCTCCGTCTCTCGACGAGTAACCAAAAAGACTCTCGACGAGCCCCGTCTCTCGACGGGCAACCAAAAAGACTCTCGACGAGCTCCGTCTCTCGATGAGTAACCAAAAAGACTCTCGACGAGCTCCGTCTCTCGATGAGCAACCAAAAAGACTCTCGACGAGCTCCATCTCTCGATGAGCAACCAAAAAGACTCTCGACGAGCCCCGTCTCTTGATGAGTAACCAAAAAGACTCTCGACGAGCTCCGTCTCTCGACGAGTTACCAAAAAGACTCTCGACGAGCTCCGTCTCTCGATTAGCAACCAAAAAGACTCTCGACGAGCCACGTCTCTCGACGAGCAACCAAAAAGACTCTCGATGAGCCCCGTATCTCGACGAGCAACCAAAAAGACTCTCGACGAGCCCCGTCTCTCGACGAGCAACCAAAAAGACTCTCGACGAGCCCTGTCTCTCGACGGGCAACCAAAAAGACTCCCGACGAGCTCCATCTCTCGATGAATAACCAAAAAGACTCTCGACGAGCCCCGTCTCTCGACGAGCAACCAAAAAGACTCTCGACGAGCTCCGTCTCTCGACGAGCAACCAAAAAGTCTCTCGACGAGCCCCGTGTCTCGACGAGCAACCAAAAAGACTCTCAATGAGCTCCGTCTCTCGACGAGTAACCAAAAAGACTCTCGACGAGCTCCGTCTCTTGATGAATAACCAAAAAGACTCTCGACGAGCCTAGTCTCTCGACGAGCAACAAAAAAGACTCTCGATGAGCTTCGTCTCTCTATGAGTAACCAAAAAGACTCTTGACGAGTCCCGTCTCTTGATGAGAAACCAAAAACATTCCCCAACAAAAGACTCTCGACGAGCTCCGTCTCTCGACGAGTAACCAAAAAGACTCTCGACGAGCCCAGTCTCTCGATGAGTAACGAAAAAGACTCTCGACGAGCCCCGTCTCTCTACGAGCAACCAAAAAGACTCTCGACGAGCCCCGTCTCTCGACGAGCAACCAAAAAGACTCTCGACGAGCCCCGTCTCTCGACGAGCAACCAAAAAGACTCTCGACTGGGAAACCAAAAAGACTCTCGAAAAGCCCCGTATCTCGACGAGCAACCAAAAAGACTCGATGAGCCCCGTCTCTATACGAGCAGCCAAAAAGACTCTCGACGAGCTCCGTCTCTCGACGAGTAACCAAAAAGACTCTTGACGAGCTCCATCTCTCGATGAGTAACCAAAAAGACTCTCGATGAGCCCCGTCTCTCGACGAGCAACCAAAAAGACTCTCGACGAGCCCCGTCTCTCGACGAGAAACCAAAAAGACTCTCGACGAGCAACCAAAAAGACTCTCGATGAGCCCCGTCGCTCGACGAGCAACCAAAAAGACTCTCGACGAGCCCCGTCTCTCGACGGGTAACCAAAAAGACTCTCGACGAGCTCCATCTCTCGATGAGTAACCAAAAAGACTCTCGACGAGCTCCGTCTCTTGATGAGTGACCAAAAAGACTCTCGACGAGCCTCGTCTCTCAACGAGCAACCAAAAAGAATCTCGACGAGCTCCGTCTCTCGATGAGTAACCAAAAAGACTCTCGATGAGCCCCGTCTCTCGACGAGCAACCAAAAAGACTCTCGACGAGCTCCGTCTCTCAACGAGTAACCAAAAAGACTCTCGACGAGCTCCGTCTCTCGATGAGTAACCAAAAAGACTCTCGACGAGCAACCAAAAAGACTCTCGATGAGCCCCGTCTCTCGACGAGCAACCAAAAAGACTCTCGACGAGCCCCGTCTCTCGACGAGCAACGAAAAAGACTCTCGACGAGCCCTGTCTCTCGACGGGCAACCAAAAAGACTCTCGACGAGCTCCATCTCTCGATGAGTAACCAAAAAGACTCTCGACGAGCCCCGTCTCTCGACGAGCAACCTAAAGACTCTCGACGAGCCCCGTCTGCCGATGAAAGCAACTAAAAGACTCTCGACGAAAGGCTGTCTCGACGGGCAACCAAAAAGACTCTCGACGAGACCCGTCTCGCATCCAGAAAACCAAAAAGCCTCTTCTCGACGAGCAACCAAAAAGACTCTCGACTAGACTCGACTCGACGAGCCCCCAAAAAGCCTCTCGACGAGCCCCATCTCTCGACGACGAGCCCCGTCTCTCGACGAGCCCCGTCTCTCGATGAGCCCCGTCTCTCGACGAGCTCCGTCTCTCGATGAGTAACCAAAAAGACTCTCGACGAGCTCCATCTCACGATGAGTAACCAAAAAGACTCTCGACTAGCCCCATCTCTCGACGAGCAACCAAAAAGACTCTCGACGAGCCCCGTCTCTCGACGAGTAACCAAAAAGACTCTCGACGAGCAACCAAAAAGACTCTCGACGAGCCCCGTCTCTCGATGAGTACCCAAAAACACTCTCGATGAGTACCCAGTAGTGATACCAATTACAGTAGTCAACTAATATCATTGGATGTGTTTATGAGAAACTTCTACCATTAGTGATTCCAATTACAATAGTCAAGTAATATCTTTGGATGTGTTTACGAGAGACCACATTTCATTTTTGATACCGATTGCAATAGTCAACTTATACTTTTGGATGTGTTTACGTGAGAGGATATTCCTATAGTGATACCGATTACAATAGTCAGCTAATACCTTTGGATGTGTTTACGAGAGACGACATTCCATTAGTGATACCGATTACAATAATCAGCTAATACCTTTGGATGTGTTTACGAGAGACGACATTCCATCAGTGATACCGATTACAATAGTCAACTAATACCTTTGGATGTGTTTACGAGAGACGAAATTCCTTTAGTGATACCGATTACAATAGACAACTAGTACATTTGGATGTGTTTATGAGAGACGACATTCCATTAGTGATACATATTACAATGGTCAACTAATACCTTTGGAGGAGTTTACGAGAGACCATCTATCATTAGTGATACCATTTACAATAGTCAACTAATACCTTTGGATGTCTTTACGAGAGACGACATTCCATTAGTGATACCGATTACTATAGTCAGCTACTACCTTTAAATATGTTTACGAGAGACCATCTACTATTAGTGATACAAATTACAATAGTCAACTAATACCTTTGGATGTGTTTACGACAAAAAGACTCTCGACGAGCCCCATCTCTCGATGAGCAACCAAAAAGACTCTCGATGAGCCCCGTATCTCGACGAGCAACCAAAAAGACTCTCGACGAGCCCCGTCTCTCGACGAGCAACCAAAAAGACTCTCGACGAGCTCCATCTCTCGATGAGTAACCAAAAAGACTCTCGCGAGCTCCATCTCTCGATGAGTAACCAAAAAGACTCTCGACGAGCCCCGTCTCTCAACGAGCAACCAAAAAGACTCTCGACAAGCCCCATCTCTCGACGAACAACCAAAAACACTCTCGACGAGCCCCGTCTCTCGACGAGCAACCAAAAAGACTCTCGACGAGCCCCGTCTCTCGACGAGCACCCAAAAAGACTCTCGACGGGGCAACCAAAAAGACTCTCGACGAGCCCCGTATCTCGAAGAGCAACTAAAAAGACTCTCGACGAGCACCGTCTCTATACGAGCAACCAAAAAGTCTCTCGAAGAGCTCTGTCTCTCGACGAGTAACCAAAAAGACTCTCGACGAGCAACCAAAAAGACTCTCGACGAGCCCCGTCTCTCGAAGAGAAACCAAAAAGACTCTCGACGAGCAACCAAAAAGACTCTCGATGAGCCCAGTCGCTCGACGAGCAACCAAAAAGACTCTCGACGAGCCCTGTCTCTCGACGGGTAACCAAAAAGACTCTCGACGAGCTCCATCTCTCGATGTGTAACCAAAAAGACTCTCGACGAGCTCCGTCTCTCGATGAGTGACCAAAAAGACTCTTGACGAGCCCCATCTCTCGACGAGCAACCAAAAAGACTCGACGAGCTCCGTCTCTCGATGAGTAACCAAAAAGACTCTCGATGATCCCCGTCTCTCGACGAGCAACCAAAAAGACTCTAGACGAGCCCCGTGTCTCGACGAGCAACCAAAAAGACTCTCGATGAGCTCCGTCTCTCGACGAGTAACCAAAAAGACTCTTGACGAGCTCCGTCTCTCGATGAATAACCAAAAAGACTCTCGATGAGCCTCGTCTCTCGACGAGCAACAAAAAAGACTCTCAATGTGCTCTGTCTCTCGATGAGTAACCAAAAAGTCTCGACGAGTCCCGTCTCTCGATGAGAAACCAAAAAGACTCTCGACGAGCTTCGTCTCTCGATGAGTAACCAAAAAGACTCCCGACGAGACCAGTCTCTCGATGAGTAACCAAAAAGACTCTCGACGAGCCCCATCTCTCGACGAGCAACCAAAAAGACTCTCGACGAGCCCTGTCTCTCGACGAGCAACCAAAAAGACTCTCGACGAGCCCCATCTCTCGACGAGCAACCAAAAAGACTCTCGACAAGCCCCGTCTCCGACGAGCAACCAAAAAGACTCTCGACGGGGCAACCAAAAAGACTCTCGACGAGCCCCGTATCTCGACGAGCAACCAAAAAGACTCTCGACGAGCCCCATCTCTATACGAGCAACCAAAAAGACTCTCGACGAGCTCCGTCTCTCGACGAGTAAGCAAAAAGACTCTTGACGTGCTCCGTCTCTCGATGAGTAACCAAAAAGACTCTCGACGAGCCCCGTCTCTCGACGAGCAACCAAAAAGACTCTCGACGAGCCCCGTCTCTCGACGAGAAACCAAAAAGACTCTCGACGAGCAACCAAAAAGACTCTCGATGAGCCGGACGTCCGCCGACGAGCAACCAAAAAGACTCTCGACGAGCCCCGTCTCTCGACGGGTAACCTAAAAACTCTCGACGAGCTCCATCTCTCGATGAGTAACCAAAAAGACTCTCGACGAGCTCCGTCTCTCGATGAGTGACCAAAAAGACTCTCGACGAGCCCCATCTCTCGACGAGCAACCAAAAAGTCTCTCGACGAGCTCCGTCTCTCGATGAGTAACCAAAAAAGACTCTCGATGAGCCCTGTCTCTCAACGAGTAACCAAAAAGACTCTCGACGAGCTGCGTCTCTCGATGAGTAACCAAAAAGACTCTCGACGACGAAGCAAAAGAAAAGACTCTCGACGAAAGCAACCAAAAAGACTCTCGACGACGAGACGAGCAACCAAAAAGACTCTCGACGCGGCCCAAAAAAAGACTCGACGAGCAACCAACCAAAAAGACTCTCGACGAGCCCCGTCTCTCGACGAGCAACGAAAAAGACTCTCGACGAGCCCTGTCTCTCGACGGGCAACCAAAAAGACTCTCGACAAGCTCCATCTCTCGATGAGAAACTAAAAAGACTCTCGACGAGCCCCGTCTCTCGACGAGCAACCAAAAAGACTCTCGACGAGCCCCGTCTCTCGATGAGCAACCAAAAAGACTCTCGACGAGCCCCGTTTCTCGATGAGCAACCAAAAAGACTCTCGACGAGCTCCGTCTCTCGACGAGTAACCAAAAAGACTCTCGATGAGCCCCGTCTCTCGACGAGCAACCAAAAAGACTCTCGACGAGCTCGGTCTCTCAACGAGTAACCAAAAAGACTCTCGACGAGCTCCGTCTCTCGATGAGTAACCAAAAAGACTCTCGATGAGCAACCAAAAAGACTCTCAACGAGCGCCGTCTCTCGACGAGCAACCAAAAAGACTCTCGACGAGCCCCGTCTCTCGACGAGCAACCAAAAAGACTCTCGACGAGCCCCGTCTCTCGACGGGTAACCAAAAAGACTCTCGACGAGCTCCATCTCTCGATGAGTAACCAAAAAGACTCTCGACGAGCTCCGTCTCTCGATGAGTGACCAAAAAGACTCTCGACGAGCCCCATCTCTCGACGAGCAACCAAAAAGACTCTCGACGAGCTCCGTCTCTCAATGAGTAACCAAAAAGACTCTCGATGAGCCCCGTCTCTCGACGAGCAACCAAAAAGACTCTCGACGAGCTTCGTCTCTCAACGAGTAACCAAAAAGACTCTCGACGAGCTCCGTCTCTCGATGAGTAACCAAAAAGAATCTCGACGAGCAACCAAAAAGACTCTCGACGAGCCCCGTCTCTCGACGAGCATCCAGAAAGACTCTCAACGAGCCCTGTCTCTCGACGGGCAACCAAAAAGACTCTCGACGAGACCCATCTCTCGACGAGCAACCAAAAAGACTCTCGACGAGCCCCATCTCTCGACGAGTAAACAAAAAGACTCTCGACGAGCTCCATCTCTCGATGAGTAACCAAAAAGACTCTCGACTAGCCCCGTCTCTCGACGAGTAACCAAAAAGACTCTCGACGAGCCCCGTCTCTCGACGAGCAACCAAAAAGACTCTCGACGAGCCCCATATCTCGACGAGCAACCAAAAAGACTCTCGACGAGAAACAAAAAACACTCTCGACGAGTCCCAGGTCTCGACTAGCCCGTCTCCGATGAAAGCAACCAAAAAAAAAGACTCTCGATGAGCCCCGATCTCTCGATGAGTAACCAAAAGACTCTCAACGAGCCTCGTCTCTCGACGAAAACCAAAAAAGACTCTCGACGAAAGACTTCTCCCGACCGGTTACCAAAAAAAACTCTCGACGAGCTCCGGCCTCGATGAAAGCAACCAAAAGACTCTCGACGAGCCCCGCCTCTCGACGAGTAACCAAAAAGACTCTCGACGAGCCCCAGATCTCGACGAGCAACCAAAAGATCTCGACGATCCCCATCTCTCGACGAAAGCAACCAAAAAGACTCGACGAGCTCCGTCTCTCGATGAGTAACCAAAAGACTCTCGATGAGCTCCGTCTCGATGAGTAACCAAAAAAGACTCTCGACGAGCCCTTTTCTCTCTCGACGAGCAACCAAAAGACTCTCGACGAAGCAACCAAAAAGACTCTCGACGAACAACCCAAAAAGACTCTCGACGAGCCCCGTCTCTCGACGAGCAACCAAAAAAACTCTCGACGAGCCCGGCCAAAAAAGACTCTCGACGAAAGCGAGCAAAAAAAAGACTCTCGGCCCCGGACAAACCAAAAAGACTTTTCGACGAGCCCCAGATCTCGACGAAAGCAACCAAAAAAGACTCTCGACGAGCCCGGAGCAACCTCTATCACGAGCAACCAAAAAGACTCTCGACGAGCTCCGTCTCTCGACGAGTAACCAAAAAGACTCTCCACGAAGCTCTCGGCTCGATGAGTAACCAAAAAAAAGACTCTCGATGAGCCTCCGTCCTCTCGACGAGCAACCAAAAAAGACTCTCGACGAGCCAAAAGTCTCCGATGGGCGACAACCAAAAAGACTCTCGACGAGTTAAAAGTCTCGATGAGCAACCAAAAAGACTCTCGACGAGCTCCTTCTCTCGATGAGCAACCAAAAAGACTCTCGACGAGCTCCATCTCTCGATGAGCAACCCCGTCTCCGACGAGCAACCAAAAAAGACTCTCGGCGACGAGCTCCGGCTCGACGAAAGCAACCAAAAACTCTCTCGACGAGTCCCGTGTCTCGACGAGCAACCAAAAAGACTCTCGATGAGCTCCGTCTCTCGACGAGTAACCAAAAAGACTCTCGACGAGCTCCGTCTCTCGATGAATAACCAAAAAGACTCTCGACGAGCAAAAAAAAAAAGACTCTCGACGAAAGCTCGGCGAGCTCCAATCTCGATGAGTAACCAAAAAGACTCTCGACGAGTCCCGTCTCTCGATGAGAAACCAAAAACATTCCCCAACAAAAGACTCTCGACGAGCTCCGTCTCTCGACGAGTAACCAAAAAAACTCTCGACGAGCCCAGTCTCTCGATGAGTAACCAAAAAGACTCTCGACGAGCCCCGTCTCTCGACGAGCAACCAAAAAGACTCTCGACGATCCCCATCTCTCGACGAGCAACCAAAAAGACTCTCGACGAGCCCCCTCTCGACGAGCAACCAAAAAGACTCGACGACGAAACCAAAAGACTCTCGACGAGCAACCAAAAGACTCGACGAGCAACGAAAAAAAAAAGACTCTCGATGAGCCGGAATCTCGATCGAGCAACCAAAAAGACTCTCGACGAGCTCCGTCTCTCGACGAGTAACCAAAAAGACTCTCGACGAGCTCCGTCTCTCGATGAGTAACCAAAAAGACTCTCGACGAGCCCCATCTCTCGACGAGCAACCAAAAAGACTCTCGACGAGCCCCATTTCTCGACCAAAAACCAAAAAGACTCTCGATGAGCCCGCATTATGAATTCGAGCAACCAAAAAGACTCTCGACAAAAAAGCCCTTCGATGAGCCTCAAAAACCGACGAAAGCAACCAAAAAAAGAGCTCTCGACGAGCTCCGTCTCGATGAGTAACCAAAATGACTCTCGGCGAGCTCCGTCTCGATGAGTAACCAAAAATTAAATCGGCGAGCCCGGAAAAATCTAACCAAAAAGACTCTCGGCGGAACCCGATATACCGATATGCAAAAAAAAAAGACTCTCGGCGAGCTCCGTCTCTTGATGAGTACCCAAAAAAGACTCTCGATGAGCTCATATAGGACTTCTCGATGAGCAACCAAAAGACACTAAAGATGATATGATAAAAAGAGCTCCGTCTCTTCGATGAGCAACCAAAAATTTGAATCTCGACGAGCCCCATCTCATTTATGAGTAACCAAAAAATGACTCTCCAGCGAGCCTCGTCTCTCGACAAGCAACCAAAAAAGACTCTCGGCGAGATTAGGGATCTCTCGACGAGTTACCAAAAAAAAATGACTCTCGGCTTCGAGCTCCGGAGTCTCTTAATTAGGATGAGCAACCAAAAAGACTCTCGACGAGCCCGATCTCTCGATGAATTTTTTTTTTCAAAAATACTCGGCAGAGCCCCCGTCTCGACGAAAGCAACAAAAAAGACTCTCGACGAGAAATATGCTCTCTCGACGAAAGCAACCAAAAAGACTCTCGACGAGCTCCATCTCGATGAGTAACCAAAAAGATTCTCGCGAGCTCCATCTCTCGATGAGTAACCAAAAAGACTCTCGACGAGCCCCGTCTCTCAACGAGCAACCAAAAAGACTCTCGACGAGCCCCATCTCTCGATGAACAACCAAAAACACTCTCGACGAGCCCTGAACTCTCGACGAAAGCAACAAAAAGACTCCGACGAGCCCGCCTCTCGACGAAATTCACCCAAAAAAGACTCTCGACGGGCAACTAAAAAAAGACTCTCGACGAGCCCTCAGATCTCGAAGAGCAACTAAAAAGACTCTCGACGAGCAACCGCTATATAATGAGCAACCAAAAGTCTCGACGAAGCTCGGCTCTCGACGAGTAACCAAAAAGACTCTCGACGAAAACAACCAAAAAGACGAGATGACGATCCATAGAATGAATAATCAAGAGAGAAACCAAAAATTTCGCGATCTCGACGAGAAACCAAAAAGACTCGACGAGTTTCGCCTTTTGTTTTTCACGAAATCAACCAAAAAGACTATCGGCGAGCTCCATCTCTTTTCGATGAAACTTTTCAAAAAGACTCTCGACGAGCTCCGGGAATCTCTCAACGAGTAACCAAAAAGACTCTCGACGAGCCCCATCTCTCGACGAACAGACAACCAAAAAGATTCTCGACGAGCAACCCAAAGACTCTCGACGAAAGATAATCCAAAAGAAACAATATTTTTAATTTGACGAAGATCTCTTTATGGATTTACAATCGACGAAAGCAACATCTTGAAAAGAAATACATATCTAGACGATAAGTATTAAAGAATAAATTACCATTTGTGGCCCTTCGAGCAAACACGAATGGAATCTAACGAAAAAGATATAGTTATGTTAACGACGAATGCCCCGGTTTCAATAATCGAAATTATCGGGCAACCTAAAAAGAGATTTGATACTTTTTCGATGGTTGTATGTTTGTATGAATATCCGTGAGATCTTTCCAGTCTTTGAAATAGGAGTTTACACATAACTCTTAACGAAAGAACCCTAGCAAGCAATATAGAAGACATCCCAAAAATCTTTTGTTATCTTTTTAGACGAAAGAAAATTCGTTTAATGATGTCCCTATCTTAGTTTGAAACAACTTGATTTTGACGAAATAGCAACAATTTGGATGAAAGTGTTAAGATAATCCTTGAAATGTTGATCAATGTTTTGTGAGAATATCAAAACGAAGCCCTGATAATAAAATCGGAATAGACATTGAAAATGTCATTCATGATATTTTAAAAGTAGGTGCATTCTTAAAAGAAGGGCATAACGTTCCATCGACGAGGATTGTGAATCTCATCTTTATCGGTTAACTCTTTAATTTGTATCCGACGAGCGATTAGATCGAATTTCATTAATCATGGCATTATCAGATTGATTTCTTGAATTGATATTACTCGATCCATTCCAAAACTTCATTGAGAGGTTTGATCTCGGAACTCCTCGTTCTTCTCCATCTTGACGAAAATCGCCTACTCCAAGGAGATTTGGAAGGTCTAATGATATCCTTCTTTTGTTATCGACCAACTTTACGTTAAAGGATATCATGATTCATTTCAATAAATTCAAGTAGGATCGATTTTTCATTGAATTTGGAAATGTAAGGAAGAGAAACTTCGATTTAAAAGATGTTTGAAATTTCAATTTTCATTCTTCTTCCATCTTTGAATAAAAATTTTTTAAGATCTTCTTACGAAGATTTAATTTGAAGTTCTTTATTTTGAATCAAATTAACTTTTGATACAAAGCATCGAAGAAGATCAAAATCAAGGTAATTTCTTTAAGATGAAATTTTGAGATTATTAACAACTGAAAAGACTTAGATAGGTTATCCATTTTTCGACGGGTAAAAGAAAAAAAGAAAAAAAATTATATTTGAAAGATTCCATTACCATTAATTCCACAATTAAATGGTAATAAATTCATCGAATAACTTAATGTTTTAAGTTTTTAAAGGATGAATTTGGTTTTAAAACAAATATGAATAGAAAAAAATCTTTTAAGAGGAGATTTTGCGTACAAGTCTTTCATTTAGATAGTATTTTGTAGGAATTAATCCTTCTTTCGAATTTTTTTGATCAAAGAGATCCTTTTATCGATAAGACATGAAAAAACGATATTTTGAAATCATCAAATTTGATGATGGATACCATTTTTGATAAGAAATGTGTTCAATTGAATTTTATGGGAAATTTTCTTGAAATACTTTTTACAATAATTGGATCATTTGATTTGGAGAAATATCTTTTTTAATTTTTCAAGAAGCTATTTTAGTTTTTCAATTTCCCAAATCTTTTTGTATGTAAATTATTAATTTCTTTTGTGTAAATTATTAACTTCTTGTTTAAGAATGTATTATTTTAAGATATTTTGTAGAAATAGTTATTGATAGAAGAAAGAATCATAACTTTTTCTAAATTTTAAAAATAAATAAGTAATTTATTTTTTCTTAGGGTTTTTTTACTAAGTCAATCTCTTAAATTATTTAATAAGATCTTTCATAATTTTTTGTTTAAATCTTTCTCAAAATTATTAGTTTCTTTCATCTTAAAAAGAAAAGTTTGAATAATTATCATTTTTCGAATTCAACATCCTTAACCAAATTTTCTAAAGACCATGAATAAAGAAGAAATTTTATTTTTTAATTTTCTGTAATTAAATTTGAAATCTTCATTTAATTTCTCGAAAATCAACGCTTTTGACATTTCACTAAATGAATAAATTTTGAATTTTATTTTTAAATCAATTTAATATTCGAGAAGATTTCACGAAAACTTCTTATAAAAGAAAGAATTTTATTTTTATGTTTTTCGAAGGTTAATTTTTTGCAATCAATCATTTTTCAAATGACCAAATCTTTTTAAATTTAGATTTTCGTTTCCATATTTGGATTGAATATTTTAAAAAAGGTTAAAAAATTTGTGTTTTTTAAAAGTAATTTAAATTTATTTTTATAAAAGCCGATGAATGAATTCTTTCACAAAATGAACTAATCTTTTTTCCAAAAATTTTTCATTTCCATATTTTTGAGAACATGATAAAAGAAACAAAACCTTCTTTTTAACAAAAGAAAATTTGAGTTGACAATTCTTTATTTCATCTAAATTAATAAGTAATAAAGAAAAATCAAGAAGGTAAAATTATGGTTGATTGAAAATAGCTTGTTTGTCCTTATAAATGAATTTTTTTTCCACAAAATCGAATCATTACAATCGAGAATAGTATGAAAACATCCTTATACCATCTCTTGAATCGATATTTCATAGACATCTAAGACCGGAGAGAACAATGGAATTTCCATCGAGTCAAGTTCTTGAATTAGATTTATTAAATATAATTATAAGAATAATTTCGAAAATCAATGTCCATAGGATTTCAATAGAAATTTTTTTTTCCTTCGAGAATTATGGTACAGAATTTTTTTTCAGTCATTATAAGTCTTTAGAGATTTGACCAATTTCATAAACCAGAACCAAGATATGAACAAATTTAAGATTTACAATATTCTGCTTATACCTATCAGCCAGTATTTCTTATACTTGATTTGGATCGATTTCCATTCAACGATATTTTATTATATTTCATCCTTTCATTCTTCGAAAATTGTTTTTTCGTAACCTAAAATTTCATGAACCATTCTTTTCGCTTTGTTATTTAGACGCTGGATCATTATTTTCATCATATTCGATTCTTTCATGAGATTAGAATGAGAAAATTTAATTTTCTAAAGAAATCAGGCTTTGATTTCCCCCATTTGAAATATTTAATCTTATTATATAGAACCCGACGGATCCCAATTTTCAATAATATTTGCTCAAGAAGTTTGATATCTTCCATATTTGGAGGTTCGCATGGGTTTTTCCCTGAAAATTCTCTTATTTCCTTCGGATCGACTTATCTTCGAGATGTTCAAAGTTTTGAATTGTCTTGATAGGGTTCCCCTCGTAAGGTTCCACTTTTTGTATTTAATTTCTGATTTTAATTCTTAGGAATGTCTTGGATTTTCAAGACGGCAATACGTTAATATTCCTTTAAGAATCCATTTTGGATAAGATCTCGATTCATTCTTCCTCGGAAAAGAATTGATTCAATTTTGCTTGGAAAACTCTTGTTTTCGACTTTAAAGTTGATTGAGTCTTCTTCAATTTCTTTCCATTCAGATTTCTCCTCTCGATTCGCTTTCGGAATTTGAGGATTGAAATTTGAAATTCTTTTGTCGAATGGTTATTTCATTCCATTTAAGTCTTTTAGTACAAATATAAACGAGTTATCTCAATTTTATTTATAATAAGGATCGTTTCGCCTTTTTGAAGTAGGATTAAGAATAAATTTGGGATTGTCGCCAAGACATAACCCCAAAATGAATTCGGTAAATGATAGCAAAGTTTTTTGCAGAGATGCTTAAATTCATCTCCTCAATATGCATGTCAAGAATAAGAGCATCATTAATAAGAGGATCAGTAAGATCAACAGAATAGTTAGGAGCACAATTAAAATAAATTGGTCCATTGCAAATATTAGTTTGAATCATTGATAATAGAGAAGTTTTATCTCTTTTTAATTCGGTTATCACGCCAGAAGCTAGATAAACCTAGAGCATCAACACCTATATGAAATCCGAGGTTTGATAAAGAATCTCGAATAAACCAAAATGAATATATCTATAACCTTTTTCAAGGTATTTTTTAATAGAAACATTAGACATTAATGTTATTTTAATAGTGATCCTAACTATTCTGTTGATCTTACTGATCCTCTTATTAATGATGCTCTTATTCTTGACATGCATATTCAAGGAGATGAATTTAAGCATCTCTGCAAAAACTTTGCTATCATTTACCAATTCATTTTAGTGGTTATGCTTTCACAAAATTTTATCCCAAATTTATTCTTAATCCTACTTCAAAAGACAAAACCGTCTTATTACAAATAGAAGCAGATAACTCTGCTATATTTGTACCTAAAAGACTTAAATGGAATGAAATAACCATTCCGAAAGAATTTCAAATTTCCAATCCTCAAATTCCGAGGCGAATTGAGAAGAGAGAAATCTCTGAAATTGAAGAAGACTCTGAAGGAAGAGTTTTACTTCGATTCAATTTTTACGCCTTAAAGATGTAATGAATTAATATCCAAGAAATTAAATCTAGAAGTTCCTTTTCCGAGGCTTCATATCTGTAACCAAATTTCTACAAATCCAATATTAATGTAGATTTTCAAAGCCCCTTCCTATCCTATTTCTTATGAAATCAAGGTCAATCCTCATTAGATCACCTACAGTATCACAAATGGAAGGAGAAATCAATATGATTTCTTATCAAGATTTCTCAATCAACTTTAAACATCTCGAAAGAGAATTCAATGATCCCGATGAGAAACAAAGAAGAGAATGGTTCATGAAACTTGAACTAACTGTCAGGAACAGGCTTCAAGAAGAATGGATCAAGGATCTTAATCTAAAATATCGTTCTCAAATCCCTATGCTTGACTGGTTCAAAGCATATTGTCGTCTTGAAGACATATCAAATGTTTATGAACTTGATCAAATCAATGTTCAGACTTCTTTATACAAAAAGTGGAACCTTGTTTCAGGAACCACTATCACTTCTGTTCATCCGCCTATGGCAAGTATCAAAATAACTGTTCCTGAAGGGGAAATAATTGCAACTCCTTTCAAAACAGGAAAGAAGGGTACTGAACCTCCAAATATGGAAGATATCAGGAAACTTCATGAACAGAACAATTATTCAAATCAAATACTTCAAACCATAGCCAATCAGGTTGATCATATTAATAATAAGATTGACAACAAGTCAACTCCTTCCAAATTCCCAGTTGACTCTAGTGCTCCTCACTTTGCTCCGAGAAGCCTACCGAGCAACTTAGAAGAGAAAATTAAATTTTCTCATTCTAATCTCCTTGGAAGAATCACTAATATGATGAATAATGAAGCGAGTACCTCTCGTGACCAAAGTCTAAATTGTCTTGATAAAGACAAAAACGAGAAAATTGAAAGTTCAGATTCTGAAATTGATAATATAAATCGTATCAAATTCGGTTCTGAAAGAAAAAATTACTATCGACGACCTACTCCTCCGGACATACAGTTCGAAGAAAGGTCTCAATTCAAAAATACCAACTTCGATGGAAATTCCATTCATGAATGGAACATCGATGGTAAATCCGAGTATGAAATACTCAATACTCTCCAAGAGATAGGTATAGCCAGAATGGCTTATACTGTCCAAAACATTGCAGAAAACTCTATTGTTGGTCTGATTGTCTCTGGATTTACAGGTCAATTAAAAAATTGGTGGGATAACTCCCTCAATTATAATGACAAACAAGCTATTCTCAATCATACCATTATTCTCGAAGGAGAAAATGGAATTTTTACTGAGAAATCAGATGCAGTTGATTTTCTCATTATTACTATAGCCATGTATTTCGTGGGTAATCCTAAGGAAGAACTTGACTCAACTCAAATTGTTCTCTCCAGTCTTAGATGTCCTACACTATCTGATTACAGATGGTATAAGGATGTTTTCCTTACTCATGTTCTCAAAAGAGCAGATTGTAATGCATCTTTTTGGAAAGAAAGATTCATTGCAGGACTCTCCAAACTCTTTGGGGAAAGAATTCATCAAAGACTCAAAGATACTACTGGCTTTAATGTTATTAATTTCGATGAAATAACCTATGGCCAATTATTTGCTTTTGTTAAGAAAGAAGGTTTGAACCTTTGTTCTGAATTGAATATTCAATCCAAATATGGAAATGAAAAATCTAAATTCAAAAAAGAAGTTGGTTCATTTTGTGAAGCATTCGGATTGCAAAAAATTATTGCACCTTCTTCAAAACATAAAAAGAAAATTAAAAGACTTTCTAAAAACCCTAAGTATAAGAAGTTTTTTAAAAGAAATTCTTCTCCGGAAGAAAAGCAAAAACCTTATAAAAAGAAATTCAAAAAATTTGAAAAATATCAACCCACTTGTTACAAGTGTCAAAAGAAATGCCATAAGGCTGATTCTTGTCCTCTTAAAAAGAAGATTGATGAAATCTTCTATGACGACGAAGAATTAAAAAATAAAATTTCTTCTTTATTCATTTCTGAAGAAATTCCTCCTAAGGAAGAAAGTGAACCCCCATCTGAGAATGATGGTGATGATCTTGCTCAAATATACAATACTTCTTCTGATGAAGAAAGCGAGGAAGACTGCACTAATGGTCTTTGTCATTTTTCGCTTAATGTTATAACAAAAAAGGATAATGAAAAAGAACTTCTCTTTGACCTCATTGAGAAAGTTCCTAACATTGAAGATCGCCAGAAATATCTCTTAAGGTTAAGAGACTTAGTAATTAAAGAAGAAAACCCTAAGAAAAATAAATTACTTCAGGGTATTGAACCCTTTAGTATTTCTAAACTCTTAGAAAAGGTTTCTTCTTCTTCTATCTATAACTATGTTACTACTAATGATCTTAAAAGAGAAATTAACATTCTTAAACAAGAAGTTAATAATTTACACAAAGAAATTAATAATTTACATACAAAAGATTTGGAAATTGAAACTAAAATGACTCTTGAAAAATTAAAACAAGATATTCCTGAGTCCTCCAAATCAAATGATCCAATTATTCCTACAGAAGAGATTGTTATTAATCAAGAAAATCCTCCTGATAAAATTCAATCTATTGAACACATTTCTTATCAAAAATGGTATTCCATCATCACTCTGGTAGTTGATGATTTCAAAATATCAGTTTCATGTCTTATTGACAGTGGAGCAGATCAAAATTGTATCAAAGAAGGATTAATTCCTACCAAATACTATGAAAAGACTAATGAAAGACTTGTAGCTGCAAATGCTACTCCTCTTAACATTAAATACAAATTATCTAAAGCTCATATTTGTAATGGTGGTTATTGTTTCAAAACCCCATTCATCCTTGTAAAAAACTTAAACCTTGAAGTTATTCTTGGTACTCATTTTCTCACTACCATTTACCCTTTCAGTGTTAATGGTAATGGAATCTCAACAAATATCATGGGTAAGAATATTACCTTTGATTTTGTTACTCCTATCAAACAAAGAGAGATCTCTTTGCTTCAAAATAATATGATCTTCCCACAGGTTAATTTGATTCAAAATAAAGAACTTCAAATTAAATCCCTTCAGGAAGAAATTCCATACCTTAAGATCGAAGATCTTAAAAATACTTATATTCAAACTAAAATTCAAGAACTTGAAGAAAGAATGAAAACTGAAATCTGTTCAGATCTTCCTCATGCTTTCTGGGAAAGAAAGAGACACAAAGTTTCTCTTCCTTACATTTCCAAATTCAATGAAAAATCGATCCCTACTAAGGCTCGACCTATTCAAATGAATCATGATCTCATGAACACTTGCAAAGTTGAGATTGACTCCCTGCTTAGTAAGAAGCTCATTAGACCTTCCAAATCTCCTTGGAGTTGTGCGGCATTTTATGTCAACAACCAAGCAGAAAAGGAACGAGGAGTTCCGAGACTTGTTATCAATTACAAGCCTCTCAATGAAGTTTTGGAATGGATCAGATATCCAATTCCTAACAAGAGAGATCTTATCAATCGCCTTCACAAGGCCAGAGTCTTCTCAAAATTTGATCTTAAATCTGGCTTCTGGCAGATACAAATTAAAGAAGAAGACAAATACAAGACTGCATTCACAGTACCATTTGGTCATTACGAATGGAACGTTATGCCCTTCGGTCTTAAGAATGCACCCTCTGAATTCCAAAATATCATGAATGACATTTTCAATGTCTATTCTGATTTTACTATTGTATACATTGATGATGTTTTGATATTCTCACAAAACATTGATCAACATTTCAAACATCTTAACACTTTCATCCAAATTGTTAAGAAAAATGGGTTAGCCATTTCGGCTCCCAAAATCAAGTTGTTTCAAACTAAGATTAGATTCTTAGGTCATGACATTGTCAAATGAACTATTAAACCTATCACTAGGGCAATAGAATTCGCTGACAAATTTCCTGACATTATCAAAGATAACAAAGATTTTTGGGATGTCTTAACTATATTGCAGACTTCTTTCCTAAGTTAAGAGTTATGTGTAAACTCCTATTTCAAAGACTTAAGAAAGATCAACTACCATGGACTGACAAACATACAACTATTGTCAGAAGTATCAAATCTCAGGTAAAGTCTCTACCCTGTCTAGGTATTCCTAAGCCTGATAATTTCATGATTATTGAAACCGATGCATCAGATATCGGTTACGGGGGGATATTGAAGCAGGTTAACATAACTATATCTGCTGCATCTCCTAAAGAACAATTAGTTAGATTCCATTCTGGTGTTTGGCTTGGGCCACAACAGAATTATTCTACTATCAAAAAAGAAATACTTTCCATAGTATTATGTATTTCTAAGTTTCAAGATGATATTTTTAATAAGAAGTTTCTTCTTAAGATTGATTGTAAATCCGCTAAAGAGATACTTCAAAAGGATGTTAAAAATATTGTTTCAAAACAAATCTTTGCTAGATGGCAAGCTATCTTATCTAGCTTTGATTTTGATATCGAGTATATCAAATGCGAGAATAATTGCCTACCTGATTTTCTTACTCGAGAATTCTTACAAAATGCAGGTCATGTATCGTCCTAGTAAGCCTAGGATGCAGACTCCTGAATATTACTCAAATGAGGCTCCTGCCTCAAATCAATTTCAGGTATTGGGACAATTCCCATCATCTTCCTACTCAAGGGTTGCTCAGCTCCCAGCTCCTCATACTCCAATGAAAGAAGACACGTCTTCAAAGGTAAAGAAAGGTGAGTACTTTACCAAACCAGATATTCATATTATTACTCCAACTAGATTTACTGAAAAACAAAATCTAGAAACTCTTAAAAGTACTATGAATACTCATTTCCCAGATAGTATTCATTGGAACTATGAAGACTCTAGAAAGACACAGAAATTTTATGAGTTTATTCTAATAGACTCTAAATCTGTTGACATTATTCATTCTATGGATCCAAATGATCCATCTCGCATTGCCTACTCGAAATGCATTATTAAGAAAGTAGCCAGTTCAACTGAATGGCCTACTAATACTTATGAAAAACTCTTTTCAAAATCCTTTTCACCCAAAGGATACACTTATTCTGATTATAAGCTGGCCTGGTTTAGAGCCTTCTTATTCAGGTTATTTGACCATTCATGGTTCTTCTCATTCGAAGACAAATTTGCCAAGCTACCATTTCCCATATGGTTTCTTGATTGGTGGACTGATTTTGGTCCACTAGATATCATTCTTCCATCCGAAGTTCAACAAGCTTTGTTGTTCTTTATTCAAAAGGCTCCCGGTGACCCTTGCCGGAAAGGAATTAATTTCTTTGCCGAATTTCGGGTTCCATGGATTCTTTGTTGGAATTATTCATTTCGACAAGTAAGAATCAAACCCTTTCCTATCTCTATCATTAGAGAATTCAAAATCAAATGGTGGTCTGGATTTTCCATCAAATACTGCACTTCTGGTGTAGTTCAGAAATTCCTTGCAACCGGTGAAAAGCCCTCTTGGGCTAAGGACAACAAGAACAAGGCGGAGATTACCAAGGCTTCTACCAAGAAACCAATTGAAGAATCCTCTAAAGGATCTACAAAGACTGATGGACTCTCTGACCATGAAATCAAAGTGTTCAACCTGATCGAGAATGAGAAGGATCCTGAGATCATCAGTTCCTACCTCAAATATCTCCACCATAAAAAGAAGACTTCCTCGAGTCAAGAACAAGAACAAACCTCTTGTGAATCGAGTTCTGAAGAACATGGTTATGACCCTTATGGGGGACCATGTGGGCAAAACCCTTTAGATTTCTGACTACCTTTGGTTAAAGGTCAGACTACTCATAAATTATTAAAAAGAAATGCTGAAGAAAAAAGAAAATTGGCACTACAAAAAGAGAAGCCAAAGAAAAATAATCAAATTAATTAATAGTCAAGAAAAAAAAAATCGCACTACAAAAAGAGATGCCAAAGAAAAATAAAAATCGACGCCAAAGAAAAAAAAATATTGGCATTAAAAAGAAAAGCCAAATTAAAAAAGGAATTGGCATTAAAAAGAAAAAGAAATAAAAAAAAAATTTCAAAACTCTTATCCCAATTAAGAGATCTAAAATTATTGATTCCGAAGCTTCCCGGTGAAGTGAGTAATCATTTCTTTATTCAAAATGGCCGACAAAAGCATCCATCATCCAAATTGCCATCCATTATTCGTAAAAGATGCCCGATAAAAGCATCGCGGACACACAACTGTCATCCATTATCCTGAAAGATGCCCGACAAATGTATCATGATACAATTGGCATCCATTTTCGACTGACAAAGACATTTCATTAACCCAAATGAAATGAAAACTCAAATGCAGATTCAAATTCAGACTTCAGCTCGTCTATATAAGAAGATGTTGAAGACAGAAGAAAGGCATCGGTTTTTTTTGAAGAAAAATATTCTCTGTAAACCTTTCCTTTTATCATATCATCTTAGCAAATTCTCTTGTAATAGATTACTTCTGTAATTCATTACACCTATCATTCAACTGAACGTGTATCTATATGATCCACTGACTGTACAAATATCAAGTAAGAAAGTTTAAATTGCTTTCTTTTATTATTCAATTGTTGTTTATTCAACTGTTTAATTTCCGCTATTACTCTGTTTATTATATTGTTTACTTATTATTTTTATACATATCAAAATATGTATATCCTGGTTCCGTTCTGTGACTCTCGACGAGCTCCGTCTCTCGATGAGTAACCAAAAAGACTCTCGACGAGCTCCGTCTCTCGACGAGTAACCAAAAAGACTTCGACGAGCCCGGCTCTCGACGGGCAACCAAAAAGACTCTCAACGAACCCTGTATCTCGATGGGCAACCAAAAAGACTCGACGAGCTCCGTCTCTCGATGAGTACCCAAAAAGACTCTCGATGAGCAACCAAAAAGACACTAGACGAGCTCCATCTCTCGATGAGCAACCAAAAAGACTCTCGACGAGCCCCGTCTCTCGATGAGTAACCAAAAAGACTCTCAACGAGCCTCGTCTCTCGACAAGCAACCAAAAAGACTCTCGACGAGCTTTTCTCGACGAGTTACCAAAAAGACTTCGACGAGCTCCGCCTCGATGAAAGCAACCTAAAAGACTCTCAACGAGCCCTGCCTCTCGACGAGCAACCAAAAAAAGACTCTCGACGAGCCCCAGATCTCGACGAGCAACCAAAAGATTCTCGACGAGCCCCTCTGCTTCGACGAAAGCACACAAAAAGACTCTCGACGAGCTCCATCTCTCGATGAGTAACCAAAAAGACTCTCAACGAGCTCCATCTCTCGATGAGTAACCAAAAAGACTCTCGACGAGCCCCATCTCTCGACGAGAACCAAAAAGACTCTCGACGAGCCCCATCTCTCGACGAGCAACTAAAAAGACTCTCGACGAGCCCCATCTCTCGACGAGCAACCAAAAAGACTCTCGACGGGGCAACCAAAAGACTCTCGACGAGCCCCGATCTCGACGAACAACCAAAAAGACTGCCGACGAGCCCCGCTCTATATGAAAGAACCAAAAAGACTCTCGACGAGCTCCCGTCTCTCGACGAGTAAACAAAAAAGACTCTCGACGAAGCAACCAAAAAGACTTCGACGAGTCTCTTCGCTCTCGACGAAAACCAAAAAGACTTCTCGACGAAAGCAACCAAAAAGACTCTCGATGAGCCCCGTCGCTCGACGAGAAACCAAAAAGACTCTCGACTCTTGACGAGCCCTGTCTCTCGACGGGTAACCAAAAAGACTCTCGACGAGCAACCAAAAACACTCTAGACGAGCCCCGTGTCTCGACGAGCAACCAAAAAGACTCTCGATGAGCTCCGTCTCTCGATGAGTAACCAAAAAGACTCTCGACGAGCTCCGTCTCTCGATGAATAACCAAAAAGACTCTGGACGAGCCTCGTCTCTCGATGAGCAACAAAAAAGACTCTCAATGAGCTCCGTCTCTCGATGAGTAACCAAAAAGACTTGACGAGTCCCGTCTCTCGATTAGAAACCAAAAAGACTCTCGACGAGCTCCGTCTCTCGACGAGTAACCAAAAAGACTCCCGACGAGCCCAGTCTCTCGATGAGGTAACCAAAAAGACTCTCGATGAGCCCGTCTCTCTCGACGAAAGCAACCAAAAGACTCTCGAAGAGTCTCCCGTCTCTCGACGAAAGCAACTAAAAAGACTCGATTTAGCCCCATCCCCATCTCGACGAGCAACCAAAAAGACTTTCGACGAGCCCGCCTCTCGACGAAACCAACCAAAAGACTCCGACGGGGCAACAAAAAGACTCGACGAGCCCCGTCAGATCTCGACGAGCAACCAAAAAGACTCTCGACGAGCCCCGTCTCTATACGAGCAACCAAAAGACTCTCGACGAGCTCCGTCTCTCGACGAGTAACCAAAAAGACTTCGACGTGTGTTCGCCTCTCGATGAGTAACCAAAGACTCTCGACGAGCCCCCGTCTCTCGACGAAAGCAACCAAAAAGACTTTGACGAGCCAGATCTCGACGAAAACCAAAAAGACTCTCGACGAGCAACCAAAAAGACTCGATGATGGGCCCCTACGCTTCGACGAAAGCAACCAAAAAGACTCTCGACGAGCCCTATCTCTCGACGGTAACCAAAAAGACTCTCGACGAAGCTCCATCTCGATGAGTAACCAAAAGACTCTCGACGAGCTCCGCGCTCTCGATGAGTGACCAAAAAAGACTCTCGACCCAGCCCCTCTCGACGAAAGCAACCAAAAAAGAATCTCGACGAGCTCCATCTCGATGAGTAACCAAAAAGACTCTCGATGAGCCCGTCTCGACGAAAAAGCAACCAAAAAGACTTTCGACGAGTCTCCGTCTCTCAACGAAAATAACCAAAAAGACTCTCGACGAGCTCCGTCTCTCGATGAGTAACCAAAAAGACTCTCGACGAGCAACCAAAAAGACTCTCGACGAGCGCCGTCCCCGTCTCTCGACGAGAAATCAAAAAGACTCTCGACGAGCCCCATCTCGACGAATAATAAAAAAAGATCGACGACGAGTCTCTGCCTTCGACGGGCAACCAAAAAGACTTCGACGAGCTCCATCTCGATGAGTAACCAAAAAGACTCTCGACGAGCCCCGCTCTCGATGAAAGCAACCAAAAGACTCTCGACGAGCCCCATCTCCGATGAAGAACCAAAAAGACTCTCGACGAAAGGCCAGTCTCGACGGGCAAACCAAAAAGACTCTCGACAAGCATCCAGAAAAGATTTCAACGAGCCCTCGCCTTCGACGGCAACTAAAAAGACTCTCGACGAGACCCATCTCTCGACGAAGCAACCAAAAAGACTCTCGACGAGCCCCCGCTCTCTCAACGAGTAACCAAATAGACTCGGACGAAGCTCCATCTCTCGATGAGTAACCAAAAAAGACTCTCGATTAGCCCTGGCTCTCTCGACGAAGTAACCAAAAGACTTCGACGAGCCCCCCTTCGACGAGCAACTAAAAAAGACTCTCGACGAGCTCAGTCTCTCGATGAGTAACCAAAAAACTCTCGACGAGCTCCGCTCTTCGACGAGTAACCAAAAAGACTTCGACGAGCCCTGCCTCTCGACCAGGCAACCAAAAAGACTCTCGACGAACCCTCAGATCTCGATGGGCAACCAAAAAAGACTCTCGACGAGCTCCGTCTCCGATGAGTACCCAAAAGACTTTTCGACGAGCTCCGCCTCCCGATGAAAGCAACCAAAAGAGACACTAGACGAGCTCCATCTCGACGAAGCGACCAAAAGACTCTCGACGAGCCCCGTCTCCTGATGAGTAACCAAAAAGACTCTCAACGAGCCTCGTCTCTCGACAAGCAACCAAAAAGACTCTCGACGAGCTTCGTCTCTCGACGAGTTACCAAAAAGACTCTCGATGAGCTCCATCTCTCGATGAGCAACCAAAAAGACTCTTGACGAGCCCCGTCTCTTGACGAGCAACCAAAAAGACTCTCGACGAGCCCCGTATCTCGACGAGCAACCAAAAGGATTCTCGACGAGCCCCGTCTCTCGACGAGCAAACAAAAAGACTCTCGACGAGCTCTATCTCTCGATGAGTAACCAAAAAGACTCTCGACGAACTCCATCTCTCGATGAGTAACCAAAAAGACTCTCGACGAGCTCCGTCTCTCGACGAGCAACCAAAAAGACTCTCGACGAGCCCCGTCTCTCGACGAACAACCAAAAACACTCTCGACGAGCTCCGTCTCTCGAAGAGCAACCAAAAAGACTCTCGACGAGCCCCGTCTCTCGACGAGCAACCAAAAAGACTCTCGACGGGGCAACCAAAAAGACTCTCGACGAGCCCCAGATTCTCGACGAAAGCAACCAAAAAGATTCTTGACGAGCCCTCTGCTCGACGAAAGCAACCAAAAAGACTCTCGACGAGCCCTTGCCTCTCGACGAAAGAACCAAAAAGACTCGACGACGAGCAACCAAAAAGACTTCGATGAGCTCCGGCTCTTCGACGAGGAACCAAAAAGATTCGACGAGCTCCGTCTCGATGAATAACCAAAAGACTCTCGACGAGCCTCGTCTCTCGACGAAAGCAACAAAAAAGACTCTCAATGAGCTCCGTCTCGATGAGTAACCAAAAATACTCGACGAAGTCCCGGCTCTCGATGAGAAACCAAAAGACTCTTGACGAGCTCCGCTCTCGACGAGTAACCAAAAAGACCCCGACGAGCGGTCTCTCGATGAGTAACCAAAAAGACTCTCGATGAGCCCGCCTCTCGACGAAAGCAACCAAAAAGACTCTCCACGAGCCCCGCTCTCGACGAGCAACCAAAAAGACTGATTTGAGCCCCCATCTCTCGGCGAGCAACCAAAAGACTCTCAACGAGCCCTCTCTCGACGAAAGAACCAAAAGACTCTCGACGGATGGCAACCAAAAGACTCTCGACGAGCCCTCAGATCTCGACGAAAGAACCAAAAAGACTTCTCGACGAGCCTCGCTCTATACGAAAGCAACCAAAAAGACTTCGACGAAGCCCCCGGCTCTCGACGAGTAACCAAAAAGACTCTCGACGTGCTCAAAAAGATCCTCGATGAGTAACCAAAAGACTCTCGACGAGCCCTCTCTCTCGACGAAAGCAACCAAAAAACTCTCGACGAGCCCTGGCTCTCGACGAGAAACCAAAAAAAGACTCTCGACGAAAGCAACCAAAAGACTTCTCCGATGAGCCTGGCCGACGACGAGCAACCAAAAAGACTCTCGACGAGCCCCCGTTCTCGACGGGTAACAAAAAAGACTCGACGAAACTCCTTCTCGATGAGTAACCAAAAAGACTCTCGACGAGCTCCGGCTCTCCCAGATGAGTGACCAAAAAACTCTCGGACGATCCCCATCTCGACGAATAAAAACCAAAAAAGACTCTCGACGAGCTCTGTCTCGATGAGTAACCAAAAAGACTCTCGATGAGCCCCGCCTCGACGAGCAACTAAAAAGACTCTCGACGAGCTCCGGTCTCAACGAGTAACCAAAAAGACTCTCGACGAGAGCTCCGCCTCTCGATGAAGTAACCAAAAAGACTCTCGACGAGCAACCAAAAAGATTCTCGATGGCCTGGCCCCTGTAACTCTCCATGAAGAATCAAAAAAAACTTTCGACGAGCCCCAAAAGCCTCTCGACGAGGAACGAAAAAGATTCTCGACGAGCCCCCGTCTCTCGACGAGGCAACCAAAAAGACTTCGACGAGCTCCATCTCTCGACGAGTAACCAAAAGACTTCGACGAGCCCGATCTCGACGAGGAACCAACAGACTCTCGACGAGCCCCGTCTCCGATGAGCAACCAAAAGAAGACTCTCGACGAGCCCCATCTCTCGATGATGAGCAACCAAAAGACTCTCGACGAGCCCCCATCTCTCGACGAAAGCAACTAAAAAGACTCTCGACGAGCTCCCCATCTCTCTCGATGAGTAACCAAAAGATCTCGATGAGCCCCTGGCTCTCGACGAAAAAATGACAACCAAAAAGACTCTCGACGAAGCTCCGCTCTCAACGAGTAACTAAAAAGACTCTCGACGAGTCTGCGACGAGTCCCCATCTCGATGAGTAACCAAAAAGACTCTCGACGAGTCGTAATATCTCTCGACGAAAGCAACCAAAAAGACTCTCGATGAGCCCCGTCTCTCGACGAACAACCAAAAAGACTTTCGACGAGCTCCATCTCTCGATGAGTAACTAAAAAGACTCTCGACTAGCCCCGTCTCTTTTATCAAAATTTCTCCATCAACTTTGAACACCTCGAAAGAGAGTTTAATGATCCTGATGAGAAACCGAGAAGAGATTGGTTCATAAAACTTGAACAATCTGTCAGAGACAGACTTCAAGAAGAATGGATCAAAGATCTCAATCTCAAATATCGTTCTCAAGTACCTATGCTTGACCTGGTTCAAAGCATATTGTCGCCTTTGATGACATTCCAAACGCTTATGAACTTGATCAAATCAATGTTCGGACTTTTTATACAAAAAAAAGGGAACCTTGTTTCAGAACCACTATCACTTCGCTTCATCCACCCATGGCTAGTATCAAAATAACTGTTCCCGAGGGAGAAATTATCGCAACCCCTTTTAAAACAGGAAAGAAGGGTACTGAACCTCCAAATATGGAAGATATCAGGAAACTTCATGAACAAAACAATTATTCAAATCAAATACTTCAAACTATTGCTAATCAAGTTGATCATATTAATAATAAGATTGACAACAAAACTACTCCTTCCAAATTCCCTATTGATTTTAGTGCTCCTCACTTTGCTCCGAGAAGCCTACCTAGCAACCTAGAAGAAAGAATTAAATTTTCTAATTCTAATCTCCTTGGTAGAATCACTAATATGATGAATAATGAAGCGAGTACCTCTCGTGATCAAAGTCTAAATTGTCTTGATAAAGACAAAACCGAAAAATTTGAAAGTTCAGATTCTGAATTTGATAATATAAACCGTATCAAATTCGGTTCTGAAAGAAAAAATTACTATAAAAGACCTACACCTCCAGATATACAGTTCGAAGAAAGGTCTCAGTTCAAAAGTACCAATTATGATGGAAATTCCATTCATGAATGGAACATCAATGGTAAATCCGAGTATGAGATTCTCAATACCCTTCAAGAAATGGGTATAGCCAGAATGGCTTATACTGTTCAAAATATCGCTGAAAATACTATTGTTGGTCTAATTGTCTCTGGTTTCACAGGACAATTAAAAAATTGGTGGGATAACTCTCTCAATAACAGTGACAAACAAGCAATTCTCAATCATACCATTATTCTTGAACAAGAAAATGGACTCTTTCATGAGAAATCAGATGCAGTTGATTTTCTCATTATTACTATAGCTATGTATTTCGTTGGTAATCCCAAAGAAGAACTTGACTCTACTCAAATTGTTCTTTCTAGCCTCAGATGTCCTACACTATCTGATTATAGATGGTATAAGGATGTTTTCCTTAAAAAGAGCTGACTGTAATGCATCTTTTTGGAAAGAAAGATTCATTGCTGGACTCCCAAAACTCTTTGGTGAAAGAATTCATCAAAGACTCAAAGATACTACAGGCTTTAATGTTATTAATTTCGATGAAATAACTTATGGCCAATTATTTGCTTTTGTTAAGAAAGAAGGTTTAAACCTTTGTTCTAAATTAAATATTCAATCCAAATATGGATCTGAAAAATCAAAATTCAAAAAAGAAGTTGGTTCCTTTTGCGAAGCATTTGGATTGCAAAAAATCATTGCACCATCTTCAAAGCATAAAAAGAAAGCTAAAAGACTTTCTAAAAATCCTAAGTATAAGAAGTATTTTAAAAGAAATTCTTCCCCAGAAGAAAAGCAAAAACCTTATAAAAAGAAATTCAAAAGATTTGAAAAATATCAACCCACTTGTTACAAGTGTCAAAAGAAAGGTCATAAGGCTGATTCTTGTCCTCTCAAAAAGAAGATTGATGAAATCTTCTTTGACGATGAAGAATTAAAGAATAAAATTTCTTCTTTACTTATTTCTGAAGAAATTCCTCCTAAAGAAGAAAGTGAACCACCATCTGATAATGATGGTGATGATCTTGCTCAAATATTCAATACTTCTTCTGATGAAGAAAGCGATGAAGACTGTACTAATGGTCTTTGTCATTTTTCTCTTAATGTTATTACCAAAAAGGATAATGAACAAGAACTTCTCTTTGATCTTATTGAGAAAGTTCCCAACTCTGAAGATCACAAGAAATATCTCTTAAGACTAAGAGACTTAGTCATTAAAGAAGAAAATCCTAAGAAAAATAAACTGCTTCAGGGAATTGAGCCCTTTAGTATTTCTAAACTCTTAGACAAAGTTCCCTCTTCTTCTATTAATAACTATGTTACTACTAATGATCTTAAAAAAGAAATTAATATTCTTAAACAAGAAGTTAATAATTTGCACAAAGAAATTAACATACAAAAGATTTAGAAATAGAAACTAGAATGACTCTTAATAAATTAAAAAATGATATTCCTGAATCTTCTAAATCTAATGATCCAATTATTTCTACAGAAGAGATTGTTATTAATCTAGAAAACCTTCCTGATAAAATTCAATCTATTAAACATATTTCTTATCAAAAATGGTATTCCATCATCACTTTAGTAGTTGATGATTTCAAAATATTTGTATCATGTCTTATAGACAGTGGAGCATATCAAAATTGTATCAAAGAAGAATTAATTCCTACCAAATACTATGAAAAGACTAATGAAAGACTTGTAGCAGCTAATGCTACTCCCCTTAATATTAGATATAAATTATCTAATGCTCATATTTGTAATGGAGGTTATTGTTTCAAAACCCCATTTATCCTTGTTAAGAATTTAAACCTCGAAGTAATTCTTGGTGCTCCTTTTCTCACTACCATTTACCCTTTCAGTGTTAATGGTAATGGTATTTCAACAAATATCATGGGTAAATATATTACCTTTGACTTTGTTACTCCTATCAAACAAAGAGAAATCTCTTTGCTTCAAAATAATACGATTTTCCCACAAATCAATTTAATTCAAAATAAAAAACTTCAAATTAAATCCCTCCAGGAAGAAATTCCTTATCTTAAGATCGAAGAAGATCTTAAAAATACTAATATTCAAATTAAAATTCAAGAAATTGAAGAAAGAATGAAGAATGAAATCTGTTCAGATCTTCCTCATGCTTTCTGGGAAAGGAAGAAACACGAAGTTTCTCTTCCTTACATTCCCAAATTCAATGAAAAATCGATCCCTACTAAGGCTCGACCTATTCAAATGAATCATGACCTCATGAACACTTGCAAAGTTGAGATTGACTCTCTGCTTAGTAAGAAGCTCATTAGACCATCTAAGTCTCCTTGGAGTTGTGCGGCATTCTATGTCAACAACCAAGCAGAAAAGGAACGAGGAGTTCCTAGACTTGTTATCAATTACAAGCCTCTCAATGAAGTTTTGGAATGGATCAGATATCCAATTCCTAACAAGAGAGATCTTATCAATCGCCTTCACAAGGCTAGAGTCTTCTCAAAATTTGATCTTAAATCTGGCTTTTGGCAGATACAAATTAAAAGAAGAAGAAAATATAAGACTGCATTCACAGTACCATTTGGTCATTACGAATGGAATGTTATGCCCTTCGGTCTTAAGAATGCACCCTCTGAATTCCAAAATATCATGAATGACATTTTTAATGCCTATTCAAATTTCACTATTGTCTACATTGATGATGTTTTGGTATTCTCTCAAAACATTGATCAACATTTCAAACATCTTAACACCTTCATCCAAATCGTCAAGAAAAATGGGTTAGCTATCTCGGCCCCCAAAATCAAATTATTTCAAACCAAAATTAGATTCCTTGGTCATGATATTCATAAAGGCACTATTAAACCTATTGCTAGGGCAATTGAATTTGCAAATAAATTTCCCAATGAAATCAAAGATAAGAATCAATTACAAAGATTTCTTGGATGTCTTAATTACATCTCTGATTTCTTTCCCAATCTTAGAATTATTTGCAAACCACTTTTCCAAAGACTTCAAAAGGATCCTCCTACTTGGAATTCAATTCATACTAATATTGTCATAAATATTAAACAAAAGATTAAATCTCTTCCTTGTCTAGGTATCCCTAAACCAAATGCATTCATGATTATTGAAACTGATTCTTCTGATATAGGATATGGAGGAATTCTTAAACAAAGAATTGCATCTCATACTGCATCTCATGCATCATCTTTGCAAAAATCAAAAGAACAACTTGTTCGTTTTCATTCCGGTATTTGGTCTGGTCCTCAAAAGAACTACTCCACTATTAAAAAGGAAATCCTTTCTATTGTTCTTTGCATTTCTAAATTTCAAGATGATATATTCAACAAAAAATTTCTTTTAAGAATAGATTGTAAATCTGCAAAAGAAGTTTTACAAAAGGATGTTAAGAATATTGTGTCAAAACAAATTTTTGCACGATGGCAAGCCATCCTTTCTAGCTTCGATTTTGATATTGATTATATTAAGGGTGAAAACAATTCATTACCTGATTTTCTGACGAGAGAATTTCTTCAGAAAGATGAACCGTCAGAGAATGCAAACTCCTGAACACTATTCATCACAAGCACTTACTAATCCTAGTCAATTTCAAAATACCTCAGATTTTCCTTCATTACCTTATTCAAATATTCTTCGAGCCCCTGCTCCTTCTACTCCAGTTAAAACAGGACCTTCCGGTTCCAACTTTACCAAGCTCAATACTCCAAAGCAATCTTATTTTACTAAGTCCAATACAGAGCATATTACTCTGACTAAATTCATAAATCCACCTGATCTCAATACACTCAAGGATATTATCTCAAGATATATCCCATCTGGTTGTCAATGGTATTCTGACAATCTTCTCAAGACTCAAAGATTTTATGAATTCATACTTATCGACACTAATTCTGTCGAAATCATTCATACTATGGATCCAAAAAATCCTGATAGGATCTCTTTTTCAAAATGTATTATTAAAAATATCATGAGATCCGAGGATTGGACTTCTGCCTATCCTGAAAAATGCTTTTCAAAACCGTTTTCACCTCAAGGATTTTCTTATCCTGATTACAAAATGGCGTGGCTCAAAATGTTCTATTATAGACCATTTGATCACTCTTGGTTTTTCACCTTTCATACTGATTTTCCTAAGACCATTTTCCCAATATGGTTTTTGGAATGGTGGGTCCAATTTGGACCTTTGCGGATCATTCTACCAGTTGAAGTTCAAGAAGCACTCAATTGTTATTGTCAAAAGGCTCCAGGAGAGCAATATCGAAAAATAATTCAATTCTTCCCTGAATTCAAGGTCCCTTGGATTCTTTGCTGGAGTTACTCATTTTCTCAGCATTTCCCCAAACCATTTCCTATCTCTATTATTAGAGAATTTAAGGTTAAATGGTGGCAAGGTTATTCTACAAAATTTTGCAATACATCTGTTGTGCAAAAGTTTCTCACCACAGGAGAAAAACCTAAGTGGGAACACCCTTCAAAATCAATTCAACAAGCTACCAGCTCCACTAGTTCAAAAAAGAAGAAAAAGTCTAAAGAGGTTAAAACCTTTGAAGATGATGCTCCTCCCCTTTCTCAAAAACAGATCAAGATATTCCGCTCTTAGAAGACAATCCAGAGATGGCCAAAGAATACTTGCAATTCATCAAATGCAAAAGAGATTCTTCCACAGAAGAAGATGTTTCTGACCATTCAAGTAATGATGCCTTTGGTGGTCCATGTGCTCAAGATCCGTATGATTTATGACTACCTTGCTTTTCAAATAAAAAGAAAAATAAAATGCAATTGCAAAAGAATAATAAACAATTGCAAAAGAAAAAAGAAAAACTCAAAAAAGCCGAAAAAATTAAAAATGGCAAAAAGAAAAAAGAAAAATTCAAAAAAGCCGAAAAAATGAAAAAGGCTATTAAAAAGAAAAATGAAAAAAAAAAATTTCTATCAATTTATCCTTTTCCAGGAAATTCAAATCTACATTATATGAATCAGAAGCTTCTCGGTGAAGCGTGTATTCATCTTATCATGTATTTATTCATATTTCACAATTCAATTACCTTTAGTGTCTTGATCAAGGGTTCCCTTCCTTTTACTTTCGGCTTACCAAAGGATTTAACGGCTTACCAACGCTAACCACAAACTTATGATTAAAACTTAGGATTATAAAGTAGTACAAATGATGACTAAGAAAAGAGTTTTCTTTTCTAATTATAAGTTAAAGATGGCTCTGATACCAGAAATTACCAGGATAATATTAATCACAGAAATTACCAGGATAATATTAATAATGTGAGATTGTATGATATGCAGAGTAAAAAAGTGCGGAAGTGAATAAACACAGTGTAAAATTTGAAATAAATGAATGGAAAGTACAGACTTAAATTGAAATACAGAATTGAAATACAAATCTTACTTTGAATGATAAATTCTAGCTTAGGAAAGATCGGATGAGTTATTTGTCGTAAGGACTATTAGTTTTTTGGCTAAAAAATCTGATGATCATTACAATGAGTTTTGAAACCTTTATATAGACTTCACTTCTGATGAATTTCATTTGAATTTGAATTTCATTTACTTTTGCAGATGAGTGCGGTGAGCTGTCAGCATCTTGTCGGAAAAGAAACAAAATGTCACTTCTCCGGGACTTTTGAATTTAGTGGCTGATTGAGCTCTGATACCAGAAATTACCAGGATAATATTAATCATGTGAGATTGTATGATATGCAGAGTAAAAAAGTGCGGAAGTGAATAAACATAGTGTAAAATTTGAAATAAATGAATGGAAAGTACAGACTTAAATTGAAATACATAATTGAAATACAAATCTTACTTTGAATGATAAATTCTAGCTTAGGAAAGATCGGATGAGTTATTTGTCGTAAGGACTATTAGTTTTTGGCTAAAAAATCTGATGATCATTACAATGAGTTTTGAAACCTTTATATAGACTTCACTTCTGAGGAATTTCATTTGAATTTGAATTTCATTTACTTTTGCAGATGAGTGCGGTGAGCTGTCAGCATCTTGTCGGAAAAGAAACAAAATGTCACTTCTCCGGGACTTTTGAATTTAGTGGCTGATTGAGCATCTTCTTTTTATCTTGTCGTCCGCCGAAAGTAAAAGGAAGGGGACCCTTGATCAAGACACTAAAGGTAATTGAATTGTGAAATATGAATAAATACATGATAAGATGAATACACGCTTCACCGAGAAGCTTCTGATTCATATAATGTAGATTTGAATTTCCTGGAAAAGGATAAATTGATAGAATTTTTTTTTTCATTTTTCTTTTTAATAGCCTTTTTCATTTTTTCGGCTTTTTTGAATTTTTCTTTTTTCTTTTTGCCATTTTTAATTTTTTCGGCTTTTTTGAGTTTTTCTTTTTTCTTTTGCAATTGTTTATTATTCTTTTGCAATTGCATTTTATTTTTCTTTTTATTTGAAAAGCAAGGTAGTCATAAATCATACGGATCTTGAGCACATGGACCACCAAAGGCATCAGTACTTGAATGGTCAGAAACATCTTCTTCTGTGGAAGAATCTCTTTTGCATTTGATGAATTGCAAGTATTCTTTGGCCATCTTAGGAAAATGTATCTTTGAGTCTTTGATGAATTCTTTCACCAAAGAGTTTTGGGAGTCCAGCAATGAATCTTTCTTTCCAAAAAGATGCATTACAGTCAGCTCTTTTTAGAACATGAGTAAGGAAAACATCCTTATACCATCTATAATCAGATAGTGTAGGACATCTGAGGCTAGAAAGAACAATTTGAGTAGAGTCAAGTTCTTCTTTGGGATTACCAACGAAATACATAGCTATAGTAATAATGAGAAAATCAACTGCATCTGATTTCTCATGAAAGAGTCCATTTTCTTGTTCAAGAATAATGGTATGATTGAGAATTGCTTGTTTGTCACTGTTATTGAGAGAGTTATCCCACCAATTTTTTAATTGTCCTGTGAAACCAGAGACAATTAGACCAACAATAGTATTTTCAGCGATATTTTGAACAGTATAAGCCATTCTGGCTATACCCATTTCTTGAAGGGTATTGAGAATCTCATACTCGGATTTACCATCGATGTTCCATTCATGAATGGAATTTCCATCATAATTGGTACTTTTGAACTGAGACCTTTCTTCGAACTGTATATCTGGAGGTGTAGGTCTTTTATAGTAATTTTTTCTTTCAGAACCGAATTTGATACGGTTTATATTATCAAATTCAGAATCTGAACTTTCAAATTTTTCGGTTTTGTCTTTATCAAGACAATTTAGACTTTGATCACGAGAGGTACTCGCTTCATTATTCATCATATTAGTGATTCTTTCAAGGAGATTAGAATGAGAAAATTTAATTTTCTCTTCTAAGTTGCTCGGTAGGCTTCTCGGAGCAAAGTGAGGAGCACTAGAGTCAACTGGGAATTTGGAAGGAGTTGACTTGTTGTCAATCTTATTATTAATATGATCAACCTGATTGGCTATGGTTTGAAGTATTTGATTTGAATAATTGTTTTGTTCATGAAGTTTCCTGATATCTTCCATATTTGGAGGTTCAGTACCCTTCTTTCCTGTTTTAAAAGGTGTTGCGATAATTTCTCCCTCGGGAACAGTTATTTTGATACTAGCCATAGGTGGATGAACAGAAGTGATAGTGGTTCCTGAAACAAGGTTCCACTTTTTGTATAAAGAAGTCTGAACATTGATTTGATCAAGTTCATAAACGTTTGGAATGTCATCAAGACGACAATATGCTTTGAACCAGTCAAGCATAGGTACTTGAGAACGATATTTGAGATTGAGATCTTTGATCCATTCTTCTTGAAGTCTGTCTCTGACAGATTGTTCAAGTTTTATGAACCAATCTCTTCTCGGTTTCTCATCAGGATCATTAAACTCTCTTTCGAGGTGTTCAAAGTTGATGGAGAAATCTTGATAAAAAATCATATTGATTTCGCCTTCCATTTGAGATACTGTTGGTGATCCTATAGAGGTTTCGACAACATTCATAAGAGGTACTGGGAAGGGGGCTTTGGAAATCAACATTAATATTTGAGTTATAGAAATTTGGTCTAGAGGTCGAAGCTTCAGAAAACGAACTTCTAGACTTGATTTCATGAATATTAATCTTTGGATTATTCATTCTTAATGAATTAAATCTTAAAAGAACTCTTCCATCGGGTTCTTCTATTATTTCAAGGTTTGTGCTTTATCAGGTTTCTAGGAATTTGAGGAGTATGAATTATGAATTCTTTAGGAATTGTTATCTCATTCCATTTAAGTCTTTTAGGAATAAAGTAACTGGAACTATCAACTTCAATTTGAAGTAAAACAGTTTCATCTTTAGAGGTAGGAGACAGAATGAACTTTGGGTTCATCTGAGAGGTAATAACTCTAAAATAGAGCCTGTAAATAACAGCAAAGTTTTTACAATTTTCTTTGAATTCATCCCCCTGTAGGTGAATGTCAAGAATCATACTATCATTAATTAAAGGATCATTTAGGTCAACTGAAAAGTTTGGAGCACAATTGAAATAAATAGGTCCGTTACAAACATTAGTTTGAATCATCGCAAGAATAGAAGTCTTATATCTCTTGAGACGATTGTCTCTGAGAGCAAGATAAATAGGTGCATCTACACCAATATGAACAAGTGGTTTAATAGCAATCTGTATTAAACCAAAATGTAGATAACGATAACCTTTTTCAACGTATTTTTTGATAGAAACTGAAGATAATAAAGGAATACTTTGGAATTCTTCATTAATAGATTTAGTTTCTTCATGAGTCTTAATAGACCAAGCAGTTTTGAAGTCAAGTTTGCCAATATGATACATGGTATCTATTGACTGTTCAGGAATACTCCAATTAGCATAAAAAGACTCTCGACGAGTAACCAAAAAGACTCTTGACGAGCTCCATCTCTCGATGAGTAACCAAAAAGACTCTCGACGAGCACCGTCTCTCGACGAGCAACCAAAAAGACTCTTGACGAGCCCCGTCTCTCGATGAGCAACCAAAAAGACTCTCGACGAGCCCCATCTCTCGACGAGCAACCAAAAAGACTCTCGACGAGCTCCGTCTCTCGATGAGTAACCAAAAAGACTCTCGATGAGCCCCGTCTCTCGACGAGCAACCAAAAAAACTCTCGACAAGCTCCATCTCTCAACGAGTAACCAAAAAGACTCTCGACGAGCTCCGTCTCTCGATGAATAACCAAAAAGATACTCGACGAGCAACCAAAAAGACTCTCGACGAGCGCCGTCTCTCAACGAGCAACCAAAAAGACTATCGACGAGCCCCGTCTTTGACGAGCAACCAAAAAGACTCTCGACAAGCCCCGTCTCTCGGCGAAAGCAACCAAAAAAGACTCTCGACGAGCCCGTCTCTCGACGAAACAGCGAAAAAAAGACTCTCGGCGAGCCACGTCTCTTTCGATTGGCAACCAAAAGACTCTCGACAAGCTCTATCTCGATGAGTAACCAAAAGACTCTCAGCGAGCCACTCTCTCGATGAGCAACCAAAAAGACTCTCGGCGAATTCTCTCGACAGACAACCAAAAGACTCTCGACGAGGCGAGTCTCTCGGCGAGCATCCGGGAAAGACTCTCAACGAGCACTGTCTCTCGACGGGCAACCAAAAAGACTCTCGACGAGCAACCAAAAAGACTCTCGACGAGCCCCGTCTCTCGACGAGTAACCAAAAAGACTCTCGACGAGCTCCGTCTCTCGATGAGTAACCAAAAAAAGACTCTCGACTAGCCCCCATCTCGACGAGTAACCATAAAACCTCTCGGCGAGCCCGTCTCTCGATGAGCAACCAAAAAGACTCTCGACAAGCCCGTCTACCGACGAAAGAACCAAAAAGACTCTCTCGGCGAAGGCGTCTCTCGACGAACGAAAAAAAAGACTCTCGGCGAGGCCACAATCTCGACTGCAACACCAAAAGACTCTCGGCGAGCTCCATCTCGATGAGTAACCAAAAAAGACTCTCAACGCGAGCCCCGCCTCTCGATGAGCAACCAAAAAGACTCTCGACGATGGCCTTTGTCTCTCGAAGGGCAACCAAAAAACTCTCGGCCGGGCCGTCTCTCGATGAGCATCGAAAAAGACTCTCAGCGAGGCCACGTCTCCGATGGGCAACCAAAAAGACTCTCGGCCAGAGACCCGTCTCGACGAGCAACCAAAAAGACTCTCGGCGAGGCCGGAGTCTCGGCGAGCCCGTCTCTCGGCGAGCCCGAAGTCTGCCGATGAGTAACCAAAAAGACTCGGCAGACTCCGTCTCGATGAGTAACCAAAAAAGACTCTCGACTAGCCCGTCTCGGCGGTAACCATAAAACCTCCGATGAGCCCGGAGTCTACCGGCGAAGCAACAAAAGACTCTCGACGAGCAACCAAAAAGACTCTCGTGAGCCCGTCTCCGACGCGGGAGCAAAAACACTCTCGGCGAGCTCAGGTCTCTCCCATTAGCCCGTCTCCGATGAAGCGACCAAATAGACTCTCGGCCGAGGCCCGTCTCTTGATGAGTAACCAAAGACTCTCAAGCGAGCCTCGTCTCTCGACCGAACGACCAAAAGACTCTCGGCCGAGCCGTCTCGACGACGGATTACCAAAGCGACTCTCGGCGAGCTCAGTCTCTCGATGAAGCAACCAAAAAACTCTCGGCGAGCTCTGTCTCCGACCCGGTAACCAAAAAGACTCTTGGCGTGCTCCGTCTCTCAATGAGTAACCAAAAAGACTCTCGGCGAGCCCGTCTCCGACGAGGAACAACCAAAAGACTCGGCGAGCCAGTCTCGGCGAAACCAAAAAGACTCTCGGCGAGCCGGTCTCTCTCGGCCAGGCAACCAAAAGACTCGGCGAGCCCCGTCTCTCGGCGAAGCGACCAAAGACTCTCGGCAGCCCAGACCGGCCCGAAACAAAAAACACTCTTGGCGAACTCAGTCTCTCCGACTAGCCCGATCTCAATGAAGCAACCAAAAGACTCTCAGCGAGCCCGTCTCTCAATGAGTAACCAAAAAGACTCTCAACGAGCCTCGCCTACCGACGAAGACCAAAAAGACTCTCGACGAAGCCGTCTCTCGACGAGTCACCAAAAAGACTCTCGATGAGCTCCGATCTCTCGATGAGCAACCAAAAAGACTCTCGACGAGCCCCGATCTCTCGACGAGCAACCAAAAAAGACTCTCGACGAAGCCAGATCTCGACGAAAGCAACCCAAAGAAAGACTCGACGAGCAACCAAAAAGACTCTCAACGAGCCTCCATCTCTCGATGAGTAACCAAAAAAGACTCTCGGCGAAAGCCGTCTCTTGATGAGTAACCAAAAAAAGACTCTGGGCCGACCCCGTCTCTCGACGAAAGCAACCAAAAGACTCTCGGCGAGCCCCATCTCGACGAACAACCAAAAAAAGACTCTCGACGAGGCCCCGCTCTCGACGAAAGCAAAAAAAAGACTCTCGGCGAGCCGCCTCTCCGACGAGCAACCAAAAAGACTCTCGGCGGGGCAACCAAAAGACTCTCGGCGAGGCCCCATATCTCGACGAGCAACCAAAAAGACTCTCGACGAGCCCGAATCTCTATCTGAGCAACAAAAAAAACTACGGGCCGAGCTCCATCTCTCGACGAGTAACCAAAAAGACTCTTGACGAGCTCCGTCTCTCGATGAGTAACCAAAAAGACTCTCGACGAGCCCCGTCTCTCGACGAGCAACCAAAAAAGACTCTCGACGAGCCCCATCTCTCGACGAGCCCCATCTCTCGACGAGAAACCAAAAAGACACTCGACGAGCAACCAAAAAGACTCTCGATGAGCCCCGTCGCTCGACGAAAGCAACCAAAAAAAGACTCTCGTGAGCCCTGTCTCTCGGTGGTAACCAAAAAGACTCTCGGCGAGCTCCGTCTCTCGATGTAAACCAAAAAGACTCGGCGAGCTCCGATCTCGATGAGTGACCAAAGACTCTCGGCAGAGCCCCGGACTCTCGGCGAGCTCCGTCTCTCGATAAGTAACCAAAAAGACTCTCGATGAGCCCCGTCTCTCGACGAGCAACAAAAAAGACTCTCAATGAGCTCCGTTTCTCGATGAATAACCAAAAAGATTCTCGACGAGTCCCGTCTCTTGATGAGAAACCAAAAGACTCTCGACGAGGCTCCGTCTCCGGCGAGTAACCAAAAAATTTCTCTCGGCGAGCCCGGTCTCGATGAGTAACCAAAACAGAACTCTCGGCAGAGCCTCGTCTCTCGATGGCAACCAAAAAGACTCTCAAGCGAGCCCCTCTCTCGACGAACAACCAAAAAGACTCTCGGCGAGCCCCATCTCTCGACGAGCAACCAAAAGACTCTCGGCCGAGCAACCAAAAAGACTCGACGAGCCGATCTCGGCGAACAACCAAAAAGACTCTCGACGGAGCAACCAAAAGACTCTCGAGCGAGCCCGTATCTCGACGAGCAACCAAAAGACTCTCGATGAGCCCGTCTCTATCTACACGAGCAACCAAAAAGACTCTCAACGAGCTCCGTCTCTCGACGAGTAACCAAAAAGACTCTCGGCGAGCCCGTCTCTCGGCGAGAAACCAAAAGACTACGACGAGGAACGAAAAGACTACTCGATGAGCCGTCGCTCGACGAGCAACAAAAAGTACCGACGAAAGCAACCAAAAAGACTCTCGACGAGCCCCCGCTCTCGACGGAAACCAAAAAAGACTCTCGACGAGGCTCCATCTCTCGACCAGGTAACCAAAAAGACTCGAGGAGCTCCGTCTCTCAATAAAGGACCAAAAAGACTCTCGACAGAGGCCCATCTCTCGATGAGCAACCAAAAGACTCTCGACGAGAAACAGCTCTCACCGATGAGTAACCAAAAAAAAGACTCTCGATGAGCCCGATCTCGACGAGCAACCAAAAAAGACTCTCGACGAAGCTCCGTCTCTCAACGAGTAACCAAAAAGACTCTCGACGATTTCGCCTCTCGATGGAGTAAAAAAAAAGACTCTCGACGAGCAACCAAAAGACTCTCGACGAGGCCGATCTCTCGACGAAAGCAACCAAAAGACTCTCGACGAGCCCCGTCTCTCGGCGAGCAACCAAAAGACTCTCGATGAGCCCGTCTCTCGACGAAAGCAACCAAAACCCTCTTGACGAGCCCCATCTCGACGAAAATAAACGAAAAAGACTCTCGACGAAGCCCTCTCTCTCGACAGTAACCAAAAAAGACTCTCGGCGAGCTCCATCTGCGGATGAGTAACCAAAAAGACTCTCGACGAGCCCCGCCTCTCGACGAGCAACCAAAGACTCTCGGCGAGCCCCGTCTCGATGAAAGCAACCAAAAGACTCGACGAAAGGCCATCTCGGCGACGAGCAACCAAAAAAGACTTTTGGACGAGGCCCGTCTCGACGAAAGCATTGAGAAGACTCTCAACGAGCCCCTGTCTCTCGGCCGGCAACCAAAACACTTCTCGACGAGACCCGTCTCGACGAGCAACCAAAAGACTCTCGACGAGCAACCAAAAGACTCGACGAGCCACTATCTCTCGGCGAGCCCCCGTCTACGGATGAGTAACCAAAAAGACTTTTTTTTCGGCGAGCTCCATCTCTCGATGAGTAACCAAAAAGACACTCGACTAGCCCGTCTCTCGACGAAGCCAACCAAAAAGACTCTCGGCAGGCCCCATCTCGACGAGCAACCAAAAAGACTCTCGGCAGGCCCATCTCTCGGCGGAAACCAAAAACACTCTCGGCGAGCTCGTCTCTCGACGAGCAACCCGAAAAAACTTCGACGAGATCCGTCTCCGATGAGTAACCAAAAAGACTCTCGGCGAGCTCCGTCTCTCGACGAGTAACCAAAAAGACTCTCGGCGAGCCCGTCTACCGACGGGCGAAAAAAGACTCGGCAGGCCCTGTCTCGATAGGCAACCAAAAGACTCTCGGCGAGCTCCGTTTCGATGAGTACCCAAAAATACTCTCGACGAGCTCCGTCTCTCGATGAGCAACCAAAAAAGACTCTAGGCGAGCTCCATCTCGATGAGCAACCAAAAAGACTCTCGGCGAGCCCGTCTCCGATGAGTAACCAAAAAGACTCTCAACGAGCCCCCGCTCTCGACGAAAGCAACCAAAAGACTCGATGAGCTCATCCGGCTCTCGACGAGTTACCAAAAAAAGACTCTCGACGAGGCCCGTCTCTCGATGAGCAACCAAAAAAAGACTCGAGAGGCCGGTCTCGACGAGCAACCAAAAAAAGACTCTCGACGAGGCCCCGATTCATCTCGGCGAGCAACCAAAAAGACTCTCGACCAGGCAACCAAAAAGACTCTCGACGAGGCCCAGATCTCGACGAGCAACCAAAAAGACTCCGACGAGCCCCATCTCTATCTGAAAGCAACCAAAAAAGACTCTCGACGATTAACTAAAAAGACTTGACGAGCTCCGTCTCGATGAGTAACCAAAAAGATTCTCGACGAGCCCCTGGCTCTCGACGAGCAACCAAAAAGACTCTCGACGAGCCCCATCTCTCGACGAAACCAAAAGACTCGACGAGCAACCAAAAAGACTCTCGATGAGCCCATTAAACCGACGAAAGCAACCAAAAAGACTCTCGACGAGCCCCGTCTCTCGACGAGTAACCAAAAAGACTCTCGACGAGCTCAATCTCTCGATGTGTAACCAAAAAGACTCTCGACGAGCTCCGTCTCTCGATGAGTGACCCAAAACACTCTCGACGAGCCCCATCTCTCGACGAGCAACCAAAAAGACTCTCGACGAGCTCCGTCTCTCGATGAGTAACCAAAAAGACTCTCGACGAGCTCAATCTCTCGATGTGTAACCAAAAAGACTCTCGACGAGCTCCGTCTCTCGATGAGTGACCCAAAACACTCTCGACGAGCCCCATCTCTCGACGAGCAACCAAAAAGACTCTCGACGAGCTCCGTCTCTCGACGAGTAACCAAAAAGACTCTCGACGAGCTCCGTCTCTCGATGAATAACCAAAAAGACTCTCGACGAGCAACAAAAAAGACTATCAATGAGCTCCGTCTCTCGATGAGTAATTAAAAAGACTCTCGACGAGTCCCGTCTCTCGAAGAGAAACCAAAAAGACTCTCGACGAGCTCCGTCTCTCGACGAGTAACCAAAGACTCGGCGAGCCCATCTCGATTAGTAACCAAAAGACTTCGACGAGGCCCCCGCTCTCGACGGCCAAGAACCAAAAGACTCTCGACGAGGCCACTTCTCGGCGAAGCAACAAAAAGACTCTCGACGAAAGCAACAAAAAGACTCGAGACGAAAGTAACCAAAAAGACTCTCGACGAAAGCAACCAAAAAACTCTCGACGAAAGAACTAAAAAGACTTCGACGAGCTCCGGGTCTCTCGACGAGTAACCAAAAGATTCTCGACGAGCCCTGGCTCGACGAAAGCAACCATAAAGACTCGACGAGTAACCAAAAAGACTCTCGACGAGCCTCCGCTCTATAACGAGCAACCAAAAAGACTCGGACGAAGTAACCAAAAAGACTGACGACGAGGCCCTTCTCTCGACGAAAACCAAAAAACTTCGACGAGGAACCAAAAAGACTCTCGATGAGCCCGTCGCCGACGAAAGCAACCAAAAAGACTCCGACGATCCCTCGTCTCGATGGGTAACCAAAACACTCTCCGGCGAGCTCCATCTTCGCGACGTAACCAAAAAAGACTCTCGAGGGAGTCTGGCTCGATGAGTAACCAAAAAGACTCGACGAGCAACCCAAAAGACTCTCGACGAGCCCTCTCTCGACGAAAACAACCAAAAAAAGACTCGACGAGCCCCGTCTCTCGACGAGCAACCAAAAAGACTCTCGATGAGCCCCGTCTCTCGACGAGCAACCAAAAACCCTCTTGACGAGCCCCATCTCTCGACGAGCAACGAAAAAGACTCTCGACGAGCCCTGTCTCTCGACAGGCAACCAAAAAGACTCTCGACGAGCTCCATCTCTCGATGAGTAACCAAAAAGACTCTCGACGAGCCCCGTCTCTCGACGAGCAACCAAAAGACTCTCGACGAGCCCCGTCTCTTGATGAGCAACCAAAAAGACTCTCGACGAGCGCTGTCTCTCGACGGCAACCAAAAAGACTTTTGACGAGGCCCGTCTCTCGACGAGCATTCAGAAAGACTCTCAACGAGCCCTGTCTCTCGACGGGCAACCAAAAAGACTCTCGACGAGACCCATCTCTCGACGAGCAACCAAAAAGCCTCTCGACGAGCAACCAAAAAGACTCTCGACGAGCCCCGTCTCTCGACGAGCCCCGTCTCTGGATGAGTAACCAAAAAGACTTTCGACGAGCTCCATCTCTCGATGAGTAACCAAAAAGACACTTGACTAGCCCCGTCTCTCGACGAGCAACCAAAAAGACTCTCGACGAGCCCCATCTCTCGACGAGCAACCAAAAAGACTCTCGACGAGCCCCGTCTCTCGACGGGAAACCAAAAACACTCTCGACGAGCTCCGTCTCTCGACGAGCAACCAGAAAGAAACTCGACGAGCTCCGTCTCTCGATGAGTAACCAAAAAGACTCTCGACGAGCTCCGTCTCTCGACGAGTAACCAAAAAGACTCTCGACGAGCCACGTCTCTCGACGGGCAACCAAAAAGACTCTCGGCGAGCCCCTGTCTCTCGATAGGCAACCAAAAACTCTCGACGAGCTCCGTTTCGATGAGTACCCAAAATACTCTCGGCGAAACTCCGTCTCTCGATGAGCAACCAAAAGACTCTAGACGAGCTCCATCTCGATGAGCAACCAAAAAGACTCTCGACGAGCCCGTCTCTCGATGAGTAACCAAAAAAAAAAAAAAGACTCTCAAAGCCCGTCTCGGACGAAAAACCAAAAAGACTCTCGATGAGCTCGTCTCGACGAAGTTACCAAAAGACTCTCGGCGAGGCCCGTCTCCGATGAAAGCAACCAAAAAGACTCTCGGCGAGCCCCATCTCTCGGCGAGCAACCAAAAGACTCTCGACGAGCCCGTATCTCGACGAGCAACCAAAAAGACTCTTCGACGGCCAAATGACCAAAAGACTCTCGACGAGCCCCGTATCTCGACGAGCAACCAAAAAGACTCTCGACGAGCCCCATCTCTATACGAGCAACCAAAAAGACTCTCGACGATTAACCAAAAAGACTCTTGACGAGCTCCGTCTCTCGATGAGTAACCAAAAAGACTCTCGACGAGCCCCGTCTCTCGACGAGCAACCAAAAAAGACTCGACGAGCCAGTCTCTCGACGAAAACCAAAAAGACTCGACGAAAGAAACCAAAAAGACTCTCGATGAGCCCGGAAATCGCCGTCGAGCAACCAAAAAGACTCTCGACGAGCCCCCGTCTCGACGGGTAACCAAAAAGACTCGGCGAAATCTCAATCTCTCGATGTGTAACCAAAAAGACTCTCGACGAGCTCCGTCTCTCGATGAGTGACCCAAAACACTCTCGACGAGCCCCATCTCTCGACGAGCAACCAAAAAGACTCTCGACGAGCTCCGTCTCTCGATGAGTAACCAAAAAGACTCTCGATGAGCCCCGTCTCTCGACGAGCAACCAAAAAGACTCTCGACGAGCTCAATCTCTCGATGTGTAACCAAAAAGACTCTCGACGAGCTCCGTCTCTCGATGAGTGACCGAAAACACTCGGCGACGACCCCCATCTCTCGACGAGCAACCAAAAGCCTCGACGAGCTCGCCTCTCGACGAGTAACCAAAAAGACTCTCGACGAGCTCCGTCTCTCGATGAATAACCAAAAAGACTCTCGACGAGCAACAAAAAAGACTATCAATGAGCTCCGTCTCTCGATGAGTAATTAAAAAGACTCTCGACGAGTCCCGTCTCTCGAAGAGAAACCAAAAAGACTCTCGGACGAGCTCCGCCTCGACGAGTAACCAAAAGACTCGACGAGCCCGGATCTCGATGGAGTAACCAAAAAGACTCTCGACGAGCCGTCTCGACGAGAAAAAAAAGACTCGACGAGCCCCTGTCTCTCGACGAAAGCAACCAAAAAAGACTCTCGACGAAACAACCAAAAAGACTCCGACGAAAGCAACCAAAAAACTCTCGACGAGCTCCCGATCTCTCGGCCGAGTAACCAAAAGACTCTCGACGAGCCAGCTTCGACGAGCAACCAAAAAGACTCTTGACGAGTAACCAAAAAGACTCTCGACGAGCCCCGTCTCTATACGAGCAACCAAAAAGACTCTCGACGAGTAACCAAAAAGACTCTCGACGGCCCTTCTCTCGACGAAAACCAAAAGACTTCGACGAGGAACCAAAAAGACTCGATGAGCCCCGTCACTCGACGAGCAACCAAAAAGACTCTCGACGATCCCTGTCTCTCGATGGGTAACCAAAAACACTCTCGACGAGCTCCATCTCTCGACGAGTAACCAAAAAGACTCTCGAGGAGCTCCGTCTCTCAATGAGTGACCAAAAAGACTCTCGACGAGCCCCATCTCTCGATGAGCAACCAAAAAGACTCTCAACGAGCTCCGTCTCTCGATGAGTAACCAAAAAGACTCTCGATGAGCCCCGTCTCTTGACGAGCAACCAAAAAGACTCTCGACGACCTCCGTCTCTCAACGAGTAACCAAAAAGACTCTCGACGAGCTCCGTCTCTCGATGAGTAACCAAAAAGACTCTCGTTGAGCAACCAAAAAGACTCTCGACGAGCAACCAAAAAGACTCTCGACGAGCCCCGTCTCTCGACGAGCAACCAAAAAGACTCTCGACGAGCCCCGTTTCTCGACGAGCAACCAAAATCCCTCTTGACGAACCCTGGCCTCGGCCGAAAGAACGAAAAAGACTCTCGACGAGCCCTCCTCTCGGCCAGGCAACCAAAAAGACTCGACGACCTCCATCTCTCGATGAGTAAATAAAAAAGACTCGGCGAGCCACGTCTCGGCGACGAGCAACCAAAAGACTCTCGGCGAGGCCCCGTCTGCCGATGAAAGCAACCAAAAAGACTCTCGGCGAGAGCTGTCTCTCGACCAGAACCAAAAAGACTTTTCGGCGAGGCCGTCTCTCGGCGGCATCCAGAAAGACTCTCAACGAGCCACGCTCTCGGCGGGCAACCAAAAAAGACTATCGGCCAGACCCGTCTCGACGGCGGCGACCAAAAACCTGCGACGGCGGCAAAAAGATACCGGCGAGCCCGTCTCTCGGCCCAGGCCCGTCACCGGCAGGCCCGTCTTCGACGAGTAACCAAAAATGACTCTCGGCCGAGCTCCGTCTACCGATGAGTAACCAAAAAAAGACTCTCAGTAGCCGAAATCTCGGCCGAACAAAAAAGACTCTCGGCGAGCCCCGTCTCCGGAGCTGCACCAAAAAGACTCTCGGCGAGCCCGTCTCTCGGCGGAAACCAAAACACTCTCGGCGAGCTCCGTCTCTCGACGAGCAACAACGGAAAGACTCTCGGCGAGTTCCGTCTCGATGAGTAACCAAAAAGACTCTCGGCCAGTGCGTTTCTCGACGGTAACCAAAAGACTCGGCGACCGGCCAATCTCTCGGCCGACGCCTGACAAAAGACTCGGCAAGCCACATCTCGATGGGAACCAAAAAGACTCTCGACGAGCTCCGTCTCTCGATGAGTACCCAAAAAGACTCTCGATGAGCTCCGTCTCTCGATGAGCAACCAAAAAGACTCTAGACGAGCTCCATCTCTAGATGAGCAACCAAGAAGACTCTCGACGAACCCCGTCTCTCGATGAGTAACCAAAAAGACTCTCAACGAGCCGATCTCGACGAAAGCAACCAAAAAAGACTCTCGACGAGCTCCGTCTCTCGGGACGAGTTAATAAAAAAGACTCTCGGCGAGCCCGATCTCTCGATGAGCAACCAAAAGACTTTTCGACAAGCCCCGGCTCTCGATGAGCAACCAAAAGACTCTCGGCCGGCCCCAGTATCTCGACGAGCTACCAAAAAGACTCTCGACGGGGCAACCAAAAAGACTCTCGACGAGCCCCGTATCTCGACGAGCAACCAAAAAGACTCTCGACGAGCCCCGTCTCTATACGAGCACCAAAAAGACTCTTGACGAGCTCCGTCTCTCGATGAGTAACCAAAAAGACTACCGTCGAGCTCTCCTCTCGACGAAGCAACCAAAAAACTCGGCGAGCCCCGCTCTCGAGGAGAAACCAAAAAGACTACCGACGACGAAAGACTCGATGAACCCTCGGTGCCGGCGAGCAACCGATTCTCGACGAGCCCAATGCTCTCGACGGGTAACCAAAAAGACTCGGCGAGGCTCCGTCTCGATGTGTAACTAAAAAGACTCTCGACGAGCTCCGGCTCTCTCGATGGTGACCTAAAAGACTCTCGACGAGCCTCCGTCTCTCGACGAAAGCAACAAAAAAAACTCTCAATGAGCTCCGTCTCTCAATGAGTAACCAAAAGACTCTCGACGAAGTCCCCGTCTCCGATGAGAAACCAAAAAGACTCTCCACGAGCTCCGTCCTGCCGACGGTAACCAAAAAGACTCGATGAGCCCGGTCTCGATGAGTAACCAAAAGACTCGATGAGCCTCGTCTCTCGATGGCAACCAAAAAGACTCTCGATGAGCCCTATCTCTCGACGAGCAACCAAAAAGACTCTCGACGAGCCCCATCTCTCGACGAGCAACCAAAAAGACTCTCGACGAGCAACCAAAAAGACTCTCAACGAGCCCTATCTCGCGACGAGCAACCAAAAAGACTCTCCACTTAAGCAACTAAAAAGACTCTCGATGATCCCCAGATCTCGACGAAGAACCAAAAAGACTCTCGACGAGCCCCGTCTCTATACGAAAGCAACTAAAAGACTCGGACGAGCTCCATCTCTCGACGAGTAAACCAAAAAGACTCGACGAAAGCCCTGGCTCTCCGACGAAACCAAAAAGACTCTCGACGAGGAACCAAAAAGACTCTCGATGAGCCCCATCGCTCGACGAGCAACCAAAAAGACTCTCGATGAGCAACCAAAAAGACTCTCGACAAGCTCCATCTCTCGACGAGTAACCAAAAAGACTCTCGAGGAGCTCCGTCTCTCGATGAGTGACCAAGAAGACTCTCGACGAGCCCCATCTCTCGACGTGTAACCAAAAAGACTCTCGACGAGCTCCGTCTCTCTATGAGTAACCAAAAAGATTCTCGATGAGCCCGTCTCTCGGCGAGGCAAATAAAAAGACACTGTTCGGCGAGCTCGATCTCTCAATCGGTAACCAAAAAGACTCTCGGCGAGCTCTGTCTCTCGATGAGTAACCAAAAAGACTCGATGAGCAACCAAAAGACTCCGGCGAGCCCGTCTCTCGACGAGCAACCAAAAAGACTCTCGCCGAGGCCGTCTCTCGACGAAAGCAACCAAAAACCCTCGACGAGGCCCCTCTCCTCGACGAGGCAATCGAAAAGACTCTCGATGAGCCACAATCTCGACCGGGCAAACAAAAAAGACTCTCGGCCAAGCTCCGTCTCGATGAGTAACCAAAAAAGACTCTCGACGAGGCCCAGTCTCTCGACGAGCAACCAAGACTCTCGATGAGCCCCCGCCTCTCGATGAGCAACAAAAAAGACTCTCGGCGGCTTTCTCTCCGATGGGCGACCAAAAAGGCTGTCGACGAGGCCCGTCTCACGACGAGCATCGAAAGACTCTCCACGAGCCACTCTCGACGGCCAGGCTGACCAAAAAGACTCGACCCGAGACCCGTCTCTCGACGAGCAACCCAAAAGCCTCTCGACGAGCAACCAAAAAAGACTCGACGATTTGAGCCCGGAGTCTCGGCGGGCCCCGCCTCTCGACGGTAACCAAAAAAAGACTCTCGGCAGAGCTCCATCTCTCCGATGAGTAACCAAAGACTCTCAAAGTAGCCCGTCTGCGACGAAGAGCCAAAAGACTCTCGGACGAGTCCCGTCTCGACGAGCAACCAAAAAGACTCGGCGAGCCCGTCTGCCGACGGAAACCAAAACACTCTCGACGAACTCCATCTCTCGACGAAAGCACCAAAAAGAATCTCAAGCGAGCTCCGTCTACCGATAAGTAACCAAAAAAAGACTCTCGGCGAGCTCCGTCCTCGACGGTAACAAAAAGACTCTCGACGAGCCCGTCTCTCGACGAGCTGACCAAAAAGACTCTCGACGAGCCCTGTCTCTCGATGTGGGCAACCAAAAAGACTCGGCGAGCTCCGTCTCTCGATGAGTAAATTAAAAAGACTCTCGACAAGCTCCGTCTTCCATTGAGCAACCAAAAAGACTCTAGACGAGCTCCATCTCTCGATGAGCAACCAAAAAAGACTCTCGGCGAGCTCCGTCTCGACGAAAGTTACCAAAATGACTCTCGGCGAGCCCGTGCTCTCGATGAGCAACCAAAAGACTCTCGGCGAGCCCGTCTCTCGACGAGCAACCAAAAGACTCTCGGCCCTCCCGATCTCGACGAGCAACCAAAAAGACTCTCGATGAGCTCCATCTCTCGATGAGTAACCAAAAAGACTCTCGACGAGCCCTGTCTCTCGACGAGCCACCAAAAAGACTCTCGGCCGAACGAAAAAAGACTCTCGATGAGCCCGGCTCTCGACGAAACTAACCTAAAGACTCTCCGGCGAGCCCCCGGCTCTCGATGAGCAACCAAAACTCTCGACCAAGGCAACGAAAAAACTCTCGATGAGCCAGATCTCGACGAAAGCAACCAAAAAGACTCTCGATGAGCCTCGCGTCTCGACGAAAACCAAAAAGACTCGACGAAAGAACCAAAAAAAGTCTCGATGAGCCCCATCGCCGACGAGCAACCAAAAAAGACTCTCGACGAGCCCCGGGTCTCGACGGGTAACCAAAAGACTATCGACGAGCACCATCTCGATGAGTAACCAAAAAAGACTCTCGACGAGCTCCGTCTCTCGAAGAGTGACCAAAAGACTCTCGACGAGCCCCATCTCTCGATGAGCAACCAAAAAGACTCTCGACGAGCTCCGTCTCTCGATGAGTAACCAAAAAGACTCTCGATGAGCCCCGTCTCTCGACGAGCAACCAAAAAAGACTCTCGACGAGCTCCGTCTCTCGACGAGTAACCAAAAAGACTCTCGACGAGCTCCGTCTCTCGATGAGTAACCAAAAAGGTTCTCGACGAGCAACCAAAAAAGACTCGGCAGGCCCCATCTCCGACAAGCAACCAAAGATTCTCGATGAGCCCCGTCTCTCAACGAGCAACCAAAGACTCTCGATGAGCCCTTGCCTCGGCGACGAACCAAAAACACTCTCGGCGAGGCCCGTCTCTTTCGCCCGAACAATGAAAAGACTCGGCGAAGCCCCGCCTCCGACGGCAACCAAAAAGACTCGACGAAGCTCCATCTCGATGAGTAACCAAAATAACTCTCGACGAGCCCGTCTCTCGGCGAGCAACCAAAAGACTCTCGGCGAGCCCCGTCTCTCGATAAGCAACCAAAATGACTCTCAACGAGCCCTGTCTCTCGACGGGCAACCAAAAAGACTCTCGACGAGACCCATCTCTCCACGAGCAACCAAAAAGCTTCTCGACGAGCCTTGTCTCTCGACGAGCAACCAAAAAGACTCTCGACGAGCCCGTGCCTCGGCCGAGCCTGGGTCTCCGATGAGCCCCATCTTCCGATGAGCCCCCATCTCTGACGATTTAGCTCCGTCTCTCGATGAGTAACCAAAAAAGACTCTCGGCGAGCCACGTCTGCCGGCGAAAACCAAAAGACTCTCGACGAAGGCCCATCTCGGCGACGACCAACCAAAAAAGATTTCGACGAGCCCGGTCTCTCGACGGAAACAAAACACTTTGACGAGCTCGAGCTCTCTCGACTAGCCCGTCTCTCAATGAAAGCACCAAAAGACTCTCCGCCGGAGCCCGTCTCTCAATGAGTAACCAAAAGACTTCTCAACGAGCCTCCTCTCGACGACGAGCAACCAAAAGACTCTCGACGAGCTTAAGCCTCTCGACGAGTTACCAAAAAGACTCGATGAGCTCCGGCTCTCGATGAGCAACCAAAAAAACTACTCTCGACGAGCCGGTCTCTCGACGAGCAACCAAAAAGACTCTCGACGAGCCAGGTATCTCGACGAGCAACCAAAAGACTCTCGACGAGCAACCAAAAAGACTCTAACGAGCTCCATCTCTCGATGAGTAACCAAAAAAAGACTCTCGACGAGCTCCATCTCTTGATGAGTAACCAAAAAGACTCGATCTGGAGCCCCCGTCTCTCGACGAAACCAACCAAAGACTCTCGGCGAGCCCCATCTCGACGAACAACCAAAAAGACTCTCGACGAGCCCCCGCTCTCGACGAACAACAAAAAGACTCTCGACGAGCCGCCTCTTCCGACGAAAGCAACCAAAAAGACTCTCGACGGCAACTAAAAAGATTCTCGACGAGCCCAGATCTCGACGAAAGCAATCAAAAGACTCGACGAGCCAGGCTCTATACGAGCAACAAAAAGACTGCGGGGCCCATCTCCGTCTCTCTCGAGTAACCAAAAAGACTCTTGAAGAGCTCCGTCTCTCGATGAGTAACCAAAAAGACTCTCGACGAGCCCCGTCTCTCGATGAGCAACCAAAAAAGACTCTCGACGAGCCCCATCTCTCGACGAGCCCCATCTCTCGACGAGAAACCAAAAAGACACTCGGCGAAAGCGACCAAAAGACTCTCGATGAGCCGGAAGTGGCCGACGAGCAACCAAAAAGACTCTCGGCGAGCCCTGTCTCTCGAGTGGTAACCAAAAAGACTCTCGACGAGCTCCATCTCTCGATGTGTAACCAAAAAGACTCTCGACGAGCTCCGTCTCTCGATGAGTGACCCAAAAGACTCTCGACGAGCCCCAGACTCTCAACGAGCTCCGTCTCTCGATAAGTAACCAAAAAGACTCTCGATGAGCCCCGTCTCTCGACGAGCAACAAAAAAGACTCTCAATGAGCTCCGTCTCTCGATGAATAACCAAAAAGATTCTCGACGAGTCCCGTCTCTTGATGAGAAACCAAAAAGACTCTCGACGAGCTCCGTCTCTCGGCCGGTAACCAAAAAGACTCGACGAGCCCGGTCTCCTCGATGAGTAACCAAACGGACTCTCGGCCAGCCTCGTCTCTCGATGGCAACCAAAAAGACTCTCGGCGAGGCCACAATCTCCGGCGAGCAACCAAAAAAAGACTCTCGACGAGCCCCATCTCGGACGAAAGCAACCAAAAAGACTCGACGAGCGAGAACTAAAAAGACTTCGACGAGCCAAATCCTCGACGAGCAACCAAAAAGACTCTCGACAGGGCAACCAAAAGAGACTCGACGAAGCCCCATCTCGACGAAAGACCTGCAAAGATTCTCGATGAGCCCCGCCTCTATATCGAAAGAACCAAAAAGACTCTCCACGAGCTCCGTCTCTCGACGAGTAACCAAAAAAGACTCGACGAGGCCCCGCCTCGACGAAACCAAAAAGACTCTCGACGAGGAACCAAAAAGACTCTCGATGAGCCCCGTCGCTCGACGAGCAACCAAAAAGTCTCTCGACGAGCAACCAAAAAGACTCTCGACGAGCCCTGTCTCTCGACGGGAAACCAAAAAGACTCTCGACGAGCTCCATCTCTCGACGAGTAACCAAAAAGACTCTCGAGGAGCTCCGTCTCTCAATGAGTGACCAAAAAGACTCTCGACGAGCCCCATCTCTCGATGAGCAACCAAAAGACTCTCGACGAGCTCCGTCTCTCGATGAGTAACCAAAAAAGACTCTCGATGAGCCCCGTCTCTCGACGAGCAACCAAAAAGACTCTCGACGAGCTCCGTCTCTCAACGAGTAACCAAAAAGACTCTCGACGAGCTCCGTCTCTCGATGAGTAACCAAAAAGACTCTCGACGAGCAACCAAAAAGACTCTCGACGAGCCCCGATCTCTCGACGAAAGCAACCAAAAGACTCTCGACGAGCCGTCTCTCGACGAACAACCAAAAGACTCTCGATGAGCCCTTGCTCTCGACGAAAGCAACCAAAACCCTCTTGACAGCCCTACCCCGTCTCGACGAAACGAAAAAGACTCTCGGCGAGCCACGTCTCTCGACAGTGAATCAAAAAGACTCTCGACGAGCTCCGTCTCTCGATGAGTAACCAAAAAAACTACCTCTCGAGCCCGTCTCGACGAAAGCAACTAAAAGACTCGGCGAGCCCCATCTTCGATGAGCAACCAAAAGACTCTCGGCCGGCCGCTCTCGACGAGCAACCAAAAGACTTTTCCTGACGAGGCGCCTCTCGACGAAAGATTGAGAAAAGACTCTCAACGAGCCCCATGCCGGCAGGCGGCCAAAAACACTCTCGACGAGACCCATCTCGACGAGCAACCAAAAAAACTCTCGACGAGCAACAAAAAAGACTCTCGGCCAGCCCCATCTCGGCACGAGCCCGTCTGGATGAGTAACCAAAAAGACTTTCGACGAAACTCCATCTCTCGATGAGTAACCAAAAGACCTTTCGATTAGCCCGGGCTGCCGACGAAAACCAACCAAAAAGACTCTCGACGAGCCCCGTCTCCGGCGAAGAGCAACCAAAAAGACTCGGACGAGCCCCGGCTCTCGGCGAAAACCAAAAACACTCTCGGCGAGCTCCGTCTCCGGCGAAAGCAACGAAAGAAACTCGACGAGCTCCGTCTCTCGATGAGTAACCAAAAAGACTCTCGATGAGCTCCGTCTCGACGACGAGTAAAAAAAAGACTCTCGACGAGCCGTCTCCGACGGGTAACAAAAGAAGACTCGGCGAGCCTGTCTCGATAGGCAACCAAAAGACTCTCGACGAGCTCCGTTTTCTCGATGAGTACCCAAAAATACTCTCGACGAGCTCCGTCTCTCGATGAGCAACCAAAAAGACTCTAGACGAGCTCCATCTCTCGATGAGCAACCAAAAAGACTCTCGACGAGCCCTCGTCTCTCGACGAGTAACCAAAAGACTCTCAGCGAGCCCTTCGCTCTCGACGAAAGCAACCAAAAGACTCGATGAGCTCTGCCTCTCGACGAGTTAAAAAAACTCTCGGCGAGCCCCGTCTCTCGATGAGCAACCAAAAGACTCTCGACGAGCCCCGTCTCTCGACGAGCAACCAAAAAGACTCGACGAGCCCGTATCTCGGCGAGCAACCAAAAAGACTCTCGGCGGCAACACAAAAAGACTCTCGACGAGCCCAGATCTCGACGAGCAACCAAAAGACACTCGACGAACCCCCATCTCTATAATGGAGCAACCAAAAAGACTCGACGATTAACGAAAAAGACTCTTGACGAGCTCCCGCCTCTCGATGAGTAACTAAAAGACTGACGACGAGCAACCAAAAAGACTCTCGACCAAATCCCCATCTACCGACCAGAAACTAAAAAGACTTCGACGAGCAACCAAAAAGACTCGATGAGCCGTTGCCGTTTCGACGAAAGCAACCAAAAAGATTCTCGACGAGCCCTGCTCGTCGACGGGTAACCAAAAGACTCTCGACAGCCTCAATCTCGATGTGTAACCAAAAAGACTCTCGACGAGTCTGGAATTCGATGAAAGACCCAAAACACTCGACGAGCCCCATCTCTCGACGAGCAACCAAAAAGACTCTCGACGAGCTCCGGCTCGATGATGAGTAACCAAAAGACTCGATGAGCCCGTCTCGGCGAGCAACCAAAAAGACTCGACGAGCTCAATCTCGATGTGTGACCAAAAAAGACTCTCGGCGAGCTCCGCTGGGCTCTCGATGAGTGACCCAAAACACTCTCGGCGAGCCCCATCTCTCGACGAGCAACCAAAAAGACTCTCGGCGAGCTCCGTCTCTCGACGAACTAACCAAAGACTCTCGGCCCGAGCTCCGTCTCTCGATGAATAACCAAAAAGACTCTCGACGAGCAACAAAAAAGACTATCAATGAGCTCCGTCTCGATGAGTAATTAAAAGACTCGACGAGTCCCCGATCTCTCGAAGAAAACCAAAAGACTCGACGAGGCTCCGTCTCTCGGCGAGTAACCAAAAGACTCTCGGCGAGCCCGGTCTCTCGATGGGTAACCAAAAAGACTCGACCGAGCCCCGTCTCTCCGGCGGCAACCAAAAAGACTCGGCAGTCCACGTCTCTCGACGAGCAACCAAAAAGACTCTCGACGAGCAACGAAAAAAGACTCTCGGCGAAAGCAACCAAAAGACTCTCGACGAAAGAACCAAAAGACTCTCAAATCGAAGCTCTCCGTCTCGACGAGTAACCAAAAAGACTCTCGACGAGCCCCGTCTCTCGACGAGCAACCAAAAAGACTCTCGACGAGTAACCAAAAAGACTCTCGACGAGCCCCGTCTCTATACGAGCAACCAAAAAGACTCTCGACGAGTAACCAAAAAGACTCTCGACGAGCCCCTTCTCTCGACGAGAAACCAAAAAGACTCTCGACGAGGAACCAAAAAGACTCTCGATGAGCCCCGTCGCTCGACGAGCAACCAAAAAGACTCTCGACGATCCCTGTCTCTCGATGGGTAACCAAAAACACTCTCGACGAGCTCCATCTCTAGACGAGTAACCAAAAAGACTCTCGAGGAGCTCCGGCTCTCTCAATGAGTAAAAAAAAAAAAAAAAAAAGACTCGACGAGCAACCAAAAGACTCTCGACGAGTTTCTCGCTTCTCGACGAAAGCAACCAAAAAGACTCTCGACGAGCCCCGGCTCTCGACGAAAGCAACCAAAAAGACTCTCGATGAGCCAGATCTCTCGGCGAACAACAAAAACCCTCGACGAGGAGCCCCATCTCGACGAGCAACGAAAAAGACTCTCGACGAACCCTGTTCTTTCGACAGTAACCAAAAGACTTCTCGACGAGCTCCATCTCTCGATGAGTAACCAAAAGACTCTCGACGAAAGCCCTGCTCTCGACGACAACCAAAAGACTCGGCGAGCCCCGTCTCTTGATGAGCAACCAAAAGACTCTCGGATTTGTCTCCGACTCGACAACCAAAAAGACTTTTGACGAGGCCAGATCTCCTTCGACGAACATCTTAAAGACTCTCGGGCGCCCCGCTCTCGACCAGACAACCAAAAAGACTCTCGACGAGACCCATCTCTCGACGAGCAACCAAAAAACCTCTCGACGAGCAACCAAAAGACTCTCGACGAAAGCCCTCACGCGTCTCTCGAAAGCCCCCTCTCTGGATGAGTAACCAAAAAGACTTTTCGACGAGGCTCCATCTCTGGATGAGTAACCAAAAGACACTTCGATTAGCCCCGTCTCGACGAAAGAACCAAAAAGACTCTCGACGAGGCCCCATCTCTCGACGAAAACCAAAAAGACTTCGACGAGCCTGCCTCGACGACGGAAACCAAAAACACTCGGCGACGAAGATCTCTCGACGAAAGCAACGAAAGAAACTCGACGAGTCGGCCTCGATGAGTAACCAAAAAGACTCTCGACGAGCTCCGTCTCGACGAGTAACCAAAAGACTCGACGAGCCCGTCTCGGACGGACAACAAAAGACTCTCGACGAGCCCTGCCTCTCGATAGTAACCAAAAAGACTCTCGACGAGCTCCGTTTCGATGAGTACCCAAAAATACTCGACGAACTCCGCCTCTTCGACGAAAGCAACCAAAAAGACTCGACGAGCAACCAAAAACTCTCGACGAGCCCCATCTCGACGAGCCCTGCTCTGGATGAGTAACCAAAAAGACTTTCGACGAGCTCCATCTCTCATGGGTAACCAAAAGACATTCGACTAGCCCCGCCCTCGCCGACGAAAGCAACCAAAAAGACTCTCGACGAGCCCCATCTCTCGACGAGCAACCAAAAAAGACTCTCGACGGGCCGATCTCTCGACGGGGAAACCAAAAACATACTCGATGAACTCAGATCTGCCGACGAGCAACCCGAGAAAGAAACCGGCCGAGCTCCGTCTCGATGAGTAAAAAGATTCGACGAACTCCAAGTCTCGACGAGTAACCAAAAAAGACTTCGACGAGCCCGATCTCTCGACGGCAACCAAAAAACTTCTCGATGAGCCACCCTCTCTCGATAGGCACCAAAAAGACTCGACGAGCTCGTTTCGATGAGTACCCAAAATATTTCGAAGATGAGCTCCGTCTCTCGATGAGCAACCAAAAGACTCTAGACGAGCTCCATCTCTCGATGAGCAACCAAAAAGACTTCGACGAGCCGCCTCTCGATGAGTAACCAAAAAGACTCTCAACGAGCCCCGCTCGACGAAAGCAACCAAAAAGACTCTCGATGAGCTCGTCTCTCGACGAGTTACCAAAAAGACTTCGACGAAAGCCCCAGATCTCGATGAGCAACCAAAAAGACTCTCGACGAGTGTTGGGAAATTTATAGTGTTGATGAAAGTTCCAAAACACAATAGGACGGACCACCACATTGGTACGATCATGTTTACATTATTGCTATAGGAGACCGGTTGATAATGATTGTATAGAAAAAATGATGTAATAGATAGTCCACATATTGAGGGGAACTCAATATGTAAAGGTCGATCCGAAGAATCGGAAGAAAGTTCGATATCCCGAGGTAGCGGAATCGCTAAACCGTAATCCAAGATCGATCGAATCGATCTTTAAGGTCGATAACTCAAATGTAAGTCACGAAGCTCAAACCTCTATACTTAAAGATCGGATGACTTCGAGGAAGATAAGACGAAGACCTACATCACCGAAGTCCCAACTGAAGCTAAGACAACAGCGCCTAAGACTCCATCGTGGATCGATTGGCCAGATCGATCGACGGAAATCATAAGATGAAAAACCCGATGTTTACGTCTTATCATACGCCTGCGATCTAAACAAGAAGAATACCAACCTTAGTTGGAGGAACAACACCGCAAAGTGCTTCCATCCAATAAGGAAGAAACACGTATGAAACAGAAATATACATCGCGGATTCGATGTTGCTTCTCAAACGGCTATAAAATATACATTCACGCTTTCACCATGCCGCTTCTCAAGCACGCCACATCAAGCTCTAACTTCTGGTTTAAAATAGCACAAAGATTCAAATTGCTCTCCAACGCTCTTTGATCTCAAGGTCTATAAATATGGGATCACACTTCAGAAATAAAACACCTTAAATGTTTCGACAAACAAATATAATCACGAAGCTCAAACTATAGTCGATTCATCTAAAGAACACAACAACAAGCTTATTTTTATTGTGTTCATCCCATAAGTTCTTAGCGAAAATCTTTTCATCTAAATATCGACGCTTTGTACGAAGGAAAGATTTCATAGTTGGAACCTCAACAATCTTACCCAAACCCCAAGTTAGGATAAGTTGTTTAGAAGATTTTGCCTAGGGTTTCTAATCTTGATTTACGGGATCGGTTGATGAGAACTCTTAAAACATCTGTTGGTGTCTTGTGTTGGACTAACACACTAAACTAAATCCAAATCGGTTAAGTCGGTTAAGTTGGTGCCCCTTGAAAGGGAAGAGTGGGCGTGGGACTGGTTTGTCCAACCACTATAAATCTTAGGTGCCTTTTTTCGCTTTGATTAATCGCTCACATCGCATAATCTTAAAAAGCGCATACATTCTAAGTTAAGATCGAGAAGACCAAGCTTCGATCCGACGGACTGATATTTCATCCGATTAAAAAGATAAAACTTGGAATCGATTATACAAACCGTTTTTTCACGGGTAAACTTAAAGCTTCACGAGACACATCGAGTTAATCTGAGGTTATTCTGAATTCCGTCGCCCCGTTTCATGGGAATTGGTTATCGACCAACCGATTCACTCAAGACTTTGATCAAAGTATCGCTTTCGACACCGATCCAAGAGAAAAAGTTTTTCGAAGTCTATTCACCCTCCCCCTCTGAACTTCTGCCCTCACATAATCTGCTTCGGGACCTACAAGTGGTATCAAAAGCGGTTTGTTCTTCCACCAATCGACTCAGGTCATTGTGGGTCAATGAACTGATCTTGAAAAACCGTTTTTAAAAAAAAAAACTCATTCATTTTCCAAAAATCACCAAAGATGGATAACACGTCCCAGATGATCATGATCTCGCCGGATTCTCAATTGATGAGTATGCGATTGGGCTATATATATGTCCAACCATCTAGGCTCGATCGACAAGGTATCGATGGAAGTCATCGAGAGGACCATCATCATTTACTACACACAATCCTCAGAAATGGAGTGAGATCCAGACTTTCCCTGGCCGCGGAAGTCTTTCAGATTAAAAAGCCCAATACGATGGACACAAGAAAGAAAAATCGTGATAATCCGACACCATTGCAAGACATATCATCATGAAGACAATGGATAAGGTCACCAAAGAGAAGATTAAGTATCTCAAATCACAAAGCAATGCGATACTCCGGCCGAGATCCGCGAGGAAATGAATGATAAAAGACAAATGCCTTCTGCTTCTAACGTGAAGTTCGAGAAATCAAGATGCCGCCAACTAAAACCATCAACGAATCCCCGGCGGAAGAATTACAATGTCTATAAACAAGCGAGAACTTGGTAGAGATGTCCGATAAAGATATCAACTATAAGATCCTAAGGTCTCTCACCAAGAGAGACACTTAAGGTCACGGTAATCAAAGATTGCGGTGACATTTCAAGAATGAAACCTAGTAGCTTGTTCTTGAGTCTTAAAGCTCACGAAGTTCGACTGATTGAAAGAGGTCAAGCCGATGAAGACGAGGTCCCCGGCCAAACCTCGAAACAAAATCAGGTTGCTTTTCAAGGCAAACCCAGAAAGGTAACAAAGGCCAATGAACCCATTGGAAATATATTAAGTCGCGGCCGAAATGATCGCGTTGCTTACCCGGAAGCGAGAAGTCGATATACAACTTGGTAAGTGCTCGAAGATTCTATAAGGACTATCAACATAAATGAGGATGAGATAGGAGATCGGACAATATAGATCTCGTGAAGAACGATCCGATGATCGGAGGATCACAGAGATGAAAGGGAAAAGATAGTCGAACGAAGGAAGAGAAGAAACAATCGGATAGAAGAAACTCGATTACTATCGAAATAAAATCACCGACAGGTCATACGAGAAGGTGATTCACACAGAGGAAAATCGGTGGATCCAGGAGCGCGTCTTCCAATCTGTGAGAAGCAGTCACTATAAAGACAGACGCTTCGGACTGACGCAGAGAGAGGGAAGAAAAGAGGAACAAAAGAAAGCAACGGTATAGAGACGGAAGAGCCACATGTCAGCCGAGCACGCCGTGAATCGACGATTCCCTATCTCCGCTTCGAGACCTCGATACTCCTCTCAGAGAAGACTTCACCTCGTCAAAGAAAATATTTACTTTATGAAAAGTTAAGGATCGGAATATTCTGCCGACGAGTGATGAACTCACCGACGGGCTGTGGAGGACCATTCGAGGTAACCTCCAAACCCCTTCGCTCGCTTCTATTACCGCCATCATTAGCACACCGAGATCGACCAAAAATTTACTCGCGAGTAATTGCTTGAAGATCTCCAATGCAGTAGAAACTTATGCTATTGTGTGAAGCCGAGAATGGTAAGTCGAGGACTAGAAATAATCACCTTTGCTAAAGAAAAAAATGATCCTTAAAAGCCTCCTAACTTAGATTCGTCAAACTCGCTGTATGTAATCGAGAATTTAAAATTCCTCAAGTTAAAGCTTTTTTCGATCGTGAAAAGCAGATCAAAGAACAGATGGAAATTAACAGACAAAGTTCGATGACTTCAAAATCTTGCAAGCGAAAATTGATGAGCTATTCCGAATGCATGAAAGTCCGAAATCCTCCGAGGATAATCACAGAAGAAAATAGATGTTTTTCAAAATCATCTCAAACCGTTAAAGACATAAACGCCTATTTTCGAGTAAAGATTGATAAGGAGGGACTTGCTATGAGAAAACCCTCCACATCCTCAAAAGTTCCGAACGATTCATCTCGAGAAAGGTGTAATCGATCACGTTCTCAAAAGATACACCAAAAGCTAAACTTTGTATCTAATAGGGTAAGAGACCGCTTGAGCGGTGTAAGTAAAGCGCCCAACCGTAGTGAAATGAAATGGACCCCAAACTGGTAAAGCATCACCGAGAATCAACGGAAGAACCCAGATTCTTCCAAGAAACCCAACTCGATCAATGATCGAGAATCGGAAAAGACAACCCTCAAAAAGGAAGTCTAATCGAGACCCAAATCAAGGTCACCGCCTAATAAGCATGCTTCGTAAACCATGCGAAACCATCTATGCGAAAAAGGATATGAATCTTTTGATGGTAGCGAAATGTATCTACCCTATAGTCGAAATTTAGAATCGCACTCAACCAATAATCGGATAAAAAGAAGACAAACCGGCAAAGGTAAATCATAAGTCTTCTAAGTCATCCAAGGTTCACAAGTAATCATACAACCGAAAGCATACGAGGATAAGTATGATTATGTTGACAGTAATGGAGACAAATCAGCCTTCGATCCGACCGATCACCATAAAAGGCTCTGCTTTGTATGGATCCCCAAATCCAAACCTAACCCCTCAGACCCAATCCAAAGCGGTACCTAAACTCCGATCCGACAGGAGTTCAGCGGTGGTCCGCCAACAAAAGAGGTGTGCAAGCAACTATCCGGTACATCGATAGTGGATGCTCAAGGCACATGACCGAAGCAAACATCTCCTCGCCTTATACATAGAAATGTAAAGGCCCGCGGTACTCTTTTTCGGTGATGATAACTTTGGTTATACCAAAGGGTTCGAAACCTAGAGAATGATGATGTACAAATGTAATCGGAGTCTCGCTTTGTCGAAGGTCCAAGACAACCTATTATCGGGTTTCACAATTCTCATGACATCTGATTCAGTGTTGAGTTCTCGATCGATCAATGCACTATCAAGAATCGAGTCACCAAACGATATTGCTAACCGGTTCAAGAAAAGGGACGATCTACACAAATGTGATTGAACAAATTGTCCAAGAAATGCATGCCGATTGTTAAGAGTTCCAAAAGTGTAGCAGGTGGTCTCGCACAAAAGAATGAGCCATCCGAACTTTAAAACTCTTAATAAGATAGCTAGGATGTCTCTAGTAGAAGGACTTCCAATGAAGTGTTCTCAAAGGATCCCATATGTATCATGGCTGTCGGGGAAAAACAGTCAAAAGCTTCATTCAAAGGAATTTCCTGACCAAAGATCCAAAGCAGAGTAATCAATTGCTTCATATGGATACCGGTTGGACCCGATTACGGGGCCGATCCTCAATTCGGACGAAATACACTCGTGTCGTGGATGACTACTCCCGAGTTTACCCAAGGGTTATATTCTTACATAAGAAGAATGAAGGCGACAAACCAAAAAGATAATTCCGAAATGCTAAGAAAGATTACAAAATGGTGGGGTGTCGGTGATAGTAAAAATCAGATCGATAAAGGTCTGGAATTTAACGCTATTTTATAACCGATTTTTGCTCTAAGTTCGTACATATCTGTTGTGAAACATCACCGCGAGGACGCCACAACAGACGGAATGGAGTGGTAACGGAAATGTAACTCTCGAAAAAGTTTCGAACAATGTTAAATTGAACATCGATACTTAAACTGGATTTATGTAAGAATTTCAACACTGTGATGCCATCGCAGATCAGATGTCTTCACTAAGTGCTCACTTTACAAAACACCTTATGAACTGTGGAAGTAGCGAGAAAAACCTCGTGTTTCTTACTTCCATGTTTTTTGAGTTGTTTCATACACAACAACGTAAAAGTCGGGCTTGAAGACTTTGAGCCAAGTCCGACGAGGGTATATTTCTAGTGGTATTCTCATCTAAAGAAAGCCTTCGGCGTCTACAACAAAACGAACCCTAGTCAGGAAGAAACACCCCATGTAGCTTTTGATGAAGCATCTTCCTCGATCAAGAGAAATCAGCCGTAACAAAGAAGACCGATCTGGCCGTAACCTCGATATTCAAAAACGGATCGCCTAACGATCAAGGAAAAAGGATCGTAAATCAGATTAATTTATATTCCAGATTCAGCTGATTCACCAGATCAATCGATCCTATGCGACGAATAATCGCCGATGAAAAGTTCGATTCTACCGAGATAAGAAGAATCGAACCATCCGCCTGCGAAATTGGTTCTCATTTAATGCACATCAAAGACATGATGATTCCAACATCACCGAGACTTGTTCTTACCGCCGACTATAACCTCGACCACTCCCAATCACTAAGAATAAAGATTTTATCGTAAACGGACGATGTTCTCAAAATCGACGCGAAATCGTAAGGACGACTCGATAACCGACCATCCAACTGACCGATAATTGGAGACCCGTTCGATAAAATTAAAACTAGACATCGACAGGAGTGAAAGTGCCATGTATTGTCGTTATCTCGTCTATGAAGAACCAACTACAATCGAGGAAGCATTACAAGACGAACCGATTCTAGCCATGCAGAGTGAGAACGAAATCGAGAGAGAAATGAAGTATAGAACTAGTATGCATTCGAAAGTCATCAAGACGAATTGCACGAAATGGATCTTCAAGAACAAGAGAGACGAGAAAAATGTTATCACTGTAAATAAGGCAAAGACTTGTTGCTAAGGGGTATTCACAATCGGGGAAATTGATTAATATGAGACCTTTTGTACCGCTCATGTTGAAGCCATATTCGTCGCTTTAAAGCTTATGCTTCCCACAGAGGGTTCACATCAGGTATCGATGGACGAAAAAGAGGCTTAAACTGGGGGTACTAGCGGAGGAAGTTTACGCTCGAACAACCTCCGTGCTTTGAAAAGGGCAACCAAGTGTATCGTTTAAGAAAAGCTCTTTATGGCACAAACAGTTCATGAAAGCAGTATGATACACTCTCGGTTCTTGATCGAAAGTGGGTTCACTAAAGGAATAAAATGACGTAACCTTATTCGAGAATAGAAAGATGGAGAAGATATTCGATGGTTCGATTTACGTGGGCGACATCATCTTCGGATCTCCTAACAAGAGCCTATGTGGGAAAGATTGACAAACCGATGCAAAGGGAAATTCGAGATGTCCATGATGGGTCGATGAATTACTTTCTAGGTCTCCAAGTTAAACAAAGTTCGAAGGGATATTCATCCGCTGAAAAAAGTACACTAGGAATCTTTTGGCTAAGTTTGGAATTCAAAATAGTAAAAAGCCAAAATTCCTATGATGATCGGATTCAAGACGGATCCGATTTAATCAGTCGTCGAAAACAAATCATCGAAAAGAATATAGGCTCTCATTGGATCTTTATTATACTGGCCGTCGGACCCAGATATCACTTCGCGATGAGTGTATGTTGCAGTTCGAACCAAAATCGATGATCGACCACCTAAAGCGATAGCGGTTCTTAAGTATCTGAAGGGAACAATAAACCTTGGTTTATTTACCCATCGGAATGATAATCTAAAACTTAGTGGGTATACACGATTCGATTATGGAGGTTGCAAGATGCGACGAAAAAATCAACCTCGAGAACATGTCGATTCTTAGGAATGGCCCGATCGTGGTTTTTCAAAAGCGGGCATCGATTCTTGCGACATCAACAAACTGAAGCGAATATATAGGTGCCAGGAAAATTGTTCCAGCTAGCTACGCTCGATCGGCGGTGAGAGTTACAACATTGTAGCTAAACGTGCCTATTACGTAGCGGTAATAATCTCTTGTGCAATCACTCGAATCGATTCTACATACAAGATGCAAGCATGTAGATGTCGAACACCACTTCATAAGAGATCACGTTGAAAAGAAGAATATCGAATGGAAAAAGATTCATACTTGATATACGTATACGATATTCTAACCAAGCCACTAAGTGAGATCAGATTCTCGATTTATGCAATGAGCTAGACTTCTGCAGATCTTGGAGAAAATGTCACCGAAAAATGTTTGATGGAATGTTCTCCGAACTACCGTTAAGAGACTAACCAGACGAGAGAAATCACTTGAGTTTGGTATCTTAACCGATCTCAAGAGATCGATAAGCAAAAATAGATCGACTTACACGCTACCGATCCAAAAAATCGACGATTTTAGTTTATCGATGAAAGTCTATCGGTTTAAAGGAACCGATCGATTCAAGGTTTATCGATTGAAGGAAATGCTCACTTTAAAGGATTATCCGATTAAATCAATTTGGTTATAGATTTCTTTTTTGTGATTCGCTTTTGCTGATATTCAACAAGCAAGATTCGAGTTCAAAGCTTATCAATCGTGATAAGAAAGCAAGAATTTACACAACAATGAAATAATGTAACTTTTCATTGATAAAACCCGGGGTGAGGTTACATTATGAGTTATAAGTACAAAAAGAAGATCTTTAGGTCAAGACATAAATGTTAACCAAAAATCCTAAACCTAGAAACCCTAAACCCTCATCCTAACCCCGTTGAAGAAAGAGAGAGATTTTAAACTTCATTTTCCCCACTTAACAAGCGGTAGAGAGGGCTTTTAAAGAATGAATCCCAAGGCGGTCGTCGCAAAAGTCAAGATCAAGAAACTGAGCGACAGAGGCCTTGATAGATTCTTAAGCCAGAGTCCTAAAAAAGGAGAAGTAATAGGGCTCTCCAAATTGTTGAACGGAGCACGCAGCCAAAAGAGTTGGTCATCGATCTCATGGGCACATGTGTCAAGATATTTTATACCGCACTAGTCCCGATGGTTCAAGTTACGCTATCCAGATAGACACACAAGGTGCATACTACGGTTGGAGAAGTGTCTTCTCAATTGCAAAATAAAGAGATCCGCCGCCTGGTGGTAGAGAAGCTTTCAAAAGAATCGTATGTGAAATCAAGATGATGAAGAAAATGACAATAAGGGATGCAAAGGTTGATTTGAGAAGATGAAATCATATAAAAGGGTGTAAAAGTGTTTTTCAAGTCTCACCGAAACAAGGGTTCACCAAGATACATGATTCTTACAAAGAAGATAAGTATGGTGAATGGGTGATGTTGTGTAAAACATTGGTCCAATTTATAGAGGCGAGCAAGGATGCAAATGCAATTTCCATTTCAAGAAGCTTTATCCGAGAAATTTGCATCAAAAGGATAACGTGTAGAAATCACGCGATCGATAATTGATAAATTTACGGTTGATTGACATATCGAGAGATTCGGGCGATATTTACGATGTCAATCACGCCTACTTAGGGAATAAAGCTACTACTCTGTACTAAAGTTTTGGCGGTAACACTTATCCCAAGATCGCTTAATCTGAAAAGAATCGATTTGTCAAACAGCAAAATCATTACTTACGAAAGATGATCGATGAGAGAGGTCTGCGAGCTAAACTCCAATAAATCGATATATCGGTCTATCAGGAAATATCGCTTGAAGGAAACTTCAACCGATCAAAGAGGACTCAAAAGGGAAATCAGACGTGCTCAAGAAAAGATCAATAAGTTCGAAGCTTCAACAAATCGGATGCAGAATCGAGAAGATCACTTGGAAGGATCGGGTTAAATTTCTTAAGGCTTAATGATTAAGATCAACAAGTGGAATCAACATCGGGATATAATATTGATCGACATAACATCAACAACCAGACACCTCACTCCTCTTGTTCTTTACTTATTTATTTGGATCGTGATTCGATATTATTTGCCTTTCATTGTACCACTATCCTTGCGGACGTGTACTCCGCAAATCATTTAATGCGACGCGGGTACATGTATTAACCGCTACTTGATGCGCTTTTTAAATCCAAAAGTTTTATGTGACGTCGTTTTCTTTTTCCCTACGATCAAAAACCGCTAAATCTGAGCGCATAATCTTTTCAAAACGATTGATCTTCAAAATCTTGTCTTATTGTACCCTCCGCCTATATAAGATTCATCAAACCTTACCAGAAGTTTTTCTTCCTACAAACTTGCATTACTTTCATCGAAAAACTTCAAATCTTCTACGCTTCAAAAACGATTTCTTAGAGTTCAAAATCTTCTCCGAAAATTTGAATCGTAATATTTTCTTTTAAGCTTTAATGATGAATCTTTCTTTCCGTTAAAAACATTGTTTTCAAAAGTTGTTTTTTCGAATTTATGCTTCATCCTTTGTTTTTCCAAGATGATATTGATATTGATTATGCACAAATTTAATGAGTCTATCTCACCACCAGATGGCTACTATGGACTTGGAAAGATCATGTGCAATTACGCTTAATCGGCAACGGAAGATCTTTGAGGATAAGTTCGTTCGGTTTGGAACCACCGAGATTCAATCCACGGAGGTGGAACAAATTTCAAGAAGGCGGATCGAAGATATTGTCGCTTCATCGCAATCCAGTTGATGCAAGATGAAGACTTCAATTCTTGCGCATTGAAAAGGATACGTAAAACCAGAGATTTAACCGATGTCACAAATAACTGAGAAGAAATCAGATCGACAAACGCAGACATCACTGTCTGCTCCAAATTTCGGCCAAGGCGTAATCTTCCCGTGACACTACCAAGGAGAACGGCGATGGACGAAAAATCGTAGAGAGTTTTGGCAGAGAGGCATAAACATCGACAATGATTCATCAAAAAGCCAATGCTCAAAAGAAAGGCATAGATCACTGCTTTACATTCCGTTAAGAACGACATGGGAATTCTATTTAGCCCGTGATGTTTCTTAAGATCACCAAAATGTACAAAGATGGCAAAAGAATAATTGATGGGCCTGTAATCAATTCTGCACGGCCCTTTAAAGCCATCTTCGGCTTCCAAGAACACGAAAAATTTGGAGTCAATGAACTGCAGTGCTTCTTCAGTAAAAAGAGAGTCAAAGAATCTCAACAAGGTTGCAAAGCTTATATTGAAAAGACAACCGCCAATAAATAATGGAATCAATGGACTGGCGCCCCACAATGCCTTCTTCATCAATTACGCAGGTACGGGCCACTGACGATGACAAGGAGCCTACTCCAACAAAAAATCCAAGAAAGAAGAGCAGCAGTTACCATCCACACCCGCTTGCTCCACAAGAAAAAGAACGAAATCGCGAAGGCCTGCGAAGAGGGGCTAAAGAAAGAAAGAATCTACCCCGACTTCTAAGATTGTAAGATGAAGTCGGCAGTGTTACGAATAAATGCTGCGCAATAAAGAATAGAATCAGACAGTAAGCTTCAACCTCGGTGCTCGCTGTGAACGATTCGAGGTAAGATGTTCGAGCAATCTACTTTCTCAACCTGCTCGATTCCACCGCTTGCATTAGTACGCCGAAAGTACGTTTCATCAAGAAGTTCACCCGCTTCATTTAACTCAAAAGATACAATCGCCATCATTAGCTACAGAACTAATCGCTATTTAACCAATCGCATAACTTCCGCCGACTCAAGCACAACCAAGCTTCATATCTCATCCATCGTAATCGACAGATAATTCCTCAGATCCAGATCAAGAAAGACCATCACCGGAAAAATGGTGGTCGACTAAGAATCAACGGTAGATCGGCGACGATCCACAACCGGGTCGCCCATCCCGCCATCAGAGAAGAGTTTTGAGATCTCACCGAGAGATCCAGATAAAAGCTTCTCGTGATCTTATCTTACTTGTTTAACAGAGCTGCCATGACGAAGCCCTCACAGATTTTGACTGAGCATGGCAAGTTCGCCAAAGGATCACCAACAGCCTATATCTCATAACTGTGAGTCGGATCCACAGAAGTTGAATCACGGAAGGAAGAGAAGCGTTCGAGATCGCCGTTAAGCTCCAAATCAGAGTCATTAAATTATAACGCGAGTCATTGGATGAAAAGGAACCGTGTCGCAGCTCACGACCAACCACGGAGGCACAAACAACTCGAACTCGATCAAGTGACGGATCCAATTCTACATCTCAAATCACCATCGATCAACTTTCGCGAGATCGATTTTGTCTCAAAGATCTCGAAGAAGAGATTGAGGGAGTAACTAATCGTCGAGAAATCCCGCCTCAAACAAATCGGCAATCAGAGATCGCCTCCCAATCCATTACCACCATATCCGGCGAAATATAAAATCAGGCCGATGACAAGTCAAAATAGGATCAAAATCAATCTTCTTTTTTTCGCCATCGAAAAGTGCTCGAGTTATCGGAAGAGAAATTTGATAAAATGATTTGACATCACAAATGGAAACTCACAAGAAAGAGTCAGACATAAATCAAGCTCAGACCCAACAGCCAAACTTCAGTTTATCTCGCTAATGATCTAAATCAGCATTGTCACCAACTTTCGGGTCTCGATTTCAATTCCTCACGCGCCATCAAACCA
>JBBCBC010000004.1:42526765-42712125 GCA_037126765.1 Stenogyne calaminthoides
CTTAAACAAGAAATTAATAATTTATATACAAAAGATTTGGAAATTGAAACTAAAACGACTCTTGAAAAATTAAAACAAGATATTCTCGAATTCCTCCAAATCAAATGATCCAATTATTCCCTACAGGAAGAGATTATTAATCAAGAAAATCCTCCCGATAAAATTCAATCTATTGAACACATTTCTTATCAAAATGGTATTCCATCATCACTCCGGTAGTTGATGATTTCAAATATCGGGTTTATGTCTTATCGACAAAGGAGCGAGATCAAAATTGTATCAAAGAAAGGATTAATTCCTACCAAATACTATGAAAAGACTAATGAAAAGACTTGTAATGCAAATGCTACTTTAAATACAAATTATCTAAAGCTCATATTTGTAATGGTGGTTATTGTTTCAAAACCCCATTCATCCTCAAAAAAACTTAAACCTTGAAGTATTCTTTGTACTTCATTTTCTCACTACCATTTACCCTTTCAAATGTTAATGGTAATGGAATCTCAACAAATATCATGGGTAAGAATATTACCTTTGATTTTGTTATCCTATCAAACAAAAGAGAGATCTTTGCTTCAAAATAATATGATCTTCCCACAAAGTTAATTTGATTCAAAATAAAGAACTTCAAATTAAATCCCTCGCAGAAGAAATTCCATACCTTAAGATCAAGATCTTAAAAAATACTTATATTCAAACTAAAATTCAAGAACTTGAAGAAAGAATGAAAACCGAAATGCTTAGGATCTTCCCTTTACGGGAAAGAAAGAGACAAAAGTTTCTTCTTACATTTCCAAATTCAATGAAAAATCGATCCCTACTAAGGCTCGACCTATTCAAATGAATCATGATCTCACGAACACTTTGCAAAGTTGAGATTGACTCCACCTTAGTAAGGCTCGTTAGACCTTCCAAATCTCCTTGGGTTGTGCGGCGTTTTATGTCAACAACCAGCGAGAAAGAACGAGGAGTTCCGAGACTTGTTATCAATTACAAGCCTCTCAATGAAGTTTTGGAATGGATCAGATATCCAATTCCTAACAAGAGAGATCTTATCAATCGCCTTCACAAGGCCAAAGTCTTCTCAAAATTTGATCTTAACCGCTTCCTACGCAGATACAAATTAAAGAAGAAAATAAAATTGAAGATCGTTCACAGTACCATTTGGTCATTACTTAATGGAACGTTATGCCCTTCTATTCTTAAGAATGCCCTCCGAATTCCAAAATATCATGAATGACATTTTCAATGTCTATTCTAGATTTTACTATCAGATATCATTGATGATGTTTTGATATTCTCACAAAACATTGATCAACATTTCAAACATCTTAACACTTTCATCCAAATTGTTAAGAAAAATGGGTTAGCCATTTCGGCTCCCAAAATCAAGTTGTTTCAAACTAAGATTAGATTCTTAGGTCATGACATTGTCAAATGAACTATTAAACCTATCACTAGGGCAATAGAATTCGCTGACAAATTTCCTGACATTATCAAAGATAAAACCCAATTACAAAGATTTTTGGGATGTCTTAACTATATTCTTGGACTTAACCCTAAGTTAAGAGTTATGTGTAAACTCCTATTTCAAAGACTTAAGAAAGATCAACTACCATGGACTGACAAACATACAACTATTGTCAGAAGTATCAAATCTCAGGTAAAGTCTCTACCCTGTCTAGGTATTCCTAAGCCTGATAATTTCATGATTATTGAAACCGATGCATCAGATATCGGTTACGGGGGGATATTGAAGCAGGTTAACATAACTATATCTGCTGCGTCTCACCTAAAAGAACAATTAGTTAGATTCCATTTACGTGTTTGGCTTCAGCCACAACGTAATTATTCTCTTATCAAAAAGAAATACTTTCCATAGTATTATGTATTTCTAAGTTTCAAGATGATATTTTTAATAAGAAGTTTCTTCTTAAGATTGATTGTAAATCCGCTAAAGAGATACTTCAAAAGGATGTTAAAAATATTGTTTCAAAACAAATCTTTGCTAGATGGCAAGCTATCTTATCTAGCTTTGATTTTGATATCGAGTATATCAAATGCGAGAATAATTGCCTACCTGATTTTCTTCTTTCTCGGCACTTACAAAATCAGGTCATGTATCGTCCCCTAGTAAGCCTAGGATCGCAGACTCCTGAATATTACTCAAATGAGGCTCACCTTCAAATCAATTCGGTATTGGACAATTCCCATCATCTTCCCTACTTCAAGGTTTCTTCGGCTCCGACTCATAATCTCGATGAAAGAAGACCGTCTTCAAAAGGTAAAGAAAGGTGAGTATTTTCTGCAAACCAGATATTCATATTATTACTCCAACTAGATTTCTTGAAAAAACAAAATCTAGAAACTCTTAAAAATCTTATGAATACTCATTTCCCGGATAAGATTCATTGGAACTATGAAGACTTCAGAAAAAGACACGAAATTTTATGAGTTTATTCTAATAGACTCTAAATCATTGACATTATCCATTTTATGGATCCTAATGATCCATCTCGCATTCTTTCTTTCGAAATGCATTATTAAGAAAGTAGCAGTTCAACCGAATGGCCTACTAATACTTATGAAAAAACTCTTTTCAAAAATCCTTTTCACCCAAAGGATACACTTTATTCTCGATTATAAGTCTCCGGTTTAGAGCCTTCTTATTCAAAGTTATTTCGACCATTCATGGTTCTTTCCTCATTCGAAGACAAATTTGCTGCTACCATTTCCCATATGGTTTCTTGATTGGTGGAATGATTTTGGTCCACTAGATATCATTCTTCCATCCGGTTCAACAAGCTTTGTTGTTCTATACTCAAAAAGCTCCTTTGACCCTCACGGAAAGGAATTAATTTTTTTGCGAATTTGGGTTCCATGGATTCTTTGTTGGAATTATTCATTTCGACAAGTAAGAATCAAACCCTTTCCTATCTCTATCATTAGAATTCAAAATCAAATGGTGGTCCAGGATTTTCCATCAAATCTGCCTTACGGTGTAGTTCGAAAATTCGCAGAATCCAAGTGAAAAGCCCTCTTTGGGCTAAAGGCAACAAAGAACAAAGCGAACTTACCAAAGCTTCTACCAAGAAACCAATCAAGAATCCTCTAAAGGATCTACAAAGATTCGATGGACTCTCCGACCATGAAATCAAAGTGTTCAACCCGACGAGAATGAGAAGGATCCCGAGATCATCGGCCTCTACCTCAAATATCTCCACCATAAAAAGAAGACTTATCGAGTCAAGAACAAGAACAAACCTCTTGTGAATCGAGTTACAAGAACATGGTTATGACCATTTTATGACCATGTGGGCAAAACCCTTTAGATTTCTGACTACCTTTGGTTAAAGGTCAGACTACTCATAAATTATTAAAAAGAAATGCTGAAGAAAAAAGAAAATTGGCACTACAAAAAGAGAAGCCAAGAAAATAATCGTGAATTAATAAAAGAAAAAAAGAAAATTGGCACTACAAAAAGAGATGCCAAAGAAAAATAAAAATCGGCATGCCAAAGAAAAAAAAATATTGGCATTAAAAAGAAAAGCCAAATTAAAAAAGGAATTGGCATTAAAAAGAAAAAGAAATAAAAAGAAATTTTCAAAACTCTTATCCCAATTAAGAGATCTCAAAATTATTGATTCCGAAACCCTATTGAAGTAGTGTCATTCTTTATTCAAAATGGCCGACAAAAGCATCCATCATCCAGCTGTCATCCATTATTCAGAAAGATGCCCGACAAAGCATCGTGACACACAACTGTCATCCATTATCCTGAAAGATGCCCGACAAATGTATCGTGATACAATTGGCATCCATTTTCGACTGACAAAGACATTTCATTAACCCAAATGAAATGAAAACTCAAATGCAGATTCAAATTCAGACTTCAGCTCGTCTATATAAGAAGATGTTGAAGACAGAAGAAAGGCATCGGTTTTTTTTGAAGAAAAATATTCTCTGTAAACCTTTCCTTTTATCATATCATCTTAGCAAATTCTCTTGTAATAGATTACTTCTGTAATTCATTACACCTATCATTCAACTGAACGTGTATCTATATGATCCACTAACTGTACAAATATCAAGTAAGAAAGTTTAAATTGCTTTCTTTTATTATTCAATTGTTGTTTATTCAACTGTTTAATTTCCGCTATTACTCTGTTTATTATATTGTTTACTTATTATTTTTATACATATCAAAATATGTATATCCTGGTTCCGTTCTGTGACTCTCGACGAGCTCCGTCTCTCGATGAGTAACCAAAAAGACTCTCGACGAGCCCCGTCTCTCGACGGCAACCAAAAAGACTCTCGATGAGCCCTATCTCTCGACGAGCAACCAAAAAGACTCTCGACGAGCCCCATCTCTCGACGAGCAACCAAAAAGACTCTCGACGAGCAACCAAAAAGACTCTCAACGAGCCCCATCTCTCGACGAGCAACCAAAAAGACTCTCGACGGGGCAACCAAAAAGACTCTCGATGATCCCCGTATCTCGACGAGCAACCAAAAAGACTCTCGACGAGCCCCGTCTCTATACGAGCAACCAAAAAGACTCTCGACGAGCTCCGTCTCTCGACGAGTAACCAAAAAGACTCTCGACGAGCCCCGTCTCTCGACGAGAAACCAAAAAGACTCTCGACGAGGAACCAAAAAGACTCTCGATGAGCCCCATCGCTCGACGAGCAACCAAAAAGACTCTCGATGAGCAACCAAAAAGACTCTCGACAAGCTCCATCTCTCGACGAGTAACCAAAAAGACTCTCGAGGAGCTCCGTCTCTCGATGAGTGACCAAGAAGACTCTCGACGAGCCCCATCTCTCGACGTGCAACCAAAAAGACTCTCGACGAGCTCCGTCTCTCGATGAGTAACCAAAAAGATTCTCGATGAGCCCCGTCTCTCGACGGGCAACCAAAAAGACACTCGACGAGCTCCGTCTCTCAACGAGTAACCAAAAAGACTCTCGACGAGCTCTGTCTCTCGATGAGTAACCAAAAAGACTCTCGATGAGCAACCAAAAAGACTCTCGACGAGCCCCATCTCTCGACGAGCAACCAAAAAGACTCTCGACGAGCAACCAAAAAGACTCTCGACGAGCCCCATCTCTCGACGAGCAACCAAAAACCCTCGACGAGCCCCTGGCTCGACGAAAGCGAAAAAAGACTCTCGATGAGCCTGTCTCTCGACGGGCAACCAAAAAGACTCTCGACGAGCTCCATCTCTCGATGAGTAACCAAAAAGACTCTCGACGAGCCCCGTCTCTCGACGAGCAACCAAAAGACTCTCGATGAGCCCTGTCTCTCGATGAGCAACCAAAAAGACCTTCGACGAGCGCTGTCTCTCGATGGGCAACCAAAAAGACTTTCGACGAGGCCCGTCTCTCGACGAGCATCCAGAATGACTCTCAACGAGCCCTGTCTCTCGACGGGCAACCAAAAAAGACTCTCGACGAGACCCATCTCTCGACGAGCAACCAAAAAGCCTCTCGACGAGCAACCAAAAAGACTCACGAACGAGCCCCGTCTCTCGACGAGTAACCAAAAAGACTCTCGACGAGCTCCATCTCTCGATGAGTAACCAAAAAGACTCTCAACTAGCCCCGTCTCTCGACGAGCAACCAAAAAGACTCTCGACGAGCCCCATCTCTCGACGAGCAACCAAAAAGACTCTCGACGAGCCCCGTCTCTCGACGGGAAACCAAAAACACTCTCGACGAACTCCATCTCTCGACGAGCAACCAAAAAGAATCTCAACGAGCTCCGTCTCTCGATAAGTAACCAAAAAGACTCTCGACGAGCTCCGTCTCTCGACGAGTAACCAAAAAGACTCTCGACGAGCCCCGTCTCTCGACGGGCAACCAAAAAGACTCTCGACGAGCCCCGTCTCTCGATGGGCAACCAAAAAGACTCTCGACGAGCTCCGTCTCTCGATGAGTACCCAAAAAGACTCTCGACAAGCTCCGTCTCTCGATGAGCAACCAAAAAGACTCTAGACGAGCTCCATCTCTCGATGAGCAACCAAAAAGACTCTCGACGAGCTCCGTCTCTCGACGAGTTACCAAAATGACTCTCGACGAGCCCCGTCTCTCGATGAGCAACCAAAAAGACTCTCGACGAGCCCCGTCTCTCGACGAGCAACCAAAAAGACTCTCGACGAGCCCCGTATCTCGACGAGCAACCAAAAAGACTCTCGATGAGCTCCGTCTCTCGATGAGTAACCAAAAAGACTCTCGACGAGCCCCGTCTCTCGACGAGCAACCAAAAAGACTCTCGACGAGCAACGAAAAAGACTCTCGATGAGCCCCGTCTCTCGACGAGCAACCTAAAAGACTCTCGACGAGCCCCGTCTCTCGATGAGCAACCAAAAACTCTCGACTGGGCAACCAAAAAGACTCTCGATGAGCCCCGTATCTCGACGAGCAACCAAAAAGACTCTCGACGAGCCCCGTCTCTCGATGAGAAACCAAAAAGACTCTCGACGAGCAACCAAAAAGTCTCTCGATGAGCCCCATCGCTCGACGAGCAACCAAAAAGACTCTCGACGAGCCCTGTGTCTCGACGGGTAACCAAAAAGACTATCGACGAGCTCCATCTCTCGATGAGTAACCAAAAAGACTCTCGACGAGCTCCGTCTCTCGAAGAGTGACCAAAAAGACTCTCGACGAGCCCCATCTCTCGATGAGCAACCAAAAAGACTCTCGACGAGCTCCGTCTCTCGATGAGTAACCAAAAGACTCTCGATGAGCCCGTCTCTCGACGAGCAACCAAAAAGACTCTCGACGAGCTCCGTCTCTCGACGAGTAACCAAAAAGACTCTCGACGAGCTCCGTCTCTCGATGAGTAACCAAAAAGGTTCTCGACGAGCAACCAAAAAGACTCTCGACGAGCCCCATCTCTCGACAAGCAACCAAAAAGACTCTCGACGAGCCCCGTCTCTCAACGAGCAACCAAAAAGACTCTCGATGAGCCCCGTCTCTCGACGAGCAACCAAAAACACTCTCGACGAGCCCCGTCTCTCTACGAGCCCTGTCTCTCGACGGGCAACCAAAAAGACTCCCGACGAGCTCCGTCTGCCGATGGGTAACCAAAATAACTCTCGGCGAGCCCGTCCTCGACGAGCAACCAAAAAAGACTCGGCGAGGCCCGTCTCCGATGAGCAACCAAAAAGACTCTCGTTAAGCCCCGTCTCTCGACGGACAACCAAAAAGACTCTCGAAAAGACTCTCAGGCGAGAATCGAGAAAGACTCTCAACGTGCCTGTCTCCGACGAGCAACCAAAAAAAACTCTCGGCGAGACCCGTCTCTCCACAAGCAACCAAAAAGCTTCTCGACTCTCGGCGAGACCCGATCCCTCTCCGACGAGCCTGCGATGAGCCCGAAAAGGCGAGCTCCGTCTGCCGATGAGTAACCAAAAAGACTCTCGGCGAGCCTGTCTCCGGCGAGCAACCAAAAAAAGACTCTCGGCGAGCCACTGTCTGCCGACGAAACCAAAAAGACTCGATGAGCCCGCGTATCTCGACGGAAACCAAAAACACTCTCGACGAGCTCCGTCTCTCGGCGAACAAAAAAAAAGACTCTCGGCCACTGTCTCGACGGGCAACCAAAAAGACTCGACGAGCTCCGTCTCCGATGGGTAACCAAAATGACTCTCGGCGAGTCCGGGTCTACCGACGAGCAACCAAAAAGACTCTCGGCGAGGCCGTCTCTCGATGAGCAACCAAAAAGACTCTCAACGAGTCTTTGTCTCTCGACGAAGCAACCAAAAAGACTCTCGGCGAGGGCCGTCTCGACGAGCATCGAAAAAGACTCTCAGCGAGCCCATCTCTCGACGGGCAACCAAAAAAGACTCTCGGCGATCCCTCCTCTCTCGATGGGTAACCAAAAACACTCTCGGCGAGGCTCCGTCTCGACGAGTAACCAAAAAAAGACTCTCGAGGAGCTCCGTCTCTCAATGAGTGACCAAAAAGACTCTCGGCGAGCCCCGTCTCTCGATGAGCAACCAAAAAACTCTCGGCGAGCTCATCTCGATGAGTAACCAAAAAAAAAGACTCTCGAAGCCCGATCTCGGCGGGCAACCAAAAAGACTCTCGACGAGCCCTGTCTCTCGATGGACAACCAAAAAGACTCTCGACGAGCTCCGTCTCTCGATGAGTACCCAAAAAGACTCTCGACGAGCTCCGTCTCTCGATAAGCAACCAAAAAGAATCTAGACGAGCTCCATCTCTCGATGAGCAACCAAAAAGACTCTCGACGAGCCCCGTCTCTCGATGAGTAACCAAAAAGACTCTCAACAAGCCCCGTCTCTCGACGAACAACCAAAAAGACTCTCGACGAGCTCCGTCTCTCGACGAGTTACCAAAACGACTCTCGACGAGCCCCGTCTCTCGATTAGCAACAAAAAAGACTCTCGACGAGCCCCGTCTCTCGACGAGCAACCAAAAAGACTCTCGACGAGCCCCGTATCTCGACGAGCAACCAAAAAGACTCTCGATGAGCTCCATCTCTCGATGAGTAACCAAAAAGACTCTCGGCGAGCCCTATCTCTCGACGAGCAACCAAAAAGACTCTCGACGAGCAACGAAAAAGACTCTCGATGAGCCCCGTCTCTCGACGAGCAACCTAAAAGACTCTCGACGAGCCCCGTCTCTCGATGAGCAACCAAAAACTCTCGATTTGGGCAACGAAAAGACTCCGGCGAGCCCGATCTCGACGAGCAACCAAAAAGACTCTCAACGAGCCCCGTCTCTATACGAGCAACCAAAAAGACTCTCGATAAGCTCCGTCTCTCGACGAGTAACCAAAAAGACTCTTGACGAGCTTCGTCTCTCGATGAGTAACCAAAAAGGCTCTCGACGAGCAACCAAAAAGACTCTCGACGAGCTCCGTCTCTCGACGAGAAACCAAAGACTCTCGACGAGCAACCAAAAAGTCTCTCGATGAGCCCCATCGCTCGACGAGCAACCAAAAAGACTCTCGACGAGCCCTGTCTCTCGACGGGTAACCAAAAAGACTATCGACGAGCTCCATCTCTCGATGAGTAACCAAAAAGACTCTCGACGAGCTCCGTCTCTCAATGAGTGACCAAAAAAGACTCTCGGCGAGGCCCCGTCTCGATGAGCAACCAAAAAGACTCTCGGCGAGCTCTCCGTCTCTCGATGAGTAACCAAAAAAGACTCTTGATGAGCCCCATCTCGACGAAAGCAACCAAAAAAGACTCTCGGCGAGCTCAGTCTCTCGACGAGTAACCAAAAAACTCTCGATGAGCTCCGAGTCTCGATGAGTAACCAAAAAGGTTCTCGACGAGCAACCAAAAAAGACTCTCGGCCGGCCCGTCTCTCGACAAGCAACCAAAAGACTCTCGGCGAGCCCCCGTCTCTCAGCGAAAAAAAAAAGACTCTCGATGTGCCCGTCTCTTGACGAGCAACCAAAAACACTCTCGACGAGCCCGTCTCGATGAGAAACGAAAAAAAAGACTCTCGACGAGCCCTGTCTCTCGACGGGCAACCAAAAAGACTCTCGACGAGCTCCATCTCTCGATGGGTAACCAAAATGACTCTCGACGAGCCCGTCTCTCGACGAGCAACCAAAAAGACTCTCGACGAGCCCCGTCTCTCGATGAGCAACCAAAAAGACTCAACGAGTGCTGTCTCTCGACAGGCAACCAAAAAGACTCTCGACGAGGCCCGTCTCTTGACGAGCATCCAGAAAGACTCTCAACGAGCCCTATCTCTCGACGGGCAACCAAAAAGACTCTCGACGAGACCCATCTCTCCACGAGCAACCAAAAAGCCTCTCGACGAGCCTTGTCTCTCGACGAGCAACCAAAAAGACTCTCGACGAGCCCCATCTCTCGATGAGCCCTGTCTCTCGATGAGCCCCGTCTCTCGATGAGCCCCGTCTCTCGACGAGCTCTGTCTCTTGATGAGTAACCAAAAAGACTCTCGACGAGCTCCATCTCTCGATGAGTAACCAAAAAGACTCTCGACTAGCCCCGTCTCTCGACGATCAACCAAAAAGACTCTCGACGAGCCCCGTCTGTAGACGAGCAACCAAAAAGACTCTCGACGAGCCCTGTCTCTTGACGAGCAACCAAAAAGACTCTCGACGAGCCCTGACTCTCGACGGGAAACCAAAAACACTCTCAACGAGCTTCGTCTCTCGACGAGCAACCAGAAAGACTCTCGACGAGTTCCGTCTCTCGATGAGTAACCAAAAAGACTCTCGACGAGCTCCGTCTCTCGACGAGTAACTAAAAAGACTCTCGACGAGCCCGTCTCTGGCTCGAGGCAACCAAAAAAAACTCTCGATGAGCCCTGTCTCTCGATGGGCAACCAAAAAGACTCTCGAAGAGCTCCGTCTCTCGATGAGTACCCAAATAGACTTTCGACGAGCTCCGTCTCTTGATGAGCAACCAAAAAGACTCTCGACAAGCTCCATCTCTCGATGAGCAACCAAAAAAGACACTTTCGGCGAGCTCCGTCTCTCGATGAGTAACCAAAAAGACTCTCAACGAGCCCCTTCTCTCGGCGAGCAACCAAAAAGACTCTCGACGAGCTCTGTCTCTTTACGAGTTACCAAAAAGACTCTCGATGAGCAACCAAAAAGACTCTCGACGAGCCCCGTCTCTCGACGAGCAACCAAAAAGACTCTCGACGAGCCCCCATATCTCGACGAGCAACCAAAAAGACTCTCGGCGAGCCCCCCTCTCTCGACGAGCAACCAAAAGACTCTCGACGAGCCTTTCTCTCGGCGGGCAACGAAAAAAGACTCTCGACGAGCTCCGTATCTCGATGAGTAACCAAAAAGACTCTCGGCGAGCCCGTCTCTCGACGAAGCAACCAAAAAAGACTCTCGACAAGCAACCAAAAAGACTCTCGACGAGCTCCATCTCGACGAGCAACCAAAAAGACTCTCGACGAGCCCCGTGTCTCGACGAGCAACCAAAAAGACTCTCGATGAGCTCCGTCTCTCGACGAGTAACCAAAAAGACTCTCGACGAGCTCCGTCTCTCGATGAATAACCAAAAAGACTCTCGACGAGCCCCGTCTCTCGACGAGCAACAAAAAAGACTCTCAATGAGCTCTGTCTCTCGATGAGTAACCAAAAAGACTCTCGACGAGCCCCTTCTCTCGATGAGAAACCAAAAGGACTCTCAACGAGCTCCGTCTCTCGACGAGTAACCAAAAAGACTCTCGACGAGCCCAATCTCTCGATGAGTAACCAAAAAGACTCTCGATGAGCCCCGTCTCTCTACGAGCAACCAAAAAGACTCTCAGCGATCCCCATCTCTCGACGAGCAACCAAAAAGTCTCTCGACGAGCAACCAAAAAGACTCTCGACGAGCCCTGTCTCTCGACGGGGCAACCAAAAAGACTCTCGACGAGCTCCGTCTCTCGATGAGTAACCAAAAAGACTCTCGACGAGCCCCGTCTCTCGACGAGCAACCAAAAAGACTCTCGACGAGCCCCGTCTCTCGTCAAGCAACCAAAAAGACTCTCGATGAGCTCCATCTCTCGATGAGTAACCAAAAAGACTCTCGACGAGCCCTATCTCTCGACGAGCAACCAAAAAGACTCTTGACGAGCTCCGTCTCTCGACAAGCAACCAAAAAGACTCTTGACGAGCCCTATCTCTCGACGGGCAACCAAAAAGACTCTCGACGAGCCCCGTCTCTCGACGAGCAACCAAAAAGACTCTCGACGAGCCCTGACTCTCGACGGGCAACCAAAAAGACTCTCAACGAGCCCCGTCTCTCCACGAGCAACCAAAAAGCCTCTCGATGAGCCCCGTCTCTGGACGAGCAACTAAAAAGACTCTCGATGAGCCCCGTCTCTCGACGAGCAACAAAAAAGACTCTTGACGAGCTCCGTCTCTCGACGAGTAACCAAAAAGACTCTCGACGAGCTCCGTCTCTCGATGAGTAACCAAAAAGACTCTCAACAAGCCCCGTCTCTCGACGAGCAACCAAAAAGACTCTCGACGAGCCCCGTCTCTCGACGAGCAACCAAAAAGACTCTCGACTAGCCCCGTCTCTCGACGAGCAACCAAAAAGACTCTCGACGAGCCCTGTCTCTCGACGGGCAACCAAAAAGACTCTCGATAAGCTCCGTCTCTCGACGGGCAACCAAAAAGACTCTCGACGAGCTCCGTCTCTCGATGAGTAACCAAAAAGACTCTCGATGAGCTCCGTCTCTCGACGAGTAACCAAAAAGACTCTCGACGAGCCCCGTCTCTCGACGGGCAACCAAAAAGACTCTCGACGAGCCTTGTCTCTCGATGGGCAACCAAAAAGACTCTCGACGAGCTCCGTCTCTCGATGAGTAACCAAAAAGACTCTCGACGAGCTCCGTCTCTCGATGAGCAACCAAAAAGACTCTCGATGAGCAACCAAAAAAACTCTCGACGAGCCCATGTTGGGGAATTTATTGCCCGGATCTAATCGGGATGAATATTTAAATACAAATTTAATTCTAACAATTATTACTAGCATGAATTAATCATATATTAATTCAAATAATAATTCAACAACAAATCATGCATATAAACAGTTCACATAAATCCTACGCATGCAGAATTGCTACGGGTTTACGTGAACTAACCTGCTTGGAATGACAATGGACTCGGTTGATAAGAACACACCAAAAAGCCTTCCCAAGTATTCCCTCGCCCTTGCTCGTCAATCCGGTGGAAGGAAACTCGCAAACAATTAACAAAAGGAAAAATAATATTTGTTGCACCACCTTTGTGGATTTTCTAATTTTTCCAGCACATGGAATTGTTCATTGGGATGAAGAAATCATCCCCTATTTATAGATTAGGTGGTGGCCCATTTTTTCATCATGGAATAGGGAGGAAAAATCTTTTTCTTGATCTCCAAGAAATCTTGAATATATCTCATATATTCTTTTCTCCATAATTAAAATATTCCATAAAAATCTCACCTTCTCTTGTTATGGTTATTTTCGAAAAAACAAGGATAAAGATTCCAAAATTTGGATCTTCTTGAATTTATGAGATATACTTATATTGCAAGAATACATATCTTCCATAATATCTTTTCAAGAAAATCAAGAAAATCTTTCTTTCATCTGACAAGTAGTTCAAAAATTCATCACTGAGGTGCTCGCCTCCACGATCGGATCGTAGAGACTTGATACGTTTTCCCTATGATTCTCTGCTTGAGCCTTAAATTCTTTGAATTTGTCAAAGGTCTCAGATTTATGCTTCATAAGGAAAATATAGTCGTACCTTTGAGTAATCACCAATGAAGGTGATGAAATACTCATAACCTCCTCTTGCTTTGATTGACATTGGACCACATACGTCCGTGTGAACGATTTCTAACACTTCTTTGGCTCTATTCCCCTTGGCTCCGAATGCCCTCTTGGTCATTTTACCCTCCAAACATGATTCGCAGGTTGAGATTGGTTCAACCCGGAGAGACTCCAATGAACCATCTTCTACCAACCTTTGGATCCTTTTTGGATTAATATGTCACAATCTAAGATGCCATAGAAGTGTCTCGTTCACGTCTGATGAACGTTCTCTTTTATCTGAAATAGTCGATGTGTTATAAGATGCATTTCGTGAGTGGTGTGCACAGTTAATCGTATAGAGATTGTCCATCAATGTCCCATAACAGATACACTCATCATTTCAAGAAATGATGTCATTCTTATTAGAAGAAACTAAGTATCCATTAACAGAATTTTAGAAACTGAAAGTGAATTCTTTCTAAAACTAGGAACATAAAGAACGTCTCTTAAAATTAAAACTATATTTTCAAAAGACAGGTGCACTTCTCCCACTGCTTCAGCTGCCACTCTCGTAGCATCGCCCAGTGTGATGAGGATCTCACTCCCACTAAGTTCTTGGGATCGGTTTGAACCCGTAAAGCAAACATGATTAGTGGATCCCGTGATCAACTACCCACGAATGAATAGAAAGTATCTTGCCGCTAAACAAGTTTCAACAATTAGTCTTGTGAGAATTACCTTTCTTTCCGCCCTTTTGGGGTTGGAACAGACAAACCTCCATTGTCTCTTTCACCTCGACCCTTCCTCTTTTGGATTTTCTTGACACCACCGAAGTTCGTTATCTTACCATTGCCCTTAGCAATAATTGAAACCCCGATTGCTTATGGCTTTTGGTCATCTTCTTCTTGCCTTCCCTTGGCCTAGAAAATGAAAACGGACCACTTCTTGCCGAAAACTTGTGTTTGGTGCCCCATCAACTTCTCTCGCCGAGACCAAAGCTTTTGCAACAAATCATTAAGCGAGGCCAAAATGCTCAAAAACTTTTGGGCAAGGTGAAATACCAAATTCATCCGAGTCTCCAGTTATAATCTGCGCTCGAACCTCAAGTTTGTTCGGATGGGCCATTAATTTTGAGGGCGTAATCCGCTACGGGTTTGCCCTCCACCATTTTTTTGACGACATCTCTCAAGGTGATCCGACGAGTCCGCGTTTTTTACTCGTCGGTTGGCTCATCCGATTTTGGTGTGTCAAGAATCCACTTGTGCTTTTGTGCGATTAGACAATTATAATTTTTCGTTTCCAATCAATATAGTTTCCATACTTATTCTATTGACTTTAAGTATAATAGCGATGGATTAAAAGGTTACGACATCTTTGAATCGAATAAATAACTATATCGCAAGCACAAATATATCACAAGGTTCGATCACATGTATCATATTAAAATCTCAAAAAAATATGAACATGCATCGGTAACATCTTCAAAACAGTTTAAATAAGCCCGTGGGGTGGGTCATTATTTAAACACATTCAAACATGTTACAAACAAGAACAGTTACAAACTTTTTAATATCGAGATTAATAGTTGGCTCCCACTTGACCAATATAAAATTGACAGGAACTTCGGGGAAGTATATGCATATCAATTTTATACCTAAGTAATAACCATGATTAAATACAAAATTATTATTTCGCATTGAACGAGCCTCGTGGGGAGGGTCATCGTCGCCACTAGTAATAATCCACAATCATCCATTTGGAATTTATTCATGTGAAAGCTATCTTTTAACCTTCCCGTGGGGGGAATTTCTCCAAAAGAATTCACAAATAAATAAATCATGGAGGTCAAAATTAATTTAATTTTATTATCCGGAATAAAATTGTCAATTAATTGTTTAAGCATACTTAGTAATTTTCGAAAGTGAGATTTTTCAAAAAAAATATTTCTCATGCATCGCAAATTTAAACACAATTTAAATAAGCATAAAATAATGCATAAAGATCAAAACAAAATTAAACACATTGGGCACATATATCCAATTGTCACGGTTAATTTTTGTCATGTCTTGATTTCGAGAAATTGTCTTCTTTCATTCATCGTTCATCTTGAAAAGGTTCGCACGTCAAGTAACATCATCGACCACTTCGTCGGGTGATGCCGACTAGCACTCCTCTCGTCGAAGTATAGCGTCCGTCTTGTACGGCATGAAAGCGCCAACAAGACGTCGCCTCGACGGCAGACGTCTCTCGGACCCTTCTACGGATCTCGGCGGCCATCAGCGATCAAGAGCCCTTGCTTCCAAGACGGATCTTGTCGCCGCCACCATCCCCGATCCCTCACAAAATCGCGTCTTCCGCCTTTGGCATCGCCCGCCGCGTCTCCACTGACGAAAAATCGCGCCGCAGTCTTGAAAGATCCATGTCGCTCCCCGCGTCCGCCTTGCTTTCGGTCCGTCGGCCTCGCCCAACGCCCGTGTTACATTGCAAGATTCCGCGTTAGACTCCTCCTTGACACGTTCGCGTTCGCCTTGACGCTTGTTTTTTAGTTCCGGATCTCGTCTTTTAATTCTTAAATGATCTCTCCGTTTCCGATCCGGTTATAATTTATTTACAAGAAATAAATAAACCTAGATCTAGACTAGTCTATTACATTGATCAAATAAAAAAAATCCTAATCTACTAGTGGATTTTCTCACGCGGCAAAACGAATTCGAACGAATCGAATTAAAAAAACACAATTTATATGCATGCATAAATAAACACATTAAATTCCATGACAATTGGATACCTGCAAAAAGGATCTAGCAATTCTACTATCCAATTTCAAATTTAATGAAAACAATTAAATTACAATTTAAAATTGAGCCTTAAACCGAGTCTCGATACCGATTGTTGGGGAATTTATTGCGGGATCTATCGGGATGAATATTTAAATACAAATTTAATTCTAACAATTATTACTAGCATGAATTAATACTATATTAATTCAAATAATAATTCAACAACAAATCATGCATATAAAACAATTCACATAAATCCTACGACGCGAATTACTCTGGGTTTACGTGAACTAACCAGCTTGGAATGACAATGGACTCGGTTGATAAGAACACAACAAAAAGTCTTCCCAAGTATTCCCTAGCCCTTGCTCATCAATCCGGTGAAAGGAAACTCGCGAACAATTAACAAAAGGAAAAATAATATTTGTTGCACCACCTTTGTGGATTTTTTAATTTTTCCAGCACATGGAATTGCTCATTGGGATGAAGAAATCATCCCCTATTTATAGATTAGGTGGTGGCCGATTTTTTCATCATGGAAGAGGGAGGAATTTTTTTTTCTTGATCTCCAAGAAATCTTGAATATATCTCATATATTCTTTTCTCCATAATTAAAATATTCCATAAAAATCCCACATTCTCTTGTTATGGTTATTTTCGAAAAAACAAGGATAAAGATTCCAAAATTTGGATCTTCTTGAATTTATGAGATATACTTGTATTGCAAGAATATATATCTTCCATAATATCTTTTCAAGAAAATCAAGAAAATCTTTATTTCCCTTATTCTTTCAAAATTTTCGAAAATCATCATATAAATAACCAAGTGGGAGATTTCTTGAATTTAATGAGAAAATCTCGTATTCCAATAATACATATCTTCATTCCATAACAAAATTCAAAGAAAATCTTTCTCCCCTTTTATTCATATTTTTTTAAATTTTAGGAAAAATAGCAACAAAAAATTATTTTATTTTTAAACACTTTTTTCAGTTATTGGACTTTATGTTTGGGCTACTTGAGGGGCCTTTAGGAGAATTAAGATTGGACCTTCCAATGGATCTTGAATTATCAATATTGAGCCACAATATTATTCAAGCCCATAAATATTAATTAATCACGCTACATAATTAATATTGCACTATCCATCTTAACCCATATTACTTTGTTAATATGGCTCCCAATTATTTCCGTGTTTAAGATTATCTAGCCCATTAATTAATTCAAGCCACTGAAATAGCTTTCCATTAATTAATATCCTTTGTCCTTGGTTAAGGAACGGTTCAACATTATTATCCATACCGAAAACTTGTTCCACTTGCAAGATTTGGTATGATAAATCTTATGAACCTCCCAACCGTCGAACAAAGCGTGCTTGCACGATTCTTAACCTCAGATAAATCTTAGCAATCACATGTGACCAATAATATTGCTCAAGATATAAAGTATTGAATCTCGTTGATTCTCTACCCGTAATAACTCAAAGCAATAATTACTAACTGTTGGTCCCGATGTAAACGAGTCTTACACGTGTATGGGGAATACTGCGTGTTCGGTGATTTTAAAACTTTTTCTTATTGAGGTCACTTGGGTCGATAATTACGAAGATTAGGTTACGAGAAGCACGGATCGCTCCAGTCAAAAGTCTATCGAGACAATGATCTGAAATTCTTCCGATACCTCGGATAATCTCAACCCAATCCCGAGTGTCGAGAGATCTGAGTTGCTTGGATCGGATAACTGAAACTTTGAATCCTCGAAGAAATTGAGTTTGATAACTATCAAATTTACTTTCGATCGTCTTGAAATGGTTGACCATTAGATTATACTCGTTTTAAGCTTTCTTTGAAAAACCTTCTTTATGAAATAGTGATTAAGTTTGTGATTCACTTATGCAACTTGATTGGATTGATTCCAACCCGAATATCGATGAAAAAAGTGCTTTCAAAATCAAATCAATTTTAAAAAGATAAGGAAAGCAAGTGGTTCACTCAAGCTCCCCACATCCACTCTCTCGACTCTTCGAGAGAAATTCACTATCAACCGAGCTTTTACGACTACCTAAGTTTACTTACTCAACTTCGTACGAGTTTTACGACTACTCCCGTGGTTTACTTACTCAACCCGACCTTGAGTTTTACATTACCTCCGTAGTTTACTTTTCAATCACACACAAGCTTTCGGACTACCCCTCATAGGCTTACTAACTTCTCCTCTTGAGTTTTCGACTACTCCGCAGGTTTACTAACTCTTTTAAACTCTACTCACCAACAAACACACACTCCAACTACCTACCGAGTGTTTGGGGTTTCTCGGTTGGTTTCCAACTAGGATGAGATATCCTTTACAATGAAGCACAATGCAAAGGGGTTAGGATATCTCGACTAAGCTTTGGATAAATCTTATCAAGCTAGGCTTTAGTAAAGTGAGCTCTCTTCAATATAGAAACACTTGGAAAATTCAAGGTATTTAGTGCTTTAACTTTTTGCAAGAATAAGTTTGAGCTCTTGAGTTATAAATTTCCCGTAACCTTACAAAGTAGAGGTCACCCGGTATTTATAGGCATACACCAAGGTCACTCTTTGAAAAACTATCAGATTGGAGAGATAACCGTGAGTTCCTCTTATGGTGTATGAGAAACTTGCTATATTTAGGGTTTGAAACTCCCTAACATGTTTTAAAGCAATAACCTTTCATGTAGCCGTCTTCCTTTTTCTTGATCGGGAACTTTTCGTACATCGACATCTTTTTATTGACTGTCCTTTATCGATGTCGGTATAGTGCGATGTCGTCTTCCTCTTTTTTGACTTTTGTCTTGATTAAAAAGGTAAACACCTTCAAGCGACTCTTTTGGTTACAAACTTGCAGTTTGATATAACCTTAACAACACTTGACTTAGTTCCTTTTATGCGCATTTGAATGTCTTGGCAATATCTAACTTTCTAAGGCATCGCGTTTCTCTGATATTGCGTCCTTGAATAGATATATTGATTGCCTCGGAACATTGAGTTCATCTAAGCATTGATGCATTCTTGAGTCTTGATAATTACTTTGCTCTCGAATTCTTGATCTTGATTTCTCGGTCTTGATTTTGCGTTTTGAGTCTTCTGCGTCTTGAGGTCTTACGTCTTGAGTCTTAGTCTTGATTCTTCGAGTCTTGAGTCTTCGAGTCTTGATTTATCTTGGCCCGATATCTTGAGTCTTAAATCTTTAGTCTTGATTCTCGATTTCATCTTGAGTCTTGATATCTCGATTTTCATCTTGAGTCTTGAGTCTCGATTTCTTCAAGTCTTTAGATTCTAAGTTTCATCTTGAAGTCTTGAGAGACTTGATTTCATCTTTTGAAACAGGTTTCTTCAAACATATCTTGAGTTCTTGAGTCTTGAACCTATCTGAACTATATCTGCTTTGGCTATACATTTTGCGATAACATCCCGAATACTCTAAAATCTGACTCGATTATCAAGATCATTACGAAAATGTCATACTCAGGGGTTTTGGGATCTTAATCAAAATCATATAATCTTTTATTAAATTCATCTCCCAACAATTTCTCCCTTTTTGATGATGCCAAAACCTATCTTGTTACAAATACATAACCTATACTCGGGTTTTGTTTATCTATCACAAGATTGGTTGTCTCTCAACAATTTAAGAATCGAGAGAATCTCTCAATACATTCAGAGAGTTTTTCCAACACTTAAGACATTCAAGAATTTCTTCATAATGAATCTCTTTTAAGTAAATCCATTACTAAATACTTAAACAATTTTCCCATATCATCATTCGGTTAGTTCGAGACATACAATCAAAGATATCAAAATAAAAGACATGTAAATAAGATAATAAGGTATTATCTTTGAGCATAATGATAAATCTTCATTGATGATAAGTATACCATTCTGATTCAATGAGATTTTTATCAACAAAATCAAAAAGACAAAATTTAAAGATTACAGAATCTTACGAGTTCTTGATCTTGATCTTGATTCGGCTCTTGATTTTACTTCATTCTCGACTTCATCACCGGGCACCTCCAGGTTGAACATTCCGAAAAAATCTTTTCTTGACTCATTCCTCTCCTTGATGATGTCCGGATTTCAATTTTAATCCCAATGACCCAAAGATATCTTGAGCAATTTCTTGCGTAATGGCCTTCTCATTTACCAAGCCATTACCAAGTCTTGGAGGAGGATATGAATATGGACCGAGATACTATCGTACTCCAATCCGCAAGGTAATCGACCTTGGAATACTTTGGATAGAAGGTTAGAAGATATTCAATAAAGCTTCGATCTGTTCCTCTCCATTCCCCGAGAACATCGTAATTGAACGAGAAGGTTCTCTTCACTTCTTCCCACATGTCGTTGAGTTTAATGGGCATCCATTTATCAAAAGAATTTCAGCGCTTTCGATGTTCCTTCCCTCTTGCTCAAAACTTCAAAATCAAATCATCTATCTTCTTTTCTTCGATCCAGGCGCTCACGAGACCGAACCCGGCTTTCTTAGCTTGTTCTTTTTGGAGTTCTTGAGCATCTCTTGTTGAAGACTTTCTTATTGAGACTGTTCTTAAGATTCATCATCATCCGAAATCGAAATTTCTCTTGATTGGCTTAAAAGCCTTTCTTGCGACTTTTTTGAGGTTGAACAACGCCCAAGGCTTTTCTTCATAAAATTGATTCGGCCACCAAATGCTTGTTCCAACCTTAGTTCTAAAGACAGTTTCTCTCTTGCAACCTCAAGCATGGTTTGCTCGAAACTTCGAGTGTAGATGGGCTTTCTCCATTTGAGCGAATTTCAATTTATCGGTAGCTTCAACTTCTTTTAAGGCTTTGGCTTTAGATTGTACATTTCAAAATAATTTTTCTCGAGCCTATTCCAAAAGTACGTGCCATGAACTTCCCGAGGTCTTCACCTTCCTTTTCCCTTCATACACCGTAATTTGGAAGAAGTCTGGAGAGTTGTGTCCACGGATAATCTTTCTTTGCTTTCACAATGGATCTCTCCCTAATCGGATCTTGCTCATCTTCCATTCTCACGATGTGGTTCTTAGCCACGAAAGTTCTTTCGATAAGTGGGCAAAACCGGCGGAAAAGTGCATCTTTAAGCATCTCTGTCATCTTGGTCATGAGCACCGAGCTCATTTCCTCAACAATTTTGATCAAGACTCATTTTTCTCTGCCGGTTTCACCTCTAGAAATTCATTCGATTCTGGTCGTCTGTTTCATTTCAAAGATTAACTGCGTTGACTCCTCTCGGCATTCAAATTTTTCTTCCATGGAGGTCATCCGAGTGGTCGAGTGTTTTGTATCTTCCGATTCTCAAGAATGGCTAAGACCTTCCATTGTCCGAGCTTGATTGGCCAACGTTTAACTTCCATCCCCGAGCAATTTTGATCGCCATTGGCTCAATCTTCTCAAGTTTCTCCATTACGGAGGTGGGATCAATCTCGGAACCTTCGCCTACGTCAGGCGGTTTGATCATCCCGAGCTTCAACTTCATCCTGAGCTCGATCTCGATTGAGCCTCGATCTGTTTATCGACAATTCGAAATTAAAGATAGTACTTTTCGGTAACTTTGGCATAATTGTTAATAGTGCGAAAATTACTGAAGAGTGCTAACTTCCGATCGAGGTTGATCGACAACGAAGTCTCTTTTTCCATTTGAGGCGATCCTCGGCATCTCCCGCGTTGGTCCCCGTCTCCGTCTTTGGATTTGTCTCATTGCTCGGGCTCAAAGCGATTGTTTTCTTCTCGGTAACCCACTCTGACCCGGCTCATCAAAATCGGAATTTTTCATCACGAGCTTTGTCATACGAACCACGAAAGTCGGTCGGGAAGGATGTCTCCTCATTCCACCGGTCTTCCCTCACGAATGCTTGGCAATATCAAGCATCTCGGGAAGAGTCGATTGAGGATATACTGCTTCGTCCTCATATCTGAAGAAAACATCTTGCCGATCGAGGGTATGGTGAGCTCGAGGGTAGCGGTCGAGATGAACCATTCCCTTTGCTCGCTCTACTCGCTTCTTGACCTCGTTTTCTTCCATCTCGGGCTCTACGGTTTCGATAGAACGCCTAAGGGATCAAGCGGTAGATCACTCTGGAGCTCATCAATAATATTTTTTGCTCTGAGCCTCGATAGTGTCACGAAGTTTGTGCATTCAGGTCCTCGGTTTGCATCTGAGTGGGTTACGAGGCTGAGTTAGGCATATCCTCGGTTTGAGTCTAAGTTGGCTCGTCGATGAGAGCACCACATCTTCGGATCGACTCTGGTAGCTCTTCTGTCTGAGCACTGCACATCGAGGTAAACATCTCCTCTGAGCTCGCTTTAAAAATTTCTGAGAAATTTTATCTGGGCCCGTAGTGATGTCTCGAGCACCTCGAGAAGACCTGCTCCCTCGATCGATCCTGTGTCCAGAGATATAACTGAGCCAACACTTGTAATGGCGAACTCTGGCGGTTTGCCCTCGGGTTGTATCTCACCGAGTCCTTTGCTACGCCGTCGGTGAGAACCACCAATCTTTTTGCGCTTTGGAGCAAGGTCCTTCCACTTCATCCAGGTTTTGCTCCTTTACTCATTTTGCCTCCAGCAGAACCTCGCACCGGTTTGTTGGGTCTCTTTCTCGGCCCGACGAAGGTGATTCTCGTTCTTTTCTCTTTTCCCTCGAATAGCCTCGCACCTTCTTCCGGCGATGGGCTTGAAGAGAATTTTGGATTTAGGGAATGGGGTTGAATTGGCGAAGATATCCTCCTCCTCTCTGCACATCTCCAAAATATAAGCAATTTTGGTGGCATGGTGGATCTTCCCTTTCATCGTGATTGCCCCATTGACCCTTTTTATGACCTTGGCTTGCTCGTCACCATCCCGAATTAAGAATTTTAGCCATTGAAGTCGGTGGTAGGAGATGCCTCGATCATCGCGCCATCAATCCGAGCTTGGGTACTAATCTGCTCAAAACTCCCATGAAGACTCATGATGCACTTGCTCACAATATCCATCGGACACGATATTGTGGCTTTAGATGCCTCTTATGCAATGTCGCCTCAAATTTAATAGGATTCTCAGTAATCCTATCTAGGTACTCCTGCTCTCTACCCGACATATACATCGCAAGATCCTCTCCTCTATCACAGAGCTCAAAAACATCATTCAGATTTTTCGGAATTATGTACAAATCCCTCTCAAAATTGACGTATTTTGACGAATGCTCTAAATGTGATATGGTAATTGAAGAATGCATACCATCTTCTTCATCTATTCTCAAATTACAGATGAATTCGATTACCTCTTTTTGCGAACTCTGATGCAGTGGCTCTGCGACTAAATAGGTGTGAGTTTAGCCCGATCGAATCATATCGCAGAGCCTCCTCTTACGGCTTTGAGTTGGTTGTGCTTTCAAGTGAGACAACGAACTCGAATACCACGGCTTGTTGGTTATGGCTAATTTCTCGAACAAGGTTGGGGCCATTTTAGAGATTGATTTAAGAATTTGAAGTTTTTAGGGTTTGGAGATTTACGGGCAAAGGATTTTTTAATTGCAGAGGATTTGGGAAAACAAAGGGTTTGATAAAATTTTGGCTTGAATGGCTTAAAGGGGGTATATATATACCGAGATCGTGGAGAATCGTCGTGTTGGTTAGGTGAAAAGCAATGGTTGAGATTAATCTCCGATTAATCGGCATATATCTGACCGACGATCTCTAAAAAAGTAAGCCGCCAAAATATCCTCATTGGTCAATAATGTGGCGAGCATTAAAATGATATTGACCTTCTTCTAATTTAAAACGATCCCGCCCAAAAAATATTCCTCGGTGTTTTGTATTTATTGCGAATGATTCTTGAGTTTTACTTAGAAGCAATAAATGAGTCGCGTGAGTCTTTACTTCTTCGGACTAATTTCCCTCTATCGGTCTTCTTTATCGAGTTCGTCCTGATAAAATGTCGTTATAATCTTCGAAAATGAATGGGTTGAAGATCTTTCTTGAGTAATCGACCTTCAATAAATCTGAGTTTCGAGACTCGATTCAATATTTCCATTTTATCCCCGAGTTTCTCGATGAGAATTCGAAAAGCTTCATGCATCTGAAAATCTTCAATTTTTCAGATTTACTCTATACACCTGGTTCTAACATCCCTAATTCAACTGAAAGTTCCTGAAATCTTGATTCAGCCAAAGGTTTAGTCAAGATATCGACTCTTTATTATCAAGATGAATTTTCTCCATCCTTATGTCCTTTTTTCTCGACATGATCTCACGATGAAGTGATGTCCGATATCCACATGCTTGCATCTGGTGTGCAATACCTGGGATTTTGTGAAATAGCAATAGCCTTATTGTTGTCACAAAATATTGGTACTTCATTAGCTTCAACTTTATAATCCCTTAATTGTTGTGCGAGCGAAAGAATCGAGCACAAAGCACGACTTCCTCGCAGCCCATGTATTAAACCCCGATAATCTTGGTTGCTCTTGAGGTCTGCTTTCTTTGAAAACCAAGATATCAGCTTGCTTCCTAGAAATTGACAAGTTCCTGTTGTGGACTTCCTGTCAATTCTACAACCTCCGTAGTCAGCATCTGAGTAACCAGTTAATTCAAGGTTATCATCAGCTGGATACCATAATCCTCTATTCACTGTGCCCTTAAGATATCTTAGTATCTTTTTGGCAGCCTCCATGTGACTAGTCTTAGGATTAACTTGGTATCTTGCACATATCCCAACAGCAAATGTTATATCTGGCCTACTTGCTGTGAGATAGAGCAATGATCCAATGATTCCTCTATAATCGGATGATTCACTGATTTGCCTTCTGAATCAGGATCCATCTTGTAGTTAGTATTCATAGGAATCCTAACTGCATTGCAATTTTGTACACCATATTTGGCAATCAGATCTCTGGTGTATTTTGCCTGGTTGATGAATATTCCTTCCTTTGATTGTTTCACTTGAAGACCTAGAAAGAAATTCATCTCTCCCATCATTGACATCTCAAACTTGCCTTTCATCAGTGTTGAAAACTTTTCACACAACTGATGGTTTGGAGATCCAAAATGATGTCATCAACATATATCTGAACTAGTAAGATCTCTTCCCCATCCTCTATCCTCGAACGAGTTCTATCAACGATCCTTTGACAAAACCATGGTCGATGAAAAACGAAAAAGAGTATCATACCATGCTCGGTGCTTTGCTTGAGACCATACAAAAGCTTTTTCCGAGCACATAAACTTGGTCATTCTGTTTTGAAGCCGGAGGTTGTTCCACATAAACCTCTTCTTTAAGCACACCGCTCGAAATGCACTTTTCACATCTATTTGATAGATGAAACTTCATGTGGGCAGCATATGCAAGAAACAATCGATGGCTTCTAGTCTTTGCAACAGTCTGAAAGGTTTCATCATAATCCAAGCCTTCTTCTTGGGAATAACCTTGTCTGAACTAAATTTTGCCTTGTTTCTTACAATGTTGTTGTTTTCATCTCTTTTATTCTTGAAAACCCACTTGGTTCCAATGAGATTATGCCTTTCAAGTCTATCTACCAACTCCCATACTTCATTCCTTGAGAATTGATTCATTTCATCTTGCATAGCAATAATCCAATAAGAATCTTGTAGAGCTTCACCAATCTCAAAAAGTTCTTTTCTCCGAAAGAAGCGGCCGAGAATAGTGCACTCTCACCATGGAACCTTCTTGTCTTAACACCTTCAGTTAGATCACTCACAATCGACTTGTAGGATGACTATCCTAACAATTTCCTTCTTGATGTTCCCCTTCAATAATATCCTCAACATTTGAGATGTTAGGTTCGATTAAATCGACAAACTCGGGGAACAACGAGAGAAAAGAAAAGGAATCATCTTCCTCGGGGAAATTCTATTGAGAACATTATCGAGAGACATTTGTTCCCTTTGGTTGATAGATTCGATTTGCCTCATTTGTGACCCACATCTTCATTGGCATCACATACCCGAGTCCGAATCGTGTTAAGATTGGTCACCTTTGAGTGTTGGTTTTCACGAGGCTCACCATCACCGAGTTCCATCTGAACTTCCTTATCTGAGTCTGAGTCACTCGATCATAGATCGTGGTGACTTCTTCTTTTCAAGTTCGATGGATGATTTATCTTTTACATTTAGGCTTAATCTGGTGATCCTCTTAGTCGGTTCATCTGCATCATGTTCTGTTTCTTCGAACACAAATAGATTCATCAAAAACAACATGAGGTGTTTATCCACAATAAGAGTCCTACAGGTTGTAAACTCGAAAGCTTTATTGACTTGAGAATATCCTAAGAATATTCCTTCATCGAACTTTTACTATCAAAAGTTTTCAATCGATCTTTACCATTATTGTGTATGAAACACTTGCAACCAAACACACGAAAAGAAAGAAACAAGAGGCTTCCTTTCATTCCAAAGCTCATAGGGTGTTTTGCCTTGACTCTTGGTCGGCATGGATCTGATTCGAGAGAGTAGCATCAAAGGTGTTGAAAACCGATTTCAAAATCTTTTAGGAATGTCGACAAATTTATCATAGTCCTTCTGAACTTTCGAGTCCTGTTCCTCCTTTCAAAGAACACCATTACATTGAGGGGGTCCTTGCGGTGATGTTTCATGTGAAATTCCATTCTCTGCATAATAATCGATATGATATGATTTATGAATTGATTCCTTTATCGGATCTGATTTTGACCACACTCGATTTTTTTCAATCTTGAGCCTTTTCAAGAACTCTGGCGACTTTTATTCGAGTCTCTTTCTTCTTGAGTAAGAATATGACCCAAGTATATCTCGAGTAGTCATCAACTACTACCAATGTGTATTTCACCATTAGTTAGTGCTTCTGGTGTTATAGGACCAAAAGATCCATATGTAATAATCAAGTATTCTTTCGGTAGAAACCTCAACTTTACTTTTTTTTAAATGATGCTCTTATCTGTTTTCCTTTTCGCACGCATCACAAATATGTTCCTTCTTGAACACTTCGTTAAACAACCCTCTTCTGAGCTAATCTTGCAAGCTTGTTCGGGGTTTTGAAATTTAGGTGATTCATTCTTTTATGCCATAACCAACCGGGTATCTGTGGAACTTTTAAGAACTAAACATGTATCTTTAGGAGCGAGAACTCCAATCGACAAAAGATACACATTCCCTTTTCTTGTACCCGGTCGAAAACTTTACGTGATGTATCATCTTTTTACAAAACATAAGTTTTTAGAGAACTCAACATTGAAACCACTTATCACGAAATTGGCTAATTGAAAGCAAATTATGCTTCAATCGAATACATATGAAACACCATGGATATGAATCGAGTCGATTTCCAAAGTTCCATATCCTTGATCCGGTCCTTGGAATTATCTCCAAAAGTGATATGTGGGCCTCTTTGTTCAACATAGTCATTTTAGTGTCTTCTTGTATCTGTCATATGTCTTGAACATCCACCGTCAAGATACCAAATATCGAGAGCTTTTTTCATCTCTGCTCATCGATTGCCATGTGATCATTAGTCGGTTTAGTGCCTTTGTTTTCCTCCCGAAAAAAGCAGATCAATTTTTAGGTACCCAATTTGTGTAGGGTCCTACAAGGTTAGATGTACCTTTCTAATCCAAATCTGCTCGACAACTCTAATCACTTTAGAGTGGCTAATTTGTCTTCCATAAACATCAACATACACATCTACTACTATGGGTGCCTTAGCGACTTTACGTGTATGTGTCTTAGCTTTAGCATGAACATGGGCTTTTGAATTCTTCTTTGGTTCGGGCCTTTTGTTGAGATGCTTGGGCTTTTTGTCTTGGGTCTAAATCTTTGTTGACTTTCGGGTTGAGATAACCTTTACCTTTAAAGCAAGTGAGGTTCGGGTTATGCATCTTGAAATCTGGTCTTTCGATTATCTTGAGGACTTGGTCTCTTCGATTGAGAATGTCTCTGTTGAGTGTTTCTCATCGAGGATTCCTCTGATGGTTCGATGTGGAGCCTTTCAGATTTGCATTCTTAGCTTTGAGGCTTTGAAGTACTTGCTGAAACTTTCAATCGATTGCTCGGGTTTTCTAGCCTTCACCGAGGTTTTGGGCTTTCTAACTTTGATCATTAGGTTTCTTTGAAACCATAGGTCATTTTCCTTGTCTACAACCTTGGGCATTACTTGACTTGAAGTGTAGGTGCCAACGGTTTTACAAAGATAGTCTTCTTGCTACATGATGTAGCATTCGAGATGACCTTGTGAGGTTCCCCTGAGTGTATCCCAATCCGGTTTTTATAGTGGCAGATCTCTGGTAACTCTGAATTTCATCTATCACTTTAGATGCTTTATTCAATAAAGTTAACTTCTTACATGCACTATCCTCACGGTTCTGTAGAGTTTTATGCTTCTCGAGAGGGTCATTGAACTTCGATTACGATTAAATTTGAATCTCTTGATGGATTTCTCTAGCTTTTTCGATTAGGGACATGATCAACTTCTCTTTCTCGAGAGTTGTACTTTCGTAACATCCAGTTCATCAAGAGTTCCCATTAATTGAGAAGTGATCTCGGTTTTTGCTAGAGTCTTTCCATTTTAGATTTCCGGCGTTCAGTTCTTATTCTCGCTTCTCTTGAGTTTTATTTAGCGATCCTTGCAAAAGCGGCATAGTCCTTCATCGATTCTCAAAAGAATCCATCGGTCAAAATAACTATTTTCGATGGAACTTGAAAACTCTTGTGCTAGTGTAGGAGCAACAACAGAGATGAAAGAGTTTACCTCCTCAATGGCCATCGAGGCAGATGTCATCACTTTCACTTTGTCGAGAATATCTCATCCGAAGAGCTAGATCCTCCTCGCCGAGTGTTCTTCTTCGCAACCATGGCCTTTTTGGCTGAGAACTTACGGTCTCTTTTAGCTTGTCTTTCTCTTCTCTCCCCTTAGCACTCAACTCGGACAATCATCTTTGGAAGTGACCTTTCTTCCGCAATTATAGCATCTGTTGGCATCATCATCCCGATCATTTTCTTCTTTGGACTTGGAGTCCTTTCTTTCGGATGAAGATCCTTCAACTTTCGTGTCCTTCTTCTTCTCGTTGATCATCCTCGGGTTTCTTCGGTACTGTGGTTCTGTAATAGCTTTTGTATTTTCCAAATCTACTATTAAGTCTGTCAAACCTCCTTGCCATCAGTCTTAGCTTTTCCTCAAGCTCATCCTCGATGTTTGGCATGGGGGTTCTCGAGACTCTCTAGTTTTACTGAGTTTTTATCTTTGGCTTTTAAAGCCACATTCTTTTCGATGAAGAATCATCTTTCTTTGTCGGCCTTTTTTTCGATTTCTTATCAATTACAAATTCATAGGCTTTCATTTCGAGAGAAAGACTTGTTGGTATGGCATTGAACTAATGTTCTTGGTGTTTTCAATCACCACTTGCATGAATATCCCATTTCTTAGAAAGACCTCTAAGAATTTTCAATGCCACTTATCTTTGTGGATATTTCTTTCCAAGTGTGTTTAGATCATTCATGATCTTTAGTGAATCGACTTCCAATTTGTCTATTGATTCACCATCATCCATTTCAAAACCTGTCAAACTTTCCAATTGCCCTTTGAAAGTTTGTTTTCTTTTATATGATCCGTGCCTTGCACATAATAACAATAGTGTATCTCATATCTCTTTAGCGAGATTACGGTGAGAGATCATTCCCATCACACCATCATCAATTGTATTGTATAGTGTGTCTTTTTGCAATGTAGTCTAGATTGACTAACTTTCTCTCCTCGAGTTAGTTGGTCATCGGACTTAGGAAATTGCTCTAGGATCAATTCTCTCCTCTTACAGAATTCCGGGATTCACCACAATAAATTTGAATGGTCCTTGAGAAACCACTCTCCACATACGCTCATGTTTGGAATCTGAGATGAGCTGCGTTCTCGATCTCCATAGATCATAGTTCTCTCTGAGAACATGGGAAGTTTTTAGAAGACATTTTTACGATCTTTTGAAAAGAAAAAATTTCAAAGAATAAGATCGATTCGGATAGACCCACAAGTATTTTTGAAAATAAAACTTTGGTCAACACAAAGAGTGGTCAAGTTGAACCACCGCCTTTCGATACCACTTGTTGGTCCCGGTAACGAGTCTTACACGTGTATGGGGGGAATACACGTGTTCAATGATTTTAAAACTTTTTTTTCTTCGAGGTCACTTTGGGTGAGATAATTATGAAGATTAGGTTACGAGAAGCACAGATCGCTCTGAGTCAAAGTCTCTTCGAGACAGTGATCCCGAGTCGCTTTTCGGATACCTCGGATAATCCCAACCCAATCTGAGTGTCGAGAGATCCCGAGTTGCTTGGATCGATAACTAAACTTCTTGAATCCTCATAAAGAGAGTTCGGTTTGATAACTATCTGTTCTAGCTACTTTCGATCGTCTTGAAATGGTTGGCCGCTTAGATTATACTCGTTTTAAAAAGCTTTGTTTGAAAAACCTTCCCTTTAAAATAGTGATTGAGGTGTGATTCACTTATGCAACTTCGGTTGGATTGATTCCAACGAATATCGATTGAAAAGTATGCTTTCAAAATCAAGTCAATGCAACGATTAAGCCTGAGATAAGGAAAGAAATAAAGAACCAAATAGGTTATAGTGGTTCGAGACTCAAGCTCCTACATCCACTCTCTAACTCTTGAGAGAAATTCACTATCAACTTCGAGCTTTACGACTACCTCGTAGTTTACTTACTCAACTTCGTACTGAGTTTTACGACTACTCCACGTGGTTTACTTACTCAACCCGACCTTGAGTTTTTTTACCTCCGTAGTTTACTTACTCAATCACACACAAGCTTTCGGACTACCCCTTGGCTTACTAACTTCTCCTCTAGAGTTTTTTCGACTACTCGCGTAGTTTACTAACTCTTTACAACTCTACTCACCAACAAACACACTCCAACTACCTTCTCCGAGGGTTTGGGGTTTCTCGGTTGGTTTCAACTAGGATGAGATATCCTTTACAATGAAGCACAATGCAAAGGGTTAGAATATCTCGACTAAGCTTTGGATAAATCTTATCAAGCTAGGCTTAGTAAAGTGAGCTCTCTTCAATATAGAAGCACTTGGGAAATTCAAGGTATTTCGAGTGCTTTAACTTTTGCAAGAATAAGTTTGAGCTCTTGAGTTGGGTATAAATTTCTCGTAACCTTACAAAGTAAAGGGTCACCAGTATTTATAGGCATACACCAAGGTCACTCTTTGAAAAACTATCCGTTGGAGATAACTTCGTGAGTTCCCTCTTATGGTGTATGAAAACGGCTATATTTAGGGTTTGAAACTCCACTAACATGTTTTTAGCAATAGCCTTTTCATGTAGCCGGTCTTCACTTTTTTGATCTGGAACTTTCGTTACATCGACATCTTTTTTTTGACTTTCAGCTTTGTCGATGTCGATATAGTGCTGATGTCGTCTTCCTCTTTTTGACTTTTGTCTTCAGTTAAAGGTAGACACCTTCAACGGCTCTTTTGGTTACAAACTCGAGTTTGATATAACCTTAACAACAACGACTTAGTTCCTTTTATGCGCATTTGAATGTCTTGGCAATATCTAACTTTTTAAGGCATCGCGTTTCTCTCGATGTGCATCCTTGAATAGATATATTGATTGCCTCGGAACATTCGGGTTCATCTTGAGCATTGATGCATTCTTGAGTCTTGATAATTCTTGTGCTTTTCGATATTCTTGATCTTGATTTCTCGGTCTTGATTTTGCGTCTTGAGTCTTCTGCGTCTTGAGGTCTTACGAGTCTTGAGGTCTTACGAGTCTTGATTCTTCGAGTCTTCAGGTCTTCGAGTCTTGATTTATCTTGGACCGATATATTGAGTCTTCATCTTTGAGTCTTGATTCTTAGTTTCATCTTGAGTCTTGATGTCGATTTTCATCTTGAGTCTTGAGTCTCGTTTCTTCATTTGAGTCTTTAGATTCTCAGTTTCATCTTGAGTCTTGAGAGACTTGATTTTCATCTTTGAAACTTGGTTTCTTGAAAACATCTTGAGTTCTTGAGTCTTGAAACCTATCTGAACTATATCTGGCCGACTATACATTTTGCAGATAACATCCTGAATACTCTAAAACTGAATCCTGACTCAATTATCAAGATCATTCTGAAAATGTCATACTCAGGGGTTTTGGGATCTTAATCAAAATCATATAATCTTTTATTAAATTCATCTCCCAACACTAACCACATGCGATCCTATTCAAGGGACGAAGATTAAGAAATAACGAACCACTGAGGTCTAATTCTTCCTAGTTCAGTGCTGAAGAATTTGTCCTCCTATAGGTCCTATTCAGTGCATCAGTCATGCACTAGTGTAATCTCTTGGTCAAGACAAGCCAATCTGAGCCTTACACTTTAACCTTTCACGATGGATTGTTCATTTCCATCTAGGTCGTAAATGTTGTACTTTTGGTTACAAGGAACTGTTAATTTAATATTCTGTGATCTGGTATCACTAAATTAACTACAATGTAACACATACTATTTATTGAACAGTTATGCAGTAAATATATATAACATTCAATGATATTTAAAGCATCAGTGATAAATAATTTATTTCAGTAAATAAGACAGAAATTTAGTTTGATTATACAAAGTAAAAACATACTTTCCAGTATAATCCCAACAGCCCCGTCTCTCGATGAGTAACCAAAAAAACTCTCGACGAGTCCCGTCTCTCGACGAGCAACCAAAAAGACTCTCGATGAGCTCCGTCTCTCGACGAGTAACCAAAAAGACTCTCAACGAGCTCCGTCTCTCGATGAGCAACCAAAAAGACTCTCGACGAGCCCCGTCTCTCGACAAGCAACCAAAAACACTCTAGATGAGCCCTGTTTTTGACGGGCAACCAAAAAGACTCTCGACGAGCTCCATCTCTTGATGAGTAATCAAAAAGACTCTCGACGAGCCCCGTCTCTCGACGAGCAACCAAAAAGACTCTCGACGAGCTCCATCTCTCGACGAGCAACCAAAAAGACTCTCGACGAGACCCGTCTCTCGATGAGCAACCAAATAGATTCTCGACGAGTAACTAAAAAGACTCTCGATGAGCTCCGTCTCTCGATGAGCAACCAAAAAGACTCTCGATGAGCCCCATCTCTCGACGAGGAACCAAAAAGACTCTCGACGAGCCCCGATCTCTATACGAGCAACCAAAAAGACTCTCGAAAAAAGGCAACCAAAAAAAGACTCTCGACGAGCTCCATCTCTCGATGAGTAACCAAAAAGAGTCTCGACGAGCCGCGTCTCTCGACGAGCAACCAGAAAGACTCTTGACGAGCCCTGTCTCTCGACGAGCAACCAAAAAGACTCTCGACGAGCCCTGTCTCTCGACGAGCAACCAAAAAGCCTCTCGATGAGCCCCATCTCTCGATGAGCAACCAAAAAGACTCTCGACGAGCCCCGTATCTCGACGAGCTCCGTCTCTCGACGAGCAACCAAAAATACTCTCGACGAGCCCCGTCTCTCAATGAGCAACCAATATGACTCTCGACGAGCTCTGTCTCTCGATGAATAATTAATAATATTCTCGATGAACCCAGACTCGTCTGACAGAGAGGTTCACCTCGAATCCATAAAAAAGACTCGTCTGAAAAGACCTCTCTGAGCATAAGAAAGACTGACTGAGGGCTCACGGCCCGAAAAAAAAAAGACTCTCTGAGAGGCTCACCTCTCTGAGCCTGAAAAGACTTCATTATAGAGAGACATGAGCAACCAAAAAGACTCGAGCCCCGTCTCTCGACGAGAACCAAAAGACTCTCGGAAAGACCGCATTGCAGAGCCCCATGAAGCTCTATCTGGCAACCAAAAAAAGACTCGACGATGAGCCCGTCTCGGCCACCCCGTAGCAACCAAAAAGACTCTCAGCGAGCCCGTCTCGACTTGTACACAAAGGCTCACCCTCGCAAAAAAAGACTCTCGGCGAGCCCGTCTCACGAAGAGCAAAAATCTCTGAGCGATGAAAGGTTCACCTCGAAGACCAAAAAAAACTTCATTATAGAGGTTCACCCCTCGTACGAAAGCACCGAAAAAGACACTCTGAGGTTTCACCTCGAGCTGAAAAAGACTCGCATCTGAGGAGGTTACCCCGAGTCTGAAAAAATCAAAAGAGGTTCACCTTAGAGCACGAAAGCAAAAAGACTTCGTCTGCAGAGGTTCACCTCTGAGTATGAAACCAAAAACTTCATCTGAGCCTCACCCCGAGTACGAGCATACACAAAATCGACGATGAGGGTAGGAAAATCTCAACCCGGGGGCTCATTCGAACCATCAAGACCTTATATGACATCCGAGCATGCTCGGGGCAAACATGATAACTGCAGGGCGCGCCGAAGGTATGGATCAAGATCGAGCTCCAAACAAAGTCAAAGCCCGACCTTTGGGGGCTATTGTTGTAAAGAAAAATCAAAGCCGGATATGTGCGAGATCCGACATCTCTAGGCCCGAATCGACCCCCGCAACCAAGATCAACCTCACCTTAACAAGCGACCTCCCTCGAGGACGATCCATAGGCGAGGTCAAAAAGAGAAGAGTAAAGACTATCTGAGAGGGCGACCTCCCCCGAGGTCGCTCCACGATCAAAGAACATTTAATATAAAATAGACTAAGTTTTACTGTTTAGATCAACAGTTGTAATAAAACCCTACGATAAAGGGTCAAGATGAATAGCATAGTATTTTAGCTTTTAGGGTTGGTCCTCTATAAATAGAGGACCACACCCCTCATTGTGAAGGACATGGATCCTCCCAATCTTGCTCTCATTTTCATCATTTATACCAAAACCAAATTTAAGGGAAGAACTCAAGAGTTCTTCCCGCAGTCTTCTTGTTCGATTATTCACGATTTTTTACTTGTTTGTGTTGCTAGAATCAAATAGCCACATCTACATTATTCTTAATCCGATATTTTAGTACGCATCATTTAGTAAACTAGGTTTTCTGACACGTGCGTTGCACGTGGCTTGTGCAAACGTGTTACGATTTTTCATGTTTAGTGGTACATGTCGTTTATCAAATAAAGTTTAAATTTCTACAATGAAAGTAGTTGATCTTGGGTTTTTTAAAAATTATAATATACTTAGTGTTTTAATTTAGAATACAGTGGTGAAATTATTAAGCTTAATAGTGTCGTGACACAACCATCTTTGGTCCAAACGTTTGCTCGAACCTTTTTAATGCTTCGTTTTATTTTCTAATAACGTTAAGTTTTGTTTTGCAGTACTACATGCATATTTAATCATCAAAATGATATCAAATTGTGATGGTACTTCCCGACAATTGGATCATTCTATTGATTTTTATGATTATCATGTAAGATCTTTCTATTCTTATTATCATAGCTTGTTACTGCACTTTTTGTAGTCACGGATTCGTAATGACAAAAATAATGTCTTTGTAACTGGTCTCAGAAATAATGTTCCACTATTCCTTTAATTTGGTGCAATTTTTTTTTCTATAAAGACAATTAAAATGGGTTGGAGGGAGCTTTATTTTTTTTTCCATCTAATTTTCTACATAGTCATATTCCATGGGCAATTTTATTTTAGTGGTTTCCTTGGATGAGCACAATATTGTAAAATTGGAGCATTAAGGTCTTTGTTTTTTATTTTCCATATTATCTTTTTAACAACTTACATATCCCTAATCATTTAGAAATCCCTGACAATCTGTCTAACTAATATAGTTTGAGAGAGGTTTGATTCCCCCCAAGTATGGGGAATTCACGAACTTGCAGAAAGATTTTCTGTAAGGTCTGACTAATTTTTTAGAACTCCCTGACAAACTGTCTAATTAATATAGTGAGAGAGGTTTGATTTTCACCATGTATGGGGAATTATTGAACTTGCGGGAAGAATTTCTATGAGGTCGGATGTGTCATCCTATTTTAATATTATTTTTGTAATTATTTTTATGGATTTGTATTATGAAATATAAAAAGTAGTTTGGATAGCTGCAACAAGTTCTAACTATGTGATTATTTAAATTCATCTATCAAATTCACATTAAAATCTCCTTATACACAATGTTTTTTTGTCAAATGCTTCCCTTTTGCCTTGATCATTTTTTTTTATATCTTGTATGAAGATTCCTCTAGAGAGCGCCACGTAAAATTGCCCATGAGAGAACACATGTTCTGGGAGGTAAACTCCAACCTTTTGAATTGTTTGTCCCTGAGCTTTGTTTATTGTCATTGCAAAACATATTCGGACGGGGAACTGTTTTCGAATGAACTTGAAAGGGTAGCCCTCGTCATCTGCAGGGCTCAAAGGTATGTGTGGAATGAATACGTTCTTTCCGATATGTTCCCCTGTCGCAATTTCGGTGTGAATAAGATGTCTGGTGAATCCTCGACAAATCAAACGGCTTCCGTTGCATAGTTCGTTGGTGGGGTCCAAATTTCTGAGCAACATAATCGGACAGTTTTGCTTGAGCAGCAAACGATGAGGAGGGTTCATTAGGCAATAAAGTGTTGAGAAACTCTTCTTGGTAATAATTTCCCATATCATCAACTGCAGTATCGTAACTGACGAACTCCTTTGCTTCTCCCGGAAAGTCTTTTATCATTTTCCCGTTTATCTCATCAACGTACTCATTCTTGGTCGTCAGAATTGCCCGTTGAGTTATGTACTCCGGTGAGCCTGATTTTATTTCCATTTCAGAGTAGATGGATTCAATTAAACAGTTTTCTGGAGTGCTTCCGTTATCAGAAGCAACGATTAGTACTTTCGATAATGCAACGATTTCATCTCCTATTGTGGGCTCTATCTCGTTCCCTATTCTGGGCAAGAATTCAGCGAATTCCGGATCTCCTTTAGCTCTCATATTCCTTTTTAACTTCAGTTTTTCCATTGAATGCCATAGATAAGAGCGTGCCAGGCTCTCGTTAACCGCTTACTGTCTCGTTGCTTTAGGAACTACTGGAAGTACTTACCTGAAATCTCCTCCAAACACCATTAGTTTAGTTCTAAAATGTAAGATGTTGTTGAGTGATTTAAATAATATTTTTCTCAAAATGAATAGCACATATTATTTACATTTTTTGTATTAGAGAATTCCATTGTTAGCTACATAAAGGAAGTTGGTTTTTATAGTCTTATTTTAGTCTCTAAACGTTGTAAATTTTTTCTCGTATCTCGACATTTTTGTATTTTGTATGAAAATTTCTTTGAAAAGCTTATGAGAGAATACATATACTTGGAGGTATACCCCAACCTTGTGAATATGTATGATTATGGTGGATACACACTAAAGCATTTGAAACATTCTCCTCGAATTATAAGAGCACCCAAAAAAATCAATTCAAGGTCTTAATAACTTGATAAAGTTGACGGTTAGAAACTTATCTCACACCTTATACCATGAACTTCTGTATCGACCCCATAGTCCTCATTCTTTTATTAATTTCTCTAGAATATTAAATTCATAAATATTATTGTATATCTCATTAGAGCATATCCAATACAAATCAAAGTAATTCACTCAAGAAACATAGCACAGTAAATCTACAATATGATTGTTAATCTTTGTAAGAGCGTGTAACTCACTAACATTAGCATATTGTACATCTACATAATGTAATAGATCTTAATGCCTTCGAATTTAGTATCCGATTACCTTTGAGTCCACAGAGAATGTAGTAGAAGGTTGTGTTTGTTTTGAGACTCACACGGATGGACTTAGAACTTTGCGCTCCCCGTCTCATACGAGTTTGAGATTTAAAGTCTGGTTTTTAAATCCTACATTCAATCCATACCTACAAATACCTATAAAACCTATTATTACTCTTTCCAATACATCACACTTTATACACTTTCTTATTCTTCTCAATATAATATAATAATACAATATTAATCACTATTAAATATATATTGATTTGATATAAAGTTAAATCTCACTCTACTCAAATTCCAAAACAAACACATACATTTACTATTCATCAAGGATTCTAAATCCATGGATTCTAAAACCTTGACTTGGTCTGCACACTTAAATCCCAAAATAAACGCACAATGTCTTCGCATTTGGTATCCGAAGCTCTCCATGTCAAAGAAACAAGGAAAACAAAACTTTTAGTAACCTACACAAAAGGAATCAAGCATATATTCTTCAATATATTTGCTACTTTCTCCTCAGATAGTCTGTTCACTTCAAAATCCCTATGACAATCTCCTTAAATACAAACTGGAAAATCCTGACCAAAAAAAAAAAAAAACAAATTGGAAAATGCAACACCAGAGAGAAATAGATATCACCATTAAAGCAATAAAAGAATTTATCCAACAATACTAAACCTTGTGATCACTGATCACAGGGTCATTTCCACCCACTCTTTTGTTCTAGATACATGACAACTCTAAAATATTCATGAAGGATGAAAGTATAATCGATGATGAAAAAGAGAAGAATATGAATAGGGTGGACATAGAAGAAATCCTACCAATTGATGTAATTGGACTGTATATTTCACTCCTTGAAATCTCAGATATTGCATTTCCAACACAAAGATGATCACAGATCATAATATAACAAAATATGTTATTTCATCCTAACAAATTGAATTAATTGGAATGCATATTTAAAATTCAGTTCCCAAACTCATGATTAAAATTAAAGAAGAGTCCTATACAGTTATTTGCAGGCATTTTCACATAGCCCGAAAAAGAACTCAAAGAAAAAGAATTTTTCCCTGATTAACCCCATTGAGAAAAATGGATACTGTAAACATTCAATGGAAATAGAATGTACATGGATATACAATTGAGCTAAAAAAATAATAACAAAGGAAAATACATCAACACAGCCCACAGGGACGTAGATTAATCCACAACCCTTCCAGCCAATTCAACCAAAAATAAAACAAATTCAAGAACAAAATATTGCAAAAGGAAATCAACTAAACTATGAACAACTTAGACTGAAGATAGCCACCAAATATTCTTCTCAAACGCACAAATACAATTCATGCCAAAAGCTAAAGAGTAATAGAAAACAGAGAAAGCGTGCAAGTTGAGTAGATATTTAAAATAATCATAAAATTAATTAGGCTCATTAATTGGTAATTGAAAGGCCAAACTCTTATATTGTTTCCAAACTCAATGGTTATGAGATAGGATAAGGTGGAAGAGATTAACAGGAGCTTAGTTATGATTCACGTTGGAGAGTTATGATTGGGGGGATTTGTGAATGTGTTTAGATTCTCCTCTCCGAAATCTATCCGAGATTCATGTTGCCTCAAATAATTTAATTCACAATTTCTTCTCCACAAGCCCAAAATAATATCTCCATGTTTCTGATTTTTTTTTTTTTTGCCATTAGCAAAATTATCTATAAAATTTAAAAAGAAAGACGAATATTAGAAATTACAAACAAAATAAAACTTCACCATACCTCATGGTGGCCTAGAGCAACAAAATGGTACAGATGTTGGGGAATGAGTTGCACAGATCTATTCGGGGTGAATATTTAAATATAAATTAATTCATTAATTATTACTAGCATGAATTAATCCTATATTAATTCAAATAATAATTTCAACAACATATCATGCATATAAAAAGCCACGTAAAACCTACGCATGCGGAATCTAAGGGTTTACGTGAACGTACCTCTCGGGATGGCAGTGAATTCAGTTGGACGGACTAACCAAAAGGACTTCCCAAGTATTCCCTTAGCCCTTGCTCGACAATCCGGTGGAAGGATACTCGCGAACAATTAACAAAAGAAAAAAATAAACTTTGTTGCACCACTTTCGTGGATTTGCTAATTTTTCCAGCACATGGAATTGTGTTGAGAATGAAAGAATCGTCCCCTATTTATAGGTGAGAGGTGGTCGATTTTTTCAGTAGAAAAACAATGTGGGAAAAGACTTTTCTTGATCACCAAGAAATCTTGAATATATCTCTTATATTCTTTTTCTCATAATTAAAATATTCCACAAAAATCTCACCTCCTCAACAATATGGATTTTCGAAAATTAATGTGTGCAAGAATCCAAGATTTGGATCTTCTTGAATTTATGAGATATTCTTGTATTTCAAAAAATACATATCTTCCATAATATCTTTTCAAGAAAATCAAGAAAATCTTTCTTGCCCACTATATTTTCAAAATTTCGAAATTCTCTTATGAAATAACCAAGAGGGAGATTTCTTGAATTTAATGAGATAATCTTGTATTCCAAGAATACATATCTTCATTCCATAACAAAATTCAAAGAAAATCTTTCTCTCAACTTATTCATAATTTTCGAAAATTTAGAGGAAAAATAAGCAACAATATTTATTTTATTTTAATCACCTTTTTCAGTTATTGGACTATTTGTTGGGCTACCCAGGGGTCCTTTAGGAGAATTAAGATTGGACCTTCTAATGGACCTTGAATATCTAATATTGAGCCACAATATAATTCAAGCCCATAAATATTAATTAATCCCACTATATAATTAATATTGCACTATCCATCTTAACCCATATTACAGTCAATATGGTTCCCGGTCATTATTTCCGTGTTTAAGATTATCTAGCCCATCAATTAATTCAAGCTACTGAAATAGCTTTCCATTAATTAACATCTTTTGTAGGTCCCTCATTAAGTGAAGGCAAAGGAGGGGTGAATAGACTCAAACTTTTTCGTCTATCGGTGAGAGCAGATTCGAGTCCGATGAAATCAATCGATTTAATCGATAACCAACTTATTGAACGCCGATCGATCGGATTAACTATCGATTAACTGATTTTTAAGTTTTACCCGTTGAAAAACCATTTGTATAAATCGATTCCAAGTTTTATCTTTTTAATCGATGACGAAATTTGGTCCGATCGGATCGTAAGCTTGGTGTTTGTCGATCTTAACTTAGAATGTATGCTTTAAGATTATTCTGTGAGAGCGATTAATCAAAGCAAAAAAAGGCACACAAGATTTATAGTGGTTCGGACAAACCCGATCCTCGTCCACTCTTCCCTTTCACAAGGGGCACCAACTTAACCGAAACCGACCGACTTAGTTTAGTGTGTTAGTCCAACACAAAACACCAACCAGATGTTTTAAGAGTTCTCACTCAACCCGATCCTGAAATCAATTTAGAAACCCTAGATCGAAATCTTGCTAAACAACTTATCCTAACTTTTGGGTAAGATTGTTGAGGTTCCAACTATGAAATCTTTCCTTCGCATTAAAAAAAGCTAGATGAAAAGATTTCTTGCTAAGAACTTATGGGATGAACACAATATAAAATAAGCTTGTTGTTGTGTTCTTCGTCAAATCGACTATAGTTTGAGCTTCTTGATTATGTTGTTTGTCCAAGCATTTCCGTTTTTCACTCTGAAGTGTGATCCCATATTTATAGACCTTGAGATCAAAGAGCCGTTGGAGAGCAATTTGAATCTCAAAGGGTTTAAATGAGAGTTGCGGGCTTGATGTAGCGTCTTGAGGCAACGGCATGGTAAAAGCGTGAATATTTTATAGCCGTTTGAAAAACATCGAATCGAGTATTAATTGGATGGAAGCCTTGCTTTGCGGTGTTTTCCTCCAACTAAGGTTTTTCCATCGCATATGATAAGATGAAACATCTTTTTCTTAACAATCATCATATCACTAATAATTTAGAAATTAGCAACTGGTGACAATGTAGGTCTTACAGTCCGATCTTGGAAGTCATCGATCTTGATATTCTAAGTTTGAGCTTCAGACTTCCGTTTATCGACTAGATCGATTCGATCCCTTAGCTTCAGGTTTAACGTTACGCCTATGGGATATCGAACTTTCTTCCGATTCTTGATCGACCTTTACATATTGAGTTCCCCCTCAATATGTGATATCTATTACATCGGTTTTTCTATACAATCATTATCAATCGGTCTCTATCGCAGATGATGTAAACATCGATCAAATAACAGTCTCCGGTCCTATTACATGTGTTTTTGGAACTTTCATCAAAACTATAAATTTCCCAACAATTTCCCCTTTTGATGAAACCAAAACACTGAGAAACCAAACAGTTGATAAGTATAGAATGATTAAAAGCAAATGTCGGGAAGACAAAGAGATTTTGTCTTGGGATCGAAAAAATAAACTTTTCATTAGATATGTTGATTACATGTTACATCGAAAAAAAAGTTTTGTATTTAAAAGCGGTGATCCTAGGCGTCTTCTTATGGATTCCTTGGGCTTGTATCCTTCCGCATTTCTCTTTTTGGTCTTGTGGAACGTTGAAAAACGATAGAGTTTCCATTTGACATCGTTATTTGATCGATTATATGCGATTTGCTCAAGATGTCAAAGTAGAATCTCTCAAATGCCGATCTGTCGAATGAGCCATCCGCCTTCTTCGAGTATATTAACAGATCATACTCTTGGCGAGATATCTTTACATTTATAAGCTTGGCCTCATTTTCCGGAATACTTGAAAAGTCACATATTTATTCTCAGAACCGTTGAGGAACTCATCATCCGGTGATTCTTCTTTTGGAACAAGATCAAGGACAAAGGCATCTAGAAGCCATTCACTTCGATCTTATTCCATTCCTCAAACCTCTTGGCGTGTGCGGCGGTTTTTGGTATGATCTCGCCGATCTTTACACGCACCGAGGTTACAAATCCTTTCTTAGCCCTTGATTTGAACTTCGCTTCCAACCCTTCGCTGTGTGCCGTTTTTTACTGTCCTTCTTTCTTCTTGATCATTGGACAATTTCTGACTAGCTCATATCGGCAGATTCCGACTATTTAGTCTTCCGGTGACTTTCTGTCCGCGAATCGTCCAGATTTTGATGTCCCAAAGACCCAAGCAGCCTTTTCTTGCAATTGAGCTTTGTCCATGGGCCTTATCTTCGATGTGTCGATTGGTTTCTCGATCCTTCCCCTTTTTGGTTTGATCAAAAAAAGCGTTGAGTGGGAAGTCGAGACCCAAAGTTGATTGATAATGCTGATTTAGATCATTAGCGAGATAAACTCGAAGTTTGAGCTCGGTTCTGATATTGTCAATCTCTTTTTTGGCGATTTCCATTGTAGCAGAGAGTGTCCAAATCATTTTGTCAAATTTCTCTTGATAGCTCGAGCCTTTTTTTCGATGGCGTCGGAAAAAGAAGATTGATTTTGATCCACCTGTTTGGTCATCAACTGATTTTGTAAGCTCGGCATGGTGGTCATGGATTGGGAGAACTGATCTCGATTGCTTCGATTTGTTTGAGACTCCTTTGTCTCTGATCGATCTCCTCAATCTCTTCTTTTTTCGGGGAGATCTTTGAGGCAAGATCGATCTCCTCGGTTGATCGATTGGTGATTTGAGATGTAGGAATTGGATCCATCACTTGATCGGGTTCTTGTTTGTGCCTCGGTGGTTGGTCGTGAACTCTGCGGCACCGGTTCCACTTTTTCATCGGCGACTCTGCATTCTCCATTTCGTCGTCTGTTTTCGAGCTTCTTGAGCATCTCGGCTTTTTCTTCTTCCGGCAATTCCAACTTCCGTGGATCGAGAGCTTTCCGCAGTTATCGATATGAGCTCGGTGGTGATCCCATTCCTCATATCGAAGTCAAAATCTGCGAACTCATCCGCACCACCCATCCCCCTTCAACAAGTAAAATAAGATCACGAAGCTTTTAATGAGATCTCTCCAGTGAGGATCTCCATGACTTCTTCTCTTATAGCGAGGATGGGCGACCGGTTGGAATCGTCTCATCAATCTCTCGTTCAACTCTTAGTCGACCATTTTTCCAAAGTGATGGTCTTTGTTGATCTGGATCAGAAATTATCTGTCGAGATTCTCCTATGAGATGTGGAAACGGTTGTGCTTGAGTCGGGTGGAAGTTGTTTGGTTCGACCTGCAGTGGAATTCTGCAGTAGTGGCGGTTAATATCTGGTTCAGTTCATGAAGCGGTGAACTAGCGGGGTGATATGCTCAGCAGACCTTTAGTCAAGAGCGGTGAATCGGCTTTGAGGTTGATATCGGTTTGTGCTTCTACCTCGGATCGTTCTGGCGAGCCCTCGGGTTGAAAGCTTTGCCCCGAAAGCAACAGATTTTTCGGCGCTTTTCTTCTAGTCTTTAGAGTCATGGTAGCTTGCTTTGCTTTCTTTGGCCTCTTCTCCTTTCATCTTTCGTTTCTTTTCATGGAGCAACCGGGTGTGGATGAGGCGAAATTCCTTTCTTCCCGTTGGAGTGGGCTCCTTGTCATCGTCTGGTGGCCGTATATAGCAAACTGATGATTAGTTCCATTTAGGACTTCAGTCCATTCTGATTCCATTCAGCGCTTGGCAGTTTGTCCTTCAATATAACTGCAACCTTGTTGAGATTGCTGACTCTCTTTTTCAGAAAGACCTGCCTGGATTCATTGACTCCAAATTTTTCGTGTTCTTGGAGCAAGATGGCTTTCAGGAAGCCGTGCGATTGATGTTCTTCAGCCCCATCAATTATTCTTTGCCATCTTTGTACATTTTGACTGATGTGAGAGCATCTGGGCTAAATGAGATTCCCATGATCGTTCTTGACAGAATGTCAAACAACAGTCTGTACTTTCTTTTGAGCATTGGCCTGATGAATCCGGCTTTCTGATGTTTGTCTGCCTCTCTTAAGAGCTCCTCTCTGATTTCTTCATCCTCATTCTCCTCAGTGCAAGATTAATTTTAGCAAGAATGAACAGACCCAGTGATGTGCGCATTTGTCGTCCCGATTTCTTCTCCGTTGACTGACGACATCAGTTCGTCTCCTGGTTTTTCTGTATCCACACTCAAATTCTGCAAGAATTGAAGTGCTTCATACTGCATCACTGGATTGCAGTGAGCAGAGCAATATGTTTCCAGTCCAGCCTTCTTCAGAATTTGTTCCACCTCCATGGATTCAGAATCCTCGGGTTCCAAACTTAACGAACTTGTCCTCAAAAAGATCTTCGTTGCCAGTTCGCATAGTTGCACATGATCTTTCCTAGTCCATGAGTGGCCATCTACAGGTGAGATAGACTCATTAAATTTGTGCATAATCAATATCAATATCATACCGCGGAAAACAAAAGGCAATGAAGCATAAATTCCGAAAAACAACTTTTGAAAACAATGTTTTTATCGGAAAGAAAGATTCATCATTAAGCTTAAAAGAAAATATTACCAGATTCAAATTTTCAGAGAAGATTTTGAACTCTAAGAAATCGTTTTGAAACGTAGAGAAAATTTGAAGTTTTTTTTTGAGAGTAATGCGTGTTTGTGAAGCGTAAAAACTCGTAAGGTTTGATGAATCTTATATAGAGCGGAGGGTACAATAAGACAAGATTTTGAAGATCAATCGTTTTGAAAAAGATTATGCGCTCAGTTTAGCGGTTTTGATCGTAGGGTCGAAAAACGCAGACGCATAAAAAAAAACTTTTGGATTTAAAAGCACGATCAAGTAAAGAAGGTTAATACATGTACCCCACGTCCGCATTAAATGATTTGCGAGTACACGTCCACAAGGATAGTGGGTGCACAAAAAGCAAATAATATCGATATCGATCCGATAAATAAGTAAAGAACAAGAGAAAAGATCGTGTCTTCCGGTGATGTTTGTAATCGATCAATATTACTTGTCAATGTTGATTCCACTTGTTGATCTTAATCATTACTCGCTAAGCCTTAAAAATTTCCCAACTTCCTTTCAACCCATCTTCTCCAATTGCATCCGATTTGTTGAAACTTGAGCTTAGCCGATCTTTCCGCGTGAGTACGTCGATTTCCTTTTGATCCTCCTTGATCGGTTGAAGTTCCCCTTCAACCGATATTTCTGACATAAATGATATATCCGATTTATTTGAGTTTCAAGCTCGTGGATCTCTCATCATCCGATCATGCTCGTAAGTAATCAGATTTTGGTTGACCTCATCTGATTCTTTTCAGATTAAGCCAATTCTTGGGATAAGTGTTACCGCCAAAACTTAGTCTAGAGTAGTAGCTTCTATTCCCTAAGTAGGCGTGATTGACATGCGTAAATATCGTCTGAATCTCTCGATATGTCAATCAACCGTAAATTTATCCAATTATCAGTCGCGTGATTTCTACACTCTGTCCTTTTGATGCAAATTTCTCGGATAGGCTTCTTGAAATGAAAATTGCATTTGCATCCTTGCTTGGTCTCTATAAATTGGACCAAAGTTTTACACAACATCACCCATTCACCATACTTATCTTCTTTGTAAGAATCATGTATCTTGGTGAACCCTTGTTTCCTGAGACTTCCTAAGAAAACACTTTTACACCCTTTTATATGGTTTTACCTTCTCAAATCAACCCTTTGCATCCCTTATTGCTGTTTTTCTTCATCATCTTCAATTTCACATCGATTCTTTCAAAGCTTCTACCACCGGGCGGGCGGATCTGCTTTATTTACAACCCAGAAGACACTTCTCCTAACCGTATGCACCTTGTGTGTCTATCCCGGATGATGTAACCCGGAACCATCGGACTTAGTCGGTATAAAATATCTTGACACATGTGCCCATGAGATCTGACGACCAACTCTTTTGTATATGCTCCATTTAGCATATTGGAGCCTCTTCACTTCACTTTAGGGCTCCGGGCTTAAGAATCCTATCAAGGCCTCTGTCGCTCCGGTTTTCTTGATCTTGAATGCCTTGGGATTACTCTTTAAAAAGCCTCTTCACCCTTGTTAAGTGGGGGGAAAATGAGAGTTTAAAATCTCTCTTTTCCTTCATTTTGGGGTTAGGATGAGGTTTAGGGTTTCTAGGTTTAGGATTTTGGTTAACATTTATGTCTTGACCTCCTTCTTCTTGTACTTGTAACTTTCGTAATGTAACCTCACCTTCGGTTTTTATCAATGAAAAATTACATTGTTTCATCGTTGTGTAAATTCCTGCTTTCTTATGCGATTGTTAGCTCTTAATCTCTGAATCTTGCTTGTTGAATATCAGCTAAAACGAATCACAAAGAAATACTATAACCAAATTGATTTAATCAGATAATCCTTTAAACTGAGCATTTTCCTTAAATCGATAAACCTTGAATCGATCGGCCTTTAAACCGATAGACTTTAAATCGATAAACTAAAATCGACCGTTCCTTTGGATCCGGTAGCGTGTAAATCGGATCGATTTTTGCTTATCGGTCTCTTGAGATCGCTTAAGATACCAAACTCAACTGATTTCTCTCGATCTGGTTAGTCTCTTAACCAGCTAGTTCTGGAGAACATTCCATCAAACATTTTCGGTGACATTTCTCCAAGATCTAGAAGTCCTAGCTCGTTGCATAAATCTCTGAATCTTATCTCGGAATTAGAATATCATTATTCGTATATCAAGATGAATCTTTTCCATTACGATATTCTTCTTTTCAACGTGATCTCTTATGAAGTGGTGTCGACATCCACATGCTTGCATCTTGTATGTAGAACCCATTAATTGCAATAAAGACTATTATCATAGAATATAGGTACGTTCTTATATAATGTTGTAATCCTCACCGACCAGCGGATTAGGAACAACGACTTTCTGCTTGACCATATATTACTCGGTTGTTGATGTATCGCGATGTCTCGCTTTTTTTGAACCACGAGATCGGGTTTACTTCCTAAGAACCCACATGTTCCTGAGGTTGATTTTACGTCGATCTTGCAACCTCCATAATCGAGAATCGAAATACCCACTAAGCTCTAGATTATCATCGATGGGTAGAATAAACCAAGGTTTATTGTTCCTTCAATGTAAGAATCTTAGTCGCTTTTTGTGGTGATCATTGGATTTGCTTGAAATCTTGCACATACACCTTTTGAAAAAGTGATATCCGGTCTGCTTTGGCGTCGGGTATAATAGAGATCCAATGAGAGCCCTATATTCTTTTCGATTTGTTTTCGACCGTATCTGGATCCATCTTGAATCCAATCATCATAGGAATTTTGGCTTCCTTACTATTTTGAACTCCAAACTTAGCCAAAAGATTCCTAGTGTACTTTGCTTGGCGATGAATATCCCTTCTACGTACTTTGTTTAACTTGGAGACCTAGAAAGTAATTCATCCCGACCCATCATGGACATCTCGAATTTCCCTTGCATCGATTTCTTTGAATCTTTCACATAGGCTCTTGTTAGGAGATCCGAAGATGATGTCGTCCACGTAAATCAACCATCGAATATCTTCTCCATCTTCTATGAATAAGGTTACTCGCCCAAAGTGAACCCACTTTCGATCAAGAATCGAGAGAGTGTATCATACCGACTCATGAGCTGTTTAAAATAAAGAGCTTTTCTTAAACGATACACTTGGTTGCCCTTTTCAAAGCACGGAGGTTGTTAGGACATAAACTTCCTCCGCTAGTACCCGGCTTAAAAAGCACTCTTTTCGTCCATCGATACACGTGAACCCTCTGTGGGAAGCATATGCGAAAAAAAATAATGGCTTCAAAAGGCGGCGGCGATCAAAAGGTCTCATCGTAATCAATTCCTTCGATTGTGAATACCCCTTAGCAACAAGTCTTGCCTTATTTACGTGATAACATTTTTCTCATCTCTCTTGTTCTTGAAGATCCATTTAAGTGCCAATTACGTCTTGATGACCTCGGTCCATCTACTAGTTCCCATACTTCATTTCTCTCGAACTGAAAAGCTAGAATCCGATTTCGTCTTGTAATGCTTCCTCGATTGTAGTTGGTTCCTTCATAGGATGATAAAATAATACATGGCACTTTCACCAATCGATGTCTAGTTTTAATTTTATCGAGCGGGTCTCCGATTATCGAAATGACCCCAGTTATCCGGTCCTTCATTACGATTTGCGTCGGTTTTGAGAACATCGTCCGTTTACGATAAAATCTTATTACTAGTGATTGGGAGTGGTGGTCGAGGTTATAGTCCACTTGATAAAACAAGTCTCGGTGATGTTGGAATCATCATGTCTTTGATGTCCTGTTATGAGAACTTCATTCCCCGAACCAGGATGGTTCGATTCTTCTTATCTCACCGAATCGGCTTTTTCATCGACAGAATACCTTAGATCCATTGATCCGGTGAATCGACTAGATAAAAATTGATCTGATTTACAATCCTTTTTCCTTGATCGTTAAATGATCCATTTTACGAATATCGGGTTACGGTAGATCGTAGTCTTGTTCTTACGAGGCGATTTCTCTTGATCGAAGATGCTTCATCAAAGGTTACATGGGTGTTTCTTCCACAACTAGGGTTAAAGTAGACCTCTTCAATGAGAATACCCTAGAAATATACCCTCATCGGACTTGGCCTCAAAAGTCTTCAACCCGACTTTTCCCATTGTTGTGTATGAAACACTTGACCCAAAAAAACATGGAAGTAAAACACGAGGTTTTCAGTTCATAGGGTGTTTTGTAGTGAGCATAGTCGGAGACATCCATTACTGCGTATGGCGTGCGGTGTTGATTATACGCCCGAAAGCGGTTTGGTATCGCATGTTAAATTAACATTGTTCGGCGAACTTCTTTGAGAGTTCTGTTTCTCCGTTCAAAATTACATTGTGTGGCGTCCTCATTTGAAGTTTCATCTTTGTATACCAAACTTAGAGCAAAAATCGGATAATAAAAGTTCGAAATTCAATAATCGTCCATTTTTTACTATGGAAATTTTGTAATTTTCTTAGCGGCTTCGGGTATCTTGGTTGTCGTCTCATTCTTCTTATGTAAGAATATAACCCGAGGATAAACTTGGAATAGTCATCCACGATTACGAGTGTATTTCGTCCGTTGAAAATAATAATCAACCGGTCCAAACAGATCCATATAGGCAACAAAAGATTCTACGGATCTTTGGTCCGGAAATTCCTTTGAATGAAGCTTTGACTGTTTTCCCTTCCGACATGCGATACATGTCCGATCCTTTGAGAACACTTCATTCCTAAGTCCTTCCACTAGAGACATCCTAGCTATCTTATTAAGAGTTTTAAAGTTCAGATGGCTCAATCTTTTGTGCGAAGCCAATTTTTGGAACTCTTAACAATCGCACGATTTTTTTGGACAAAATCACCGTAGTATTCCTTTTCTTGAACCGAGTTAGCAAAATCTCAATTCTTGATAGTGCATTGATCACGAGAACTCAACACCGAATCCGACAACATGAGAATTGTGAAAACCGATAATAGGTTGTGCTTGGACCTTACATCTGAGACTCGAAACATCATCATTCTCTGGAGGTTCCGAACCCTTTGGTATAACCAAAGTTATCATCACCAAAGAAAATGCGTTCTATGTAAACCGAGGAGATGTTTGCTTCCAAATCATGTGCCTTGAGCATCCACTATCGATGTACCGGATAGTTGCTTGCACACCTCCTTTGTTGGCGGTTGTTCCAGAACACCGCAATCGGATCGGGCTTTAACCCTTCGGATTGGGTCTGAGGGTTAGGTTTGGATTTCGGGATCCATACAAACAGAGCACTTCTATTGTGATCGGTCGGATCGAAAGGCTGATTTGTCTCCCATACTGTCAACATAATCATACTTATCCTCATATGCTTTTCGATTTGTATGATTACTTGTGTGAACCTTGGATGACTTAGAAGACTTATGATTTAACTTTTCATTTGTCTTCTTTTTATCGATGTGGTTCAAAAAAATAAATTTCGACTATAGGGGTAGGATATTCATATCCTTTTCGCATAGATGGTTTTCGCAGTTTACACCGGGCATGCTTATTAGGCAAAATGACCTTGACCGGTCTCAGTTAGACTTCCTTTTGTAGGTTGTCTTTTCCGATTCGATCTGTTGATCGAGTTGAGGTCTCTTCAGATAAACTGGGTTCTTCCGTTGATCCTCGGTGATGCTTTACCACTTAGGGTCCATTTACATTCCCTTTCCGGTTAGGCACTTTCTCGGTCTCTTACCCTATTAGATACAAGTTTAGCTTTTGGTGTATCTTTTTCGAGATTCGCCCGATTACACCTTTTCGAGATGAATCGATCGGGGCTTTTGAGGATGTGGAGGGTTTCTCATAGCCAAGTCCTCCTTATCAATCTTTACTCGAAAATAGGCGTTTATGTCTTTAATCGGTTTGAGATGATTTTGAAAAAACATCTATTTTCTTCGCATTATCCTCGGAGGATTTCACTTTCATGCGTTCTAATAGCTCATTAATTTTGCTTGCAAGATTTTGAAGTCATCGAAATTTCATCTGTTAATTTCCATTCCTTCTTTGATTCTGGTCGAAAATTTAACTTAGAATTTTAAATTCTCGATTACATAAGAAAGATCTAAGTTGAATTTTTCTCGAGATCATTTTTCTTGAGAAGTTATTATTTACGGTCTCGGCTTATCATTCTCGAAAAGCATAAGTTTCTCTCGCATTGGAGATCGTCAAGCAATTGCTTCATGGTAGAGCTGCGGTCTATCTCCCGGCAAATGATAATGGTGTAAAGGAATGGTTACCTCGGGGGAATCCACGATCGGTTGTTCATCATCGTCGAGAATATCTCTTCATTTTCATAGAAATCGTCGACCTTCTTGTCGGATAAGTTTAAATATCCGGAGTCCCGGAGGGTGAATAGAATCGTCGATTCTCACGTATCGAAACCATATCTCGTTGCTCTCTTTTTGTTCCTCTTTTCTTCCCTCTCTCTCGGCGTCCAGTGCATTGCTATAGTGACATTCTCCGCTTAAACATTCCGTGAATCACTCCTTCAGATGACCTATCGGGTGATTTCCCTTCGATAGTAAGTTTTCTTCTATCGATTGGTTATCTCTTCCTTCCTTCGGCCAAATCGACTATCTCTTTCCCTTTCATCTCTGTGATCCCTCCGATCATCGGATCTGGTTCTTCGTGAGATCTATTATGCGATCTCTTTCTAGATCCTCGGCTATGTTGATAGTCCTTATAAAATCTTGATACTTACCAAGTTGTATATCTTCTTCTCAAAAACTTCCCCGTAAGCAAACGATATTCACTTAATATATTTCCAATGGGTTCATTGGCCTTTGTTCTCTCTTGGTTACCTTGAAAAGCAACTAATTTTGAAGTCGAGGTTTCAGGGACCTCGTCTTCATCGGCTTGACCTCTTTCAATCGGGTCGAACTTCGTGAGCTTTAAGACTTCAAGAACAAGCTACTAGGTTTCATTCTTGAAATGTCCCGGCAATCTTTGATTACCGTGACCTTCATGTCCCACTTCTTGGTGAGAGACCTTAGGATCTTATAGTTGATATCTTTATCGGACATCTCTCTACCAAGTTCTTTTATAGACATTGTAATTCTTCCATCGAGTTCGTTGATGGTTTCGTTGGGCGGCATCTTGATTTCTCGAACTTCACCAGTTAAAGAAGACGGTTTGTCTTTTATCTGTTCATTTCCCGAGATCTCGGCGGAGTATCCCACATTGCTTTTCGCAGATTTGAGATACTTAATCTTTTCTTTGGTGACCTTATCCATTGTCTTCATGATGATATGTCTTGCAATGGTGTCCAGTATGCGAATTTTTTTCGTATAAGACTTCAAAAAAATCGGATCTCCTCCGATTGCGGGATTGTCGTAGTAAATGATGATGGGTCCTTCGATGACTTCCATCATTACGCCATTGATCGAGCCTAGATGGTTGGACATATATATATATAATCTTTCATCAATTGAGAACTTTCTGAATGATACATCTGGGACGTGTTATCCATCTTTGAAAGATTTTGGAAAATGAATGAGTTTTTAAAACGGTTTTTCAAGATCGAAACCACAATGACACCGAGTCGTTGGTTAATACCACTTGTGGTCCCGAATCCAGGTTAAGTGAATCGAAGTCTGTTTTTTTTCGTCTTGATGATCAGTGTGAGCAGAATTTTGATCGTCTCGAGTAATCGGTTTGGTCGATAACCAACTTATTTCGGTTCGGTAACTATCGGATTAACGATGTGTCATGAAATAAGTTTTACCCGTGAAAAACCGGTTTTGTATAATCGATTCCAAGTTTTATCTTTTTAATCGATGATAAATTTGGTCCGATCGGATCGAAGCTTGGTGTCATCGATCTTAACTTAGAATGTATGTCGCTTTAAGATTGTCGATGTGAGAGCGATTAATCAAAGCAATAAAGGCACCTGAGATTTATAGTGGTTCGGACAAACCTTCCTCGTCCACTCTTCCCTTTCACAAGGGGCACCAACTTAACCGAAACCGACGGACTTAGTTTAGTGTGTTAGTCCAACACAATACACCTCCCCATGTTTTAAGAGTTCTCACTCAACCGATCCCAGAAATCGATTTAGAAACCCTCTTCTTAAACAACTTATCCTAACTTGGGGTTTGGGTAAGATTGTTGAGGGTTCCAACTATGAAATCTTTCCTCATGCATGCTGCGACAAAGCTAGATGAAAAGATTTCTTGCTAAGAACTTATGGGATGAACACAATATAAAATAAGCTTGTTGTTGTGTTCTTCGCGATGAAATCGACTATAGTTTGAGCTTCTTGATTATGTTGTTTGTCCAAGCATTTCCGTTTTTCACTCAGTGTGATCCCATATTTATAGACCTTGAGATCAAAGAGCCGTTGGAGAGCAATTTGAATCTCAGGCTATTTTAGGTAGATTCCCTTCGTCAATGGACCTTGAATGTGTATTTTATAGCCGTTTGAAACATAATCCCGCGATGAGCCTGTTCATACGTGTTTCTTCCTTATATGGAAGCCTTGCTGCGGTGTTGTTCCTCCAACTAAGGTTGGTCTTCTTCGTGTTTAGATCGCGACGTATGATAAGATGAAACATCGGTTTTCATCTTATATAATTAATATTTCTGCGCTGTTGACTTAAACTCAGGCCGACTCGCCGATGTAGGTCTTCCGGTCCGATCTTCCGAAGTCATCCGATCTTGAGTATTCTAAGTTTGAGCTTCATGACTTCCATGGGTTATCGACTAGATCATTCGATCGATCTTCCGCTTCGGTTTAACGCTCGCCTGGCTTTATCGAGATTATTCTTGAGATCGACCTTTACATATTGAGTTCCCCAATATGTGACCTATCTATTACATCGGTTTTCTATACAATCATTATCAATTTGGTCTCTATCGCAGCCGATGTAAATCATCATTAATTAACATCTTTTATCAAAACTATAAATTTCCCAACATCTTTTATCCTTGGTCGAAACGGTTCAACATTATTATCCATACCGGAAACTAATTCCACTTGCAAGATTTGGTATGATAAAACATATGAACCTCCCAAGGGCAAATCAAACAAAGCGTGCTTTTGCACACGATTCTTCGTATTAAATCTTAGCAATCACATGTGACCAATAATATTGCCCAAGATAAAAAAAGTATTGAATCTCTTTGATTAAGCTACCCATGATAAGTCAAAGCAATAGTTACCAATCCCACGTGATCCTATTTAAGGGGCGAAGGTTAAGAATAACGAACCAATCGAGGTCTAATTCTCCCTTGTTGGGTTAGAATTTATCCTCATGTAGGTCCTATTCAAAGGCATCACATGCACTAGTGTAATCTCTTGGTCAAAACAAACCAATCGAGCCTTACACCTCAACCTTTCGCGATGGGTTGTTCATTTCCATCTAGGTCGTGAATGGCGTCTTTTTAGTTACAAGGGATTTGTTAATTTAATCTTCTCGTGATCCGGTATCACTAAATTAATCGCAATGTAACACGCATCTAATTATTGAACGATTATGCAAGAAATGTATGTAACATTCAATCATATTTAAAGCATCGATGATAAATAATTTATTTCAAGAAATAAGTCTCGAAAATTGGTTTCGATTATACAAAGTAAAAAGCATACTTTTCAAAGATAATCCCAACAACGGAGGGAATTATGAGGCCGAGGTTGAATACCGCACTGGCGAGATTATTCTCCAACAAAATGTCTCGAATTGTAACCAAGAATTCTGTATCAAATTCATCTTCTTTATTCACCAAATCTGAAGTACCGATTGAATGAAACTAAGCTGGACGAAACCGCCTGCGCTGAGACAGTTGAGCAAATGCATAAGCAAGAACAATGACCATATCGTTGAAATCATAATAAACATGAATCTATATATCCCTCTGGCTTATGTACCCAGCTTCAGAAAGTAACAACTCAAGCAGAAATTAAATACCAAAATTCATAGAAATAGAATCCAAATACCAAAATAAGATTCTGGAAATTCAAGAAATGAGCCATGCAAATTAGAATACATAATTAATCTATATATGCAAAGTTAAAGAGTGTAGGCTATTGAATGTACCAATGCACAGATTGAAAGGTGTGGCGAAAAAACCAATTATTGCAGACCGAACATCAAACTGGTGCTCTCTCATTAGAAGCTCCGAAAATAATCAACAAATATACATAATCATCTCCCACTTATACTCAAAGCAGATTGGCAATGGTCTTGACACCCATTCCACCCACATGTCTCTTGATGAATGAATCTGCTAGGTTGTCCTTAGACGCTATCTTTGCCACATCTATATCTCCTCTCTTAAAGATTTCTCGTATAAGATGTCTTTCCTTTAGTGTGCTTGTTTGACTCGTGGACTCTTGGTTCTCTTGAATTTGCAATCGCCTTAAAGCGAGATATTGCTTGACAAATTGTAACACCATCCAAGTCCACTAAGAAGATCTAGAGCCCAATCGATTCTTTCAACGCTTTCACTGGCGACTACTTACCCGACTTCCATGGTTGAGTCAGTGATGTATTTCTGCTTCACACTCGTCCATTTGATGGCTACACTTCCCAAATGGAAACACACTAACTGAGGCAGATAATATCTGGAATCTAAATCTGATTTGGAAATTCGAGTCCGGTATGGCCGGATGGGGATTGGAGTATCGGTGATAAATCAACATTCTATCCCGAGTTCTTTTCAGACACTTCAGAATGTTTTTAACTGTCGTCCAATGCGCTTTCCCTGGGTTACTTTGATATCTTGCTACCATGCCTACGGCAAAGCAGATATCCGGTCTTGTACACAACATTGCATACATAAGGTTTCCGACAGCCAAAGCACAAGGAATGCCTTTCATGTCATCTATCTCCTTTTGCGTCTTAGGGGACATTTTCTTGGATAGATGGATTCCAAGTCTGAAAGGTACGAATCCTTTCTTGGAATCTTGCATGCTGAAGCGTTTCAAGACAGTGTCTATGTATGAAACTTGCAATAACCCGATCATCATTTTCTTGTGATTTCGAGTGATCTTGATCCCAAGGATGTGTCGGGCTTTCCCTAAGTCTTTCATATCAAACTGTTTTGAAAACCATGCCCTTACGTCTGATCACACCTTCACCTCGCTACGTACAGTACTAAGAATACCAATGCAGTTCCGACACGCTTTTTATACACACAACTTTCAAACTCGTTTTGATCAAACCCATAAGACTTTATTACATGATCAAAACTTTGGTTCCAAGCTCTGGATGCCTGTTTGAGTCCGTAAATGGACCTTTTGAGCTTACAAACTAGGTGTTCTTGGCCTGTTTCAATGAAACCTTGGGGTTGTTGCATATAGATCTCTTCATCAAGACTTCCGTTAAGGAAAGCTGTCTTGACATCCATTTGCCAAATTTCAAAATCAAAATGCGCAGCAATCGATAAGAGAATACAGATGGACTTAAGCATGGCTACGGGCGAAAAAGTTTCCTCATAATCGATCCCTTCTTTCTGAGTATAACCTTTCGCCACTAGTCTTGCTTTAAAGGTTTCAACCTTCCCGTCTGGTCCTCTTTTCCTCTTATATACCCACTTGCATCCAATGTGTTTGACCCCATTAAGTGGTTCGACTAGCTCCCACACTCTATTATGAAACATAGAACCCATTTCGGCTTTCATTGCTGTTTGCCAAGAATCTGCATCCTTATCTTGGAGTGCCTCATCATATGTTCATGGGTCTGATTCGTCTTGTCCGGGAATCAAGTCCGAGGACTCTCTTATTCCCATGAATCTCTCGGGCTGTCTAACAACCCTCCCACTACGACGAGGCTCCGGTTGTGAAAGCGTATCGTTTGGTATATAATCTAGTACAGTTGGCACTGAGGTTTGCCCTCTAAGCTCATTTAAGGTAATCTCACTTCTAGGTTTTCTTTGGTTCATATAGTCTTCTTCCAAAAATCTAAAGTGGGTGCTTATGACCACCTTTTGATCTTCAGGACCATAGAACATACACCATTTTGTTCCCTCGGGATATCCTACAAACAGCCTTAATTCTGATCGAGGATCCAATTTACCGGCTTCCTTATCCAACACGTAGGCCGGACACCCCCAAATTTTCATGTGTCTCATACTAGGCTTGCGCCCGGTCCACAATTCTTTGGGAGTTTTGGGAACCGATTTGGATGGCACCAAGTTCAGAATGTAAGTCGTTGTTTCCAAGGCATGACCCCAGAACAACTTGGGAAGATCCGCATAACTCATCATTGATCTAACCATTTCCAAAAGAGTTCTATTTCTTCGCTCTGCAACCCCATTTTGTTGAGGGGTTCCGAGTGCAGTGAGCTGGGATACAATCCCTTCATCAGATAAGTAGTTCAAAAACTCATCGCTGAGGTATTCGCCTCCACGATCAGATCGTAGAGACTTGATACGTTTTTCCCTATGATTCTCTGCTTGAGCCTTAAATTCTTTGAATTTCTCAAATGTCTCAGATTTATGCTTCATAAGGAAAATATAACCGTACCTTGAGTAATCATCAATGAAAGTGACGAAATACTCATAACCTCCTCTTGCTTTGGTTGACATTGGACCACATACATCTGTGTGAACGATCTCTAACACTTCTTTGGCCCTATTCCCCTTGGCTCCAAATTCCCTCTTGGTCATTTTCCCCTCCAAACATGATTCGCAGGTTGGAAACGGTTCAACTTGGAGAAGCTCCATAGAACCGTCCTTCACCAACCTTTGGATCCTCTTTGGATTTATATGACCTAATATTAGATGTCAAAGAAGTGTCTCGTTCACGTCTGATGAACGTTTTCTTTTCTCGGAAACAGTTGATGTGTTATAGAATGCATTTCGTGAGTGGTGTGCACAGTTAATTGTATAGAGATTATTCGCCAACGTTCCATGATAGATAAATTTATCAAAAAGATAAATGGTAACAACTTTATTAAAAGTAACTGAATATCCATCATGAAAAAGTTTAGAAACTGAAATCAAATTCTTTCTAAAACTCGGAACGTATAGAATATCTCTTAAAATTAAAACTCTGTCTTCAAAAGATAGGTGCACTTCTCCCACTGCTTCAGCTGCCACTCTCGTAGCATCGCCCAGTGTGATGAGGATCTCACTTCCACTTAGTTGTCGGGTCCATTTGAACCCCTGTAATGTGAAACAAACATGATCAGTGGATCCCGTATCCACCACCCATAAATGGGAGGCATACGCCGCTAAACAAGTTTCAACAACTAGTGAGTGAGGATTACCTTTCTTTCCTTTCCTTTTGGGATTGAACAGTCGACCTCCAATGTCCTTTTCTCCCATAATTAAAACATATTCCTTTTGGTCCTTTCTTGACACCCAACCAAATTAAACCGTCTTTTTTCTCACTTTTCTTAGTGATGAGTTTGCTTTAGTTCTCGACCTTTTCCTTTTCTTGAGACTTGCCTTCCAATCGCCTAGATCTCGAGAAAAGACTTTGGTCACCAATGTTTCGCCTTTCTTTCCTAAATGTTTCTCTACTATCTCCAAGGCTTCTTGTAGATTATCCATAGTAAACATGTGATCACTCATCACAAAACCACAAAGAAAATCCATCTAAGCTCCTTGGCGAGTAAGCAATGTAAATTGATTTGGGCCTCTCATCACAATACTTAGTTCCTAGATAAGCTAGTTTTAGAAAATGGTATTTGACTCGAGAACATGCTCCATTCTGGTGTTCCTCGGCCATTTTCAAATTAAATGACGTCGTCATTTTTAAACCGATCGATCATGCGGTCTTCGTTAAAACATTTCTTCAAGACTTTGCATAATTTCCTGCAATGGACTCAACACCTTCATGAATGTGTTTCAAATCATCGACAAAAGAAGTCAAGATTACACGTTTCATGGGTTCATTGGCTCGCTCCCCAAATATTATACTCATGTCTTCACGCATCGGATGATTCATCAGTAGGCTTACGTGGCCTGGGTACATCAAGAATCCAATAATGTTTTTGTGCAGGTAGGACAAGGCTCATATTTTGTTTCCAAATATTATAGTTTTCTCCAGTTAATTGGTGTTCTTTGAGTGTATATAACGAAATGATTAAAAGGTTGCGACATGATGAACTGAAATAAATAAAACCATGCATAAGCACAATTATATCACAAGGTTTGATCACATGCATCATATTAAAATCTCAAAAAAATATGAACATGCATCAGCCAACATCTCAAAACAGTTTAAATAAGCCACGTGGGGTGGGTCATTATTTAAACACATTCAAGCGAGTTACAAACAAGAACGATTACAAACCTTTAATATCCAGATTAATAGTTGGCTCCCACTTTTACCAATATAAAATTGACAGGGACTTGAAAGTATATGCATATCAATTTTATACCTAAGTAATAACCACGATTAAATCTGATTACTATTTTGCTTTGATCGAGCCTCTTGGGGAGGTCATCGCCGCCACTAGTAATAACCCACAATCATCCGCTTGGAATTCATTCATGTGAAAGCTATCTTTTGACAAATCCGTGGGAAAATTTCTCCAAAAGAATTCACAAATAAATAAATCATGGAGGTCAAAAATTAATTCAATTTTATTATCCTAAATAAAATTGTCAATTAATTATTTAAACATACTTAGTAATTTTGAAGGTGAGATTTTTCCATTTGGGCAACTCTCATGCAAACACATTTAAACAAATTAAATAAAGCATAAGATAGCACAAATAAATCAAGCAAAAGCGAGAAAAATAAATATATTGGGCATAAATTATCAATTGTCATGGTTTGATTTTTTCTTGACTTGATCTTGAAAAACACGTCTCGAATTTCTCCCACTCGTTCGTCTCGAAAAAAATACTTAAATCTCGGCACCCCACATGGCGGCTCGCGGCCGGGATGACGCGCCAGCATCCGGCCCGGCCACTTGGCCTAGAAACGACCTCGGCACCGCCCGGCGAGGCGCGCCCACGATGCCTCGGCATGCCTCGGCGTCGGCGTCAGCGGCTCTCGGCGGTGCGGCGTGCATCCGCATGCCTGCCTTCGCCCGCCTCCACCTCGCCCGCGACCTTGGCGACCCCCAGCGTCCTGTCACGCTGCGTCTTTGCCAGCGTCTGTTGGCCCGATCGCTTGGCTTACGATCTTTGCCGCAGTACGTCATCTTAAGCGCCCACCGCGCAAGATGGTTCTCGTTCGCTCGGTGGCCGTATCGCCCGGCCGCGCCGTCGCGTGCCAAGGCCGCCTAGTCCCATTTGATTTTGTCCTTTAATTCTTTCGTCTCTTCGTTCCGATCCGGGTTAAATTTATTTACAAAAAATAAATAAACCTAGATCTAGACTAGTCTATTACATTGATCAAATCAAACAAATCCTAGTCTACTCGTGGATTTTCTCACGAGGCAAAAACAAATCCGAACTAATAGAATTAAAACCACAATTTATATGCATGCATAAATAAACACATTAAAATCCCATGACAATTGGATACCGCAAAAGCAGATCTAATTGATTCTACTATCCAATTTCAAATTTAATGTCCACACAATTAAATTACAATTTAAAAATTCAGAGTCTTAAACCGTGGCTCGATACGATTGTTGGGGAATGAGTTGCAGACAGATCTATTCGGGGTGAATATTTAAATACAAATTTAATTCATTAATTATTACTAGCATGAATTAATCCTATATTAATTCAAATAATAATTGCAACAACATATCATGCATATAAAAAGCCACCTAAAACCTACGCATGCGGAATCTACGGGTTTACGTGAACGTACCTCTCGGGATGGCAAAGTGAATTCGGTTGACTTTGACTAACCAAAAGGACTTCCCAAGTATTCCCTTAGCCCTTGCTCGACAATCTGATGGAAGGATACTCGCGAACAATTAACAAAAGGAAAAAATAAACTTTGTTGCACCACTTTCGTGGATTTGCTAATTTTTTCAGCACATGGAATTGTGTTGAGAATGAAAGAATCATCCCCTATTTATAGGTGAGAGGTGGTCGATTTTTTCAAAGAGAAAAAACGAGTAATGGGAAAAGACTTTTCTTGATCACCAAGAAATCTTGAATATATCTCCTATATTCTTTTTCACATAATTAAAATATTCCACAAAAATCCCACCTCCTCAACAATATGGATTTTCGAAAATTAATGTGTGCAATAATCCAAGATTTGGATCTTCTTGAATTTATGAGATATTCTTGTATTTCAAGAAATACATATCTTCCATAATATATTTTCAAGAAAATCAAGAAAATCTTTCTTGCCCACTATATTTTCAAAATTTCGAAATTCTCTTATGAAATAACCAAGTGGGAGATTTCTTGAATTTAATGAGATAATCCTGTATTCCAAGAATACATATCTTCATTCCATAACAAAATTCAAAGAAAATTTTTCTCCCAACTTATTCATAATTTTCGAAAATTTAGAGGAAAAATAAGCAACAATATTTATTTTATTTTAATCACCTTTTTCAGTTATTGGACTATTTGTTGGGCTACTCAGGGGGCCTTTAGGAGAATTAAGATTGGACCTTCTAATGGACCTTGAATATCTAATATTGAGCCACAATATAATTCAAGCCCATAAATATTAATTAATCCCACTACATAATTAATATTGACTATCCATCTTAACCCATATTACAAATCAATATGGCTCCCTACATTATTTCCCGTGTTTAAGATTATCTAGCCCATTAATTAATCCAAGCCAATTGAAATAGCTTTCCATTAATTAACATCTTTTATCCTTGGTCGAGAACGGTTCAACATTATTATCCATACTTTGAAACTAATTCCACTTGCAAGATTTGGTATGATAAAGCTTATGAACCTCCCAAGGGGAAAATCAAACAAAGCGTGCTTTGCACGATTCTTCAGATTAAATCTTATCAATCACATGTGACCAATAATTTTGCCCAAGATAAAAAGTATTGAATCTCTTTGATTCGCTACCCATGATAAGTCAAAGCAATAGTTACCAATCCCACGTTATCCTATTTAAGGGACGAAGGTTAAGAAATAACGAACCACCGAGGTCTAATTCTCCCTTGTTCAGTTCTGAAGAATTTATCCTCATGTAGGTCCTATTCAGTGCATCAGTCATGCACTAGTGTAATCTCTTGGTCAAGACAAACCAATCTGAGCTTTACACCTCAACCTTTCGCGATGGGTTGTTCATTTCCATCTAGGTCGTGAATGGCGTACTTTTAGTTACAAGGGACTGTTAATTTAATCTTCTGTGATCTGGTATCACTAAATTAACTGCAATGTAACACGTACGAATTATTGAACAGTTATGCAGTAAATGTATGTAACATTCAATCATATTTAAAGCATCAGTGATAAACAATTTATTTCAGTAAATAAGTCTGAAAATTCAGTTTCGATTATACAAAGTAAAAAGCATACTTTTCAGTATAATCCCAACAACAGAGGGAATTGCGGAGGCCAAAGGTTGAATACCGCACAAGCGAGCATTATTCTCCAACAAAATGTCTCGAATTGTAACCAAGAATTCTGTATCAAATTCATCTTCTTTATTCACCAAATCTGAAGTACCGATTGAATGAAACTAAGCTGGACGAAACCGTCTGTGCTGAGACAGTTGAGCAAATGCATAAGCAAGAACAATGACCATATCGTTGAAATCATAATAAACATGAATCTATATATCCCTCTGGCTTATGTACCCAGCTTCAGAAAGTAACAACTCAAGCAGAAATTAAATACCAAAATTCATAGAAATAGAATCCAAATACCAAAATAAGATTCTGGAAATTCAAGAAATGAGCCATGCAAATTAGAATACATAATTAATCTATATATACAAAGTTAAAGAGTGTAGGCTATTGAATGTACCAATGCACAGATTGAAAGGTGTGGCGAAAAAACCAATTATTGCAGACCGAACATCAAACCGGTGCTCTCTCATTAGAAGCTCCTAAAATAATCAACAAATATACATAATCATCTCCCTGCCTATTAATGAAATATCATAAGACAACCACGACCATGTGTTGCCACTGCCAAAGGCTGGTCCGACATCCGGGACTGACAGTGGCACAAATTCCTCCGTCATCTGGTTCAATTTCAAAATTCTTCTAAAATCTCCCATCTCCTTCTTAACCCCCCCCCATCCTTTATCTTTTCTCCATTTCCATTGATAGGTTTTATGTTGCGCCTGAGGATGGCCATTGGAATTTTCTGTTGCATCACATGGTAATTCTGATCAGTGGACGGTGGTGAAATAAAAGTCACATCTCACAAAATATTATAAATATACAGTCAAAAGAGAATAATTAAAGAAATATTATTTAGTTCAGTCATATCATTGGAAGCTTGATTACACTCATATGACTGCCATTTTCCATATCTACTTTCCACTAATGTTATCACTAAATTGATATAGATATATCCACAGCAATAGTACACACACACAATGAACATATATCTCAACTGGTTCAAGACAAAAGGCACGAGTAGAACATAACTCGAAGCACATATAACATAACATAACAATATTAAAGAATTGAAATGGAACGATAAGCCTCTTCTGCATCTTCTGCTACAAAATATTCTGAAGCACCTCAATTTTTTCATTCATAATGCATAAAAGTGGATGCTAATTCAAATTTAACATTCATGAGTTACCTTTAACACATCAGTTTCTGCATAATGATTTAATCTAACCGATTCGAGTTTCATGCACTAAAAGCAATTACTCATAGACGAATGTAGGAATACAATAAGATATGAATGTATAAACCAGACACTTCATAATAACTCTTGAGTTGAGACCTGATTTTTATGCTAAAATTATTAGATGTTTTCAATAGTTTGTACACAGAAAAGAGATTGCCATTAATAATTAGATGTTTATACAAAAAAGAAATGTAAACTATTTGATAATGGAGCAAAGTGTGATTGTATGCCTTTTCTTCTTCAAGGGACGTCGTCAAGGCCAAGACATATAGTATGTCCGCGAGCATTTTTTATGGGGCAAAGGAAAAATAATTTAATTTACACAAAAATATATCTACAATGCACACATATAAAAGAATAAAATAGTGATTTTCAGGAATTATGTGGCCGCCCCACCCCGCTGGATAAAAAGTTTTAATATGACACAAAAATTCTTGCACCTAATTCACAATATAAATAGCATAAAGAATTCAAGAAAGTTACCATTTGAACATGGCTTTGAATTGAATCGTCAACAATCATAGTTATAATACCTGAAAGAGCCGGAGAGGAGCCGGAACGGCGGGCGTGCTGAAGAAGGGAAAAAAAACATTCAAAGCCCTAAACCCAATCAATCTGCTAAATCCCAAACGTCAAGGCCCGAAATCTAATCAATGAAACCAAATCCAGTTTACCTGGAATTCAAGCAACGAAACTTAAATCTGTTGGAGGGGAGGGGCGGCGGCGGCAGCGATGGGCGCTAGAGATAGATCGTCGCTTACCCGGAATTAAAGCAATGAAACTTAATTCTGTGGGAGGGGCGGGGTGGCTGGGGGAGCGGCGAGGACAACGACGGCAACGATGGGCCCTGGAGACATGCTGGGCTGGCCAGAAAGGAAAAATAAAAGGTTTCTGGCTTTCTGCAAAAGAAAAAGAGAAACAAATAAAAGAAAATGAGAAACAATAAAAAGTGAATTAAAATAAAATAATTAAATATATAAAATGAAAATAATAGAAGGATGTAATTGAATATTATAAATTATGGCAGAGGCAAAAAGGTCCGAAAATGATTTCACATCCCTTGTCACTTTTTAAAATAGTATAGATAAAGTCATCGCTAGCTATTTTTTAAATTTCAGTCGAGCACAATTCAGTTATTCACAATATCTTCATCATGACCAACTGGTTTTACAACCCAAGAGTTTTAATGGCACATAGGTCATAGCCCATACATAGCGTTATAGTATTCATTCACACATGTTATCATCCAAATACATACTTTTTTATTATAATATATTTTTAATTTGATATAATTATTGATTTTAGAGGTATCTCTCCAAACTTATAAACTTTTTAAAATTATTTCATAAGTTTTTAAATTGTATTTGGTAAAAAAGATACTCCTACATCCACACCCTCCAAATTAAGGTGATCCGGCAACAAGGGTAAAGGATCACAGCTGGAAGAGGCAGTCTGAGAATCGGCGATCGATAATCCCCAACATAAATTTTTTAAATATAGTTATTTTAATTTAATATTTAAAATATTTATTTCAAATTATTAAAGAATTTATAAGTTTTAGGTAAAATATAAGGTGAACAAATTTCACACAATAATATGTGAAATTGATTAAGTAGTATGACTTATATTTTACTAAAGAATATTAATTGTGATAATTGTGGTATGTCTTTTTACTATATATAGGGCATTACTCATAATACTTGAGAATGCGACTTACATTACAACAGAGATATTAATAATGATAACTAAATGGTGTGTCTTATATTACAAAATGATATTAGTCGTGAAAAATGAAGTTCATATTTATAAATATAAAATCAATTTCACATAAGACATACTCTAAGGGTGTGATTGGTATGTTGAAATAGATATGGAATGAAATGATCATTCCTTAATATATTTCAAATATATTGATTGGTATGTATTTTGAAAGGAATCATAATTCTACCAGGAATGATCATTCCAAAAAATAAAGGAATTGTGATTCCTTACATACCACATGAGTGTATTCCACATTTTGAGGAATGAAATTATTTTTCACAAAAAATATTATCATTCATTTCATAATATTATCTTCTACCCAACAGCAACAACAATAATTTAATAATATTATTATTTTATTAAAAAATTTATTTAATAAAAATAAAAATAATAACCAACTCCAATAATAATAATAATCATATTAAATATAATAATATTAAAATATATAAATAATATAATTTTTTTTAACAATAATACTATATATATCTCAAAAAATGTAAATTAAAGCGAATTCTTAATAATATTTTAATGAAAATAAAATAAAAATATTATTATTTAATAATATATTATTATTAATAAAAAATATTAAAAATATATATAGCGTTATTATTAACTCATACTTTCAACAATAATTAAAAACATATTAATATACATATATATGTTTACTAAAATTATATATTATTATAATAAACACAATAATAATCTTATTTTTTTAATTATAAAAAATATTATTTTAAAAAATATATTAAAAAGCTAAAAATAATAATATATTAAAAAAAATATAGTAATCAATAATAATATTAATATTAAAGTATAATTAATAATAATAATTTTAAAACAGATTCATCAAATACTTATATTTCATTCATATGTCATATCAATCATAAGAATGATCATTCTTATATCATTCCATTCAGTCATACCAATCATGCCCTAAGTTTTATTAATCAAACACTTTAATAATTTATAAATTACTTAAAAAATACACCTATAAATTCAAGTTATTGAACCAACTTATAAAATTTTAAGAGATTTAATTGCACATAAAATCACAAAATTTTCACAGTTTCAATTTTAATTTAAGCTTTTGAATCTGATAAATAAAATTTCAATTTAAGAATTTTCTACAATTCGAACCTACATGCTTAATTGTTACGATTAATTATACATTGTCATCAAACATTTTAAACATGTTAATACTTCCTTTTTTTCGATTCAATTCATACGGCATGACAATAAAACTGTCATACACCTCTAGTTTTTCTTTTGATCAACTAATATGGTTTTAATTTGGTAAGTGTTTTGGATCGAGAAAGAAAAAAAAAATCAACCCTTAAATTTTTGTAAAAAATAATCTAAATTAAAATATTTATAAAATAGGTACTTGTATTGAAACTTACTAACTAGTATTGTCAATTGATTTTTTACTATATAAACATTTAAGTTTTAGCAAAATTTGGGTGGATCTCGTACAACATTATGTAGGAGATCCCATCTGTTGAACAATGGACTTCAGCCTTTTTTTTAATGAATTCTCAAATATGATCTTCCTTATTATTCACTCCATTTATGTTTTATCTTTGAAAGATGGTCGTGCAGAACTGAGTTTCAACTAGAAAGAGGAATCAGATCAGGGGATCCGCTATCTCCATTCCTCTTTCTCATAGCGACATGTTCGATTCCCTTTGGGAACGAATTGGAGTATGAGAGTTATAAGGTGGCTTGCAACTAACAATTAACTTTGTCCGATAAAAAAAAAAAAGGTCCTAAGTTGTCTTATGAAAAGAGCGAAGAATCTGAAAATTATTTGACGGAATTGAGGTGGGGAAAGACAAGATTCAAGTTAATCATCTACAATTTGCGAATGACACTGTTATTCTTGACAAAGCTACCATAGGCAACGCAAAAGCAATGATAGGAATTTTAAGATTGTTCGAGATATCTTCTAAATTGGGTGTGAATAAGAGTTCATTACATGGCATTGGAGTTGAGGAGTCGAGATTAGCTAATTATGCAAGTATCATTGGATGCAAAATTGTCAAAACCGCTTTTAGTTACTTGGGTTTTTCGATTGGTGCTAACTTCATAAGAAAAAAGGTGTGAAAATCACTACTTGACCGTTTGCGACGTAAACTATTTGGCTGGGAAATAAAAAATCTATCCTTAGAAGGAAGAATCACTCTCTTGAATTTAGTCTTATCAGCTCTTACAGTCTACTATCTCTTTTTTTTTAACCCCCAGTGTGTATCCTTAATCCATAAAAAAATTCAACGGAATTTTATGTGAGGGGGAGGCAAAGAGAATGGTAGGAAAATTGTGTGGGTTGGGTGGGATAGAGTCTGTATGAGTAAAAATAATGGGGAATTGGAGTAAGAAACATTGTGTCTTTTAATTTAACACTATTATGTAAGTCATTGGGTGTAGTGTGAAAATTCTTTGTGGGTCTCAGTTCCTAGGTCTGGTTACAAGTAGGTCTTTGATGAGGGTAGAGTCTAATAGTAGCCCTGCTTATAAACAGTCTTTGTGGTGGAGAGATTTACATAAATTACTAAGGGGAGTCGAAGGGTCGTTGTTTGTCAATAATATGGCTTTCTTTATGGATAACGGGGAGTCGGTGAAATTTTAGGAGGATCCATGGTTAGATAGCAAGGTTAAATTCTTTGTCAAATTTAAAAAGTTGTATGAAAATTCTGATCAGAGATGGAGTCGTGTCAATAAATTACTTATATATGTTGATGAGTCTTGGGGTTTGAAATTTTGAGTGGAATCATTTGTGGAATTGTGATGAGCTCTTTGAATTTGTGGAATTGTGGTCTTTAATTTACAGGACAAAACTTCAAGTATCTCCAAAATGAATTTGGATCCTCTACATTTCGTTTCCGTAAATTTCTTGTAAATTTCGGGGAGAGAAAGACACATAATAAATTAATATAAAAAAAATATAAAGTATGAGACCCCTGCATTGTGTCTTTCTCTCTCCGAAATTTACAAGAAATTTATACAAATAAATGGAGAGGGTCCAAATCCCTCGAAAAGACGGATTGAAATGGAAAGACTCCTCATACGACATTTTTCATATGAAAGACATGTATTCACTATTGTCCATGGAGAGTATTCGAGAGACGAATATCATTTTTTCTTGGGCTAGATTATGGTGGAAGGCTATTCCATCAAAGGTCTCGACATGTATATGGAAAGTGATTTGAGGAAGAATACTGACAAAGGACAATTTAGTGAAGAGAGGGTTCAATGTGGACAATGGAAACGTGTTGTGTAGCAGCTGTAATGCAAGTTTTGGAAGCTGTTCAGCACTTGTTCATTTCTTGTACAGGTTCGATCCTCATTTGGATGGAAATCTGCAATGAGTTGAGTTTCCCTATTGCTTATTCATCATATGTAATGGGCTATTCCATACAAAACTTAACTCTGACTTGAAGTTGACCCCCCACTAGTGGACGGTGAGTTCTAGTCCCCAAAATTAGTCGGTCTTTGGGCCGAATATCGAGTTATCAAAAACTTATTCATCCTATGTGAAGGACCGCTTTCTAGAGTTCTCAAATTTTGAAAAAAGTGTCAACTCTAAAAAAATCTCCGAGCCAATATGAGAATGTGTTTTATGAAGAATGTGAAAAGCACAAAACGAGCATATCTTCAAAGAGAAAACAAGCTCTGTGGAAGACATCGTGGACGGAATAAAATTCAATTTGTGGGAGTGGTTAAAGACTTATTTTTCTCGGTCTTTTTGTTATTCTCTTATCAATTGGGAGTCGAATCCTCTATATTGTATCCCTATTATTATTTAGTTTTTATTTTAGCTACTGTACATGCTCTGCTCTTGTAACTTTTCCGGTTTGAGTACACTTTTGTACACAATTATTGGATCTCACATTTATCTTCCAAAAGAAAAAAAAAATTTGTCCCCTGCTTTATTAAAGGCTACTCATACACAAATGATAATTAATAACGCATTAAATAGTTAAGTTACTAGTGTACATCCAAATAATTAATAGGTCTCAATAACGCATTCAAAGCAAAATGAACCCATAATTACTTGGGACTTATTAATAGGCTGGTCATGTAAGATTGAGCAAGATACCTTGGATACTGATTGAGGCCATGCATCATTAATACCATAAAAAACAATAGCTAGCTCATCACCGACAGCCGTCGTTGTGGGGGATTTTTTATTACTCCTAAAATTACATATTAATGTTGCAAGTTGCAATGAACCAAATTAAGAAAGTGCATGGTTGAGAAATTAAGGAGAAAACTAACAAGCATGTGGAATCTTTCTTAGATTGCCTTTAAAATTCTTTGTACAAGATCTTGATCAGTACTGTTTATAAGTTGGATCATTTATCATATTATATAATTTCATGCTATGTTCCAATTTTGTGACATATTAATCATACACGAATGAAACACGATAGATCTCTGTGTGATTTAGTTGAGTAAAAACCTCACAGCACGGCGTTGGTGGTACAATCCGATGCCATCAGCAATGTTATTTTTATTTGCAGATAGATAGATAGATAGATAGATAGATAGGGTTCCATTATATTATACAACAGTAACAAACATCATCATGTACATGTTATATCATTCGTCATGATAATATTCCCCAATTGGGTGTTGCAGTAAAAAGTTAGAAACAAAGTATGAGTTGCCAACATTGCAGTCTGTGTGGCCTCCAAGAATGTGTTGTACTTGTGTTTCTTGCTAAAAATTCCACAAGAATTTAATGAGAATTATTTGATTGAATAATTAATAACCAGCACATCCAAATAATATGTCAATTAACATACACAAATCGCCTTGATTCCAAGTTTAAAGCATCACCCACACAGTAATAATCTATCTAGCAAGCACAACACAAACACAAACACAAACACAAACACACTTTATTAATTAAATCATCACTCAATTTAAGTAAAACAGGAGTTAAGCAGATGCAACTTGTCCCAAATGAGCAGGGCTTCCATTCTTGAAGGCTTCGAATCTGGGCTCCTTAGCCTGGAACTTGAGGCCTGCATAGAGCTTCATGTAGTCGTCGAACACGAACTTGGGGTACAGATCCTTCTTCTCTTCCTTGTCCACCATTTCCGGAGATGGATAGATCACCGCGTCGCTTCCAGGATTGTAGAACGACGCCAGCGACATTCGCCCGCTCCCGTCCGTCTGCAAAATCACCCTGTGCAGCACACTCTTGTACTTCCCATTTGTTATCACCTGTATTCAGTCAAGATCAATCAAGTATTAGTTGGCTTCACTGAACAGTATTAGTTGTTACTCCATGAAGTATTACCTCGAGCTGGTCACCGAGGTTGATAACAATGGAGTGCCGCATTGGGGGAACGTCGACCCACTCGCCGTCCTTGAGTAGCTGAAGGCCGCTCACTTTATCATCCTGGAAAAGCAGAATGATGCCTCCGGCGTCCGTGTGGGCCCGGAGCCCCTTGATGAGGTCGGGCTTCGGGCATGGCGGGTAGTTGCTCACTTTGGTCCCGAAATTCGGGCCTTTCGATCCGTAAAACGCCTTCTTCAAATAACCTTTCTCCAGGCCTAAATTTTCACAGAGCAAATCCAGGAGATGCTCCGCCAGTTTCTCCAACTGATCTGCGAATTCCTTCATAACCTTCCTGTTACAACCATTCTGTTACAACCGAATCCGAATGCAGGATAACTAACTGCAGACTCTTTAAGAGACAGAATTTTTGGCATGATCCAAAAAGATATAATCGTAATAATAACAGACCTGTATTCATCGTCAAGATCAGGGACCTGAGAGATATTCGAAACGGGGAGATGGCGCAAGAAGAAAGTGCTTTCCCAGTCCAAATCGTCGATTTCGGATTCAACAGCTTCGAGCCCCTTGGCCGCAACCATTTCCTTGAACCGTTGCTCCATACATTTCTTGTAGTGTTCTTTCGTTAGCTTTTCAACAGTGTCCATGAATTCAGGGGAAATTCCATGATTCACCACCTGCAAATTAATATCAAAGGTTAAAGTTAATTTATCAAAAGTGTCATTTTAGTTAGAAATTTAAAGTGGTACCTCAAAGAAGCCCCAGTTTTCACAGGCGTCGTTGATCTTGTCCTTAACTGCAGCCCTTTCTTCTCCGTTGAGTTTATCCATGTTGATCACCGGAAAAGTTGCCATTTTTTTTCACTGCTGAATTCTCTCTGCATGTTGATATTTATAAGGGTAGTTTTGCCCTGAATTTTTAATATAACGTTTTACTATAATAAATTCGTTAACAGTCTGTGAAATAGTACTTAACAATTAATTTGCAGCTTATCCATTAGTCAACCAAACCAAGTGATGGTGGGTGAAACGATATATTTTTTTTTAAATTGCAAAGCTGAAACATTTATCAATCTAAATTGGACCAATTATTTGACCACACACTTATAATCTATAAATGCAACACTTATTGACCTACTAGCTGATAATAGCCCCGAGTCATAGGGGAAAAATAAGAAGGCCAAAGTAATGTTTTTCTTCTCTACTCTAGTCGAAAATCATCATGTCATTCAACAAAAAAATATCATAAATACTTTCGAGACTACCATTTTCATGAATAATTCGATTCAGTAGGACAGAGATCCATACTATTATCTAGACATATTTTAAGTAAAATGAATTATGATCAATTTAAATTAAAGTTCTACTTCTACATTATGAGACGATCTCAAAAAATGTTATGATTTACATTTTATATCATAAAGTACTTTAAATATGCATATTGAGGCGTTATAAAAGACAAAAATTAATATGAAACGGTCTAATGCATGAAATGGGGTACAATTTAGCACAAATCATACTCACTCCTTTCAAAATATTAAAACTTCGACGTTCAACTTATAATCTGTGTCATTGTGGGACTGTCTTTGCCTCTTATAAAAACATAGAAAACACATTTTTAAACACAATGCAACTAGTGCAAAATTTTCTCAACTTTTAATTATTTGATTTGTGACAGCGGAAGGCAGCTTTTTTTTAGCGAAAGTAATTTTCATAAAAATATGAATGAAGGATTTGTTTATTTATAATAAAAAAATATCAAGTTGTATATTAAAAGAAGTAACGTTCACCACACAAACAAATATGAGTTGAGTTACTTTTTAATTCAATTTTAATTTGAATTAATTATGCACTTTAAATCCTAATCTCCTAAACAATGAACCATAAATTATATATGAATCATTCGGGCGGATGAACCAAGAACAACTTGGATCGAGTGAACCATGAACCACTCAGGCCGGGTTTAGGTCGAGAGAGAAAAAAACTGAAATTAAAGTTAAAAAAAAAACTGAAATTGAAAAAAAAAACTAAAACTGAAAAAAAATTAGAAAAAAAACTCCTAAAATTAAATTGCACCAATTTTATTGGTGCATGTGGTGAACAGGAGAATTTATCATATTAGTTTAGTAATGTTATTTCATTTTTTTGCTTCATGCTATGATCCTTTAAAATATGAGTCAAAATTATATTGTTCTTGAAAATCTAAAATATAATAGGTAAAATTTGAATATTCAATCAAAAGAATTAATATAACCAGGAAATAATTAAGAAATGGGAGAATGATCAAAATTGAAATTAAAATATAATAAGTAAAATTTGAAGATTCAATCAAAAGAATATAATCCAGTTAATATTACTCCCTCCGGCCCAACTCTTTTTTATACTATTTTTTAACTCGTATTTTAACGAGTAAGTTGTTTATTAGTATTTAAAATGATAAAATAATTTTAAAAAAAATAATATAATAAATTTATCTTTTCTCTATTATATGTCTCCTTAAAAATAAATTTATTATTTTAAATATTTATAAAAAAGTTTACTTACTAAAATACGAAAAACAGTAACAGTAAATAAAAAGTAGGAAGTGACAGAATGATCAAAATTGGCGGATGGTAGAGATGACGACAGTAATCCAAAGTGGGTGATATTTTGTAGTATATCGAAATATGAATCTGAGTGGAAACAGGAGTCGTGAAGCATGTAAGTGGATCACATCTCATTGGCCCCTACCAATTTTGGATTAACTCGCTCTATTTTGCACATTCTCTTTTTTAACTTTTATTGTCATAATACATGACCGCTAAATTATTTTAATATTTTTTATTAAAATATGATATATCATCTCAATTTTAATATAATTATATTCAAATCAATCTCCAAATAAAAGAACGAAGCCTTTTACGAGTTGTTAAAAAAACACATTATAAATTATATATTTTAGTATAATAAGTTACACGATTCTAAAATGTATTATGAATGCACGATGCACCTTGATTCAAATTAGACCCACCCTATTAAAAAACATATGAGTAATGTTTTTTGTCATCTTCTCAAAAAAAAAAATAGAAAATTCTAACGAAAAAAAAGTGGAATTTGTAAGACAAGTCAGTTCGAGAAGTAGTGGGAGATTGGAAAGCAGACATCTGAGATGGAAATTTCGTCCAAGTTACCTTGTAGCTTTTTCCTATAAATTAATACAATTCATTAACCTAGCAACTTGCTTTAATTATGCTTAATAATTATAATTACCAAACGTGAAGGCTTACGTGGCGGCCGTTGATACGTAATTAATTAGGCATAATATGTTATTAGTAATTAGCCAAATTGCTTGCTAAAGTTCATGTTGGCACTTCAAAGTCTGAAATCTGGACCCTGACCTAAAAAAGATGGATTCGTAGAGTTTGAGAATTATATATTTTACTGTTAGAGGAATAATTGTTTCTCTGTTTCCAGTCCTATGAAATTTGCATTAAATTGCAAATGCGTATGTAAATTTGTTTGTTAAGTTTAATATTTATAAGTTTCATGAAATTTAATTTAGATTTTTTTCTTGAATTCTTTTTTTTGTTTTGCTTTTTCCTAATTATTTTCTCCTATTAGAAAATAGAATATAATTATAATAATGGTTAGGTACGTAATTCAACTGGACAGCATAAATATATAAACGATGACTATTGAAGAACATTCCGAATTTAGTTTAAATTAAAACACGTAAACTGCTGGATAGTCCTCGTTTGACCGCTCATATGTAGTCATAATAAATTAGTTGTCTTGTTTTTATCTTTTAAAATAATAAGGTAGTTATGATGTTATGCATAATTCTATTGACGTGATTTAATATTCTGAAGATATATTCTGTCACATCTTAAATAGGCACAATTTTCCGTTCTTTAAAGATTAAGATTAAGTTAAAGTATAGGGTGATCAAGTTTCAGGGTGACTTTTTATTATAAAAGTTATTATTCATAAAAGTGAAAGGTCATGTGATTTATATTATAATAGAGAGTATCGTAGTGATAACTGAAGGGTGTGACTTATATTATTAAAGAGTATGTCTGTAAAAAAAATAAAAAATTCACGGTAAACAAGATTTACAGCATATCAACTCAAGATTTAATTATCGACATAAATAAATAAGACAAAAATATGTGTGAGACGATTTCTAAATTAACACAGATTAATATTTATTCTTTTTAAAATGTTAAAACCGCATTCTCAAATTATGTTCTGTCTCACGCAAGGCGTAATCAATAAATAATTATCTCCAACCATCATAAGCTTATGACTAACAAGGTGTTTGACTTGAGCTATAAGTTTTTCAAAAGAGTCACACTTGCATGATGAGACTGTCTCACTGTGAGACGGAATATAATTTGGACATTGACATTTAACACTTTGAAAAAGATGAGTGTGATTTGTGCTAAGTTGTACCCCATCTTATGCACGAGATCATCTCATACGAGTTTTTGTCTTTCCAAAACATCTTATGAGATGTTTTAAACAAAATTAGAACACATGCATTATAATGTATACTTAAAGAATAAAATGTGGTCCATGTTCAGTTATTTAGGGGTTGTTTTCAATTTCTACTCAATAGTGTATAATTACAAGTGTTATTTTTTTAAAAGTAGGTGTTACCTAATTTCTTTAAAAAAACACTTATTTTATTTTAATGTTTGAAAACACCATTTTAGTTCACACGAAATAATAATAACAAATTAATGAAGATGACCTAAATTGTAAGAGATCGAATTGATTATTTTATATTCATGTCTACGGTTAGTTACATTACAATTTTATTTTAGAATTGGCCCCCATGAACAAATTTAGATTATTTAATTCATTTCATCTATTACAATATATTTTTTTAATCATATTTGGATGGATTCATATGTTCATAAATTAAAAATGAATTTCATAGTATAAAATTTGTTCATACTAAAGTTTGTCTTTTTTTTATTCTTAATCAGTTATTACTTATTAGTTACATTGATCAACATTAAACACGAGTACTGCTCAAATCATATATGTACACTTCCGTCTTCGTTAGCCCAATAAGGGTGTGTGTTTTGAAATCTTTAAAAAGCGAACTGAAGTTATTTTTAAAACTTACTCTCACAATTTTTGAAAAATAAATTTTTAAGATTTTTCAAAACACATCCTAAGTTGAAGAAGTCCAACTTTAATATATAATGATTACTTGTAAACTAAATATTAGATAAAATCTGGTATACAATTGAGAAATACCATAGAAAATCTTGAACGCAGATAATATTGGTCAACTTTTAAGGAGGCCATTAATTATTGGGGTTGTCCGCATCAATGTCGAGAGTGAGCTGACCTTTAAGCTGGTGTGGAATAAAATCACGCCACTTAAAAGTGATAGCTCACGGGTGGAGAGTTCTTTGGGATCGAGTTCTGACTAAAGTGGATCTTCGGAGAAGGAATATTCTTGGCCAGAATTCAGATCTAAGATGTGTGCTGTGTGGAGTTTCGGAGGAAACAAGTAAGCATATTTTCTTTGAATGCATGGTGGCACATGATATTTGGATGGCGTGTTACAATTGGCTTGGTATCTCAACTGCTATTCATTCTCGTTTTTCATATAATATCGTGGCTCATAGTAGTTTATTGAAAGGAAAACAAGGAAAAAAAACATATTAAATCGTTATTTGGTTGATTTGGTTATTTGGAAAACAAAATTTCTCTTTACGAAGATAGTGGAGGAGTTAAAAGCTAGAATTTGGAGTTGGCTAGAGGTTAAGAATTTATTGATTTCAAATTTCTTTTTTTAATTGGCTTAGTGTTCCGAGATTAGTTTTAGGTCCATATTGCTTTTTACATTCTTTTCTCCCATTTTAGTTAGGGATGTCAATGGGCGGGTTTTTAACCCGAAAACCGTTTTAATCCGCCCAGATTGGGCGGGTTAAACCCGGTCAAACGGAAAAACGGGGCGGGTTAAAACCCGATCAAATCTAAACCCGCCGAGATGGTATTAGTATTAAAACCCACCCCGTCATGGTATATATATATAGTATATATTAAGTGTATTAAGTAATCTATTCTAGGGTTTGTTACTTAATTCAATTGTTTCCAATTTCATTCAATTGCACATCATCATCTTTAATGTGAGATTGATTATTATTATGTATTTTTTGTTTGTTTTAATTTGAATTTCTAGTTCATGTTTTTATTTTTTAGGAACGATATGTATTTAAAAACCAAAGAAACGTGCACGCTTTAGTTTTTATTAGTATTTGAAATGATAAAATAATTTTTAAAGATGCATGCAATAGATGAGAGGTAGATCTATAATACCCCTCTTTAAAAATCACTTTATCATTTGAAATACTAATAAATAACTCACTCACAAAAACTTGATAATAAAGTAGGTCTCTTGACGCTTTTTATGAGATTTGAGGTAGTATGTATGAAATTAAGAGTATGCAATTAAAAAATAAAGGGAAAAACAAAATTAAATTTTCATATTTGAATGTTCAAAAACCCGACGGTTAGTTTAGGAAAAACATTACCCGTTGCCATCCCTAATTTTAGTTAATAAAAGTTGCTTTTTACCGACCAAAAAAAAATAATAATAGAGGGATACTTGTATAAAACGGTCTCACAGCGACTTGAGATATAATTTGAATATTGACGCTTTAACATTTGAAAATGAATTAATGTTGATTTGGGCTAATGCGTACCCTGTCTTATATATGAAACCGTCTCATACGAGTTTTTGTATTAATAATATTGTATTCAGAATTTACATCATGTTAGAGGGGAAAACAAAAGTAGAGATAACTAGGCGATGGTATTCATTGATGGATAATGAGTTTAATCTGGCAGTGTACGATCTGGAAGCTATGGAAGTCAATAAATAATATCATCTTCAAAGAGAGCGGTTAAACTATGGATGATCTCATCGACGGTATAAAACTCAGTTTTTGGAAATGGATCCGCTCACACTACCCACTTTCCTTCATTGCATCAGAGACCTTTTGGGAATCGTTTCCATTAGACTGTATTCTCAAAAAATTGTAATTTTTCTTCAGCATTGATGTGTACTTTATTGTTATATATGAGATTAGAGTACTCTTTGTACTCTATGAATGAATTTCATCTTTACCTTTAAAAAAAATAGGTGATGGTATTTCCAGAAAAGAAACACAAATTAACAATTAATAGTCTCAAATTTCATGAATATTATGTGGCTAATTTAATTACACTTATACGTAAAATAAACAAAGAAATAAGATGGATTTGTTGACCCATTTAATTACTCTGGGGCATACCAAGCCGTGATGTAGTAATCGGTGAGCCTTACATCGATTCTTCGATACATCTTATGAAGATGAATCGATGCAGGTTATCGAATGAGTTCCAGGGTTTTTCATATATGTGGATGAACACTCTAATTTTTCTATTCCTCACCTCTCAGGGAATTTTTTGTAGGCCCCTTCTCTCTCCTTCGATCTCCCTTTTTCCTTCCATTTCTCGTTTTTAAAAGCATGTCTTTGGATTCTTTGACCATGCAAGAACTCCCAGTGTTGCCACGCTTTTCATCTTCTAGAAAATAAACGCCATCCGTAATCTTTTGTTCGGTTGACTTTCGTCGTCAGCCTTTTAGATGTGGGTTTTTTTGATTTGAGTTCAACATACCGACCGGTTTCGTTTTTTTTTAGGCTGGCCGAAAGCAACTCGACGGCCATGGCGAACAAAGTAACTCGCCTACCGCATGATTATTATATTCAAACATTACACGTGTTAAATTTTTGATGTTCGAGATTTATTATATCGAACACAACAATACCCGTAATATTCTAATGGGCCCATTAAATGTTTGATAAAAACTTTGAATTAATACTCGGATTTAAATCTTATTTCTCCACTTTAAAAAATTCTCTACACTTTATCGCAATTGAAAAGTTTCCTATAGATTCATTGTTCCGGAAGAAATTCATTCAAGATAAATATTGGTAATCATGGCTTGCTCAATTCTCTGTTCAATTTACGAAATTAATTAAATACATCGAGAAATTGTCCGTTTTACCGTTCTTTCTTTCGACCGGATAGAGCCCAAACGGAGTCGGATAGGGTTTGTCCCGAATGAGACGAATTTTAACTCTTCGATATTCAAATTGAGGTCTAGGGTTATAATAAAATCAGATAGAAATAATATCTTAAAAGGGGAAATTTTAGCGCAAATTTAGTCGAATCGAACATAGGTGTAGATGGTGGGCAAAACTCCTAAATTGGTATACAAGCTTCGTTATAATTTTGTCTTTTTTTAACAACCTCATAGGATTAGTGTAGAGAACGAGTACCCAATGAGCAAAATGGCGAGCATAATTGATGTAGATATGCTTTCATTTTTTGAATTTATGAAAACCCTAATGTCTTTTTTTCCGGGCACCGGTCCCGATGAACGAGTTCCCCCGAGGGTTGTGTTGCCTTCATTTGGATACCATGGAGGCCGGTCTTCGATTTCCTCTCCATCCAAGCAATTATTTGCTTTGTGGAATGGAATATCTCCATTACACAACTCAAACCGAATGGATGGCATATGGTCATGAGTTTTTTGACGTTGTTTTTGAAACCAAGGTATTATCCTTCTAAGTTGAACTTGTTTCGGTTAGTGCACTTGACTCTTCGTCAGCGGGCGAGCATGGGTGGTTGTTTATCAAGTGTGCAAAATTATCGAGGATTTGATTCCGGTTCGTTATCGAAAAGCCCGGCCTGAAAGAAAATTGCTTTCGTTTGGACATCATGAAAAGTTGTATCAAGTAAGTGATTTTCATTCTTCAATTTGAACCGATTTTAACTTATTTTTATTTCGGGGATTCAAGCGACGGATAAGACAAACGTTTTCAGCAGTTTGAAGGCGATCGATCTAAAACTTCGCTTAAAAGGTGGTTTGTTCGCGTGCCTCCTCACCATCTTGTTGTTCGATCCTTCCCGAATAATCTTTTGTTTTTGTAGTCTAGTCTTTTTGTTGAGTTACCCGATTTGAAAACTACCGTGACCATCGCCGAGGAGTACGAAAAAGATGGCTCGGAAAAAAGGCCACAGAACTTGTTTCTCGATTCAAGCTAGAGGTTCCAAATTCAAGTCGAAACACGAGGGGCTCCCTGCTCGGTGAGCATGGGTCACGAACAAACTCCACCAATTTGGAGATCGGCATGAACGAGGGCCAGCAAACAGGCCCGAGCGAACAAGGGCCGAGCGAATGGGCCAACCAAAAACTCTCTTTTAGTGATTCGAAAATGGAAAAATTCCAATTCCTCGGAATCCAAATTTCGTGTGGCGAGTTTTGCTCGCTCTGTGTTTGTCGCCTTAATGCGGATAAGGTTAAATTATTTAATTTTACGAATTATTGTTCAAAAGTTCGCAGGCGTCTTGAAAGCATGTTCAAAAAGCTTTATTTTTTCCCATTTAAAACATGTTTAAGGAAAAGCTTATGCCCAATCATAACATCCAAGCCAATTATTCGCTTTGATTAGAACTTCAAGACAAAGTGATCGAATTTTATGAATTGAAATTAGCTCAGAGCAAACTGCTGCACAAGTGGTAATTTGCCAATGCTCGCCAGAGGATGCCCGCCAATTTCGTGGAGAATGCTCGCTTAGCTTGCTACGGAGGCATAATTTGGCGGCTCAAGAAGAAATGAATCTTTGAATTTATTTGGGGGATGTTGAAAAAATGGAAAGTGAGAGGAACGAACGGCCAATGACTCATCGTTCTTTGAAGAGACTAACACTTCGTTTAGGCCTTGAAAACTCTAAGTTATGAATTTCTCCGATATTTGCGCTTTTGCCGAATCGCTGATTTCAAATTGCCCCCTCATTTTCAAAGCAGACTTTGATAACCCTCCAGGATCGTCCCAATGTCGATTTGAATGGTCTGTGGACTTTTTCCGTTTTTCCGGAAGGATCAAAATTTTATCCAATTCCGGATGAAGAGAGAACTTCGAACATTATTAACTTTGAGGTTGCCGATCAAAATCTTCATCTTGGATCTGGATCAATCCGGCCCATAGGCAAGAACCTCCGTGAATCGAGCAAAATTTAAAGATCTCGATACCCTGACATCCCGAATTGTGAGGGACCGAACATAATGTGTTCGACATTTCTTTTCCATCTACCCCTAGTTTTGACTTTATGCCTTGATGTCTTTTTTCTTTACAAGACTTGTGTAATTTTGTCTTCTTCACTTTTAATTCAACAATATATCTTTAGTTGTTTCTTGTTGATTAATATTTTGTCAATTGAACAAATGAATTTCATATTGAATTGTTTCCTCTAACCCGTTTGTTGAGGATGAATGTTGATACTTGTGTTTGCATATTTTCTTTGTTGCTTTTAGCTTAATTGTTTTCGATTTTTTGCCTCTTTTTCTTCCGAATGAATTGAACATTAGGTTTTGGCTATGCCCCGCCCCCCGACTTCTTTCGGTTTTTGATTGTCTTATTGACGTTGCAATCGGTTGATCGTCTTTATTTAGGTGCGACGGATGGGTTACTTTATGAACCCCCTTTCTTGGTCTTGATCGTCTTATTTAAAACCCACCCGCCGTTTCTGTAAAAGTACTAATTAAACTATATATATTAATTTTTTGTCGGGAATCGAGAATCGTATATTAGACTGGGCTCTAGTTTATGAACTTCTTTTTAAGCGAACAAAAGTACAAATATCTTTCTTTTTCTTTTGTTTTGTATTCTATTACATAGGAAAAAAAGACTATCTATTATTATTTCGGAAAATTTAAATCTGAATTGCACATCCTTACCTTGTCCGCGGAATTGATGTTGACAATGTGAGATTGTTAAACTTTTTTTCCGGACAAGTTGCGGTTATCTTGGTGACGTGAGCATGTGGCGTGTTTTTGTCTTGTTTGTTTTTCTGTCCCCTCGAGATGCTGGCGAGACGGCCGAATATTTTATGGACTCTATGATTCTAAATGCATTTATGTTTTATTTTTTAATTGATATATTCTTCTACGCCCGGGGCATACTAAACCATCTTCCTACCGAGGATCGCAGAGAGATTTTTCTTTTTTTTTCTTCATCTTTTTTTTCCTTCCCCATAAGTATGCCCCCTAAAGAAACGCCCAAGCTAGTCTTTGGCATAGATAATCGCTATCTCTTATTTTGCTCTCCTTTTTGAAATCTTTTTTTGATTAACTCACCTTCGCATGGTCGCCACCACTTGTCAACTTGCTCATCGTAATCTTTTAAATTTTTTCCTTGAAGATATGCATCGAAAATAATATATTCTTTTTTTAAGATCGCCCTACTCAAGATTGTGCTCGCCAACAATATGCTCGCTTTTTATTTTTTTAACTTTGTTCTATATACTATTGAAATATTTTTTCAAATTTGACTTTATCATTTCCATTCATCCTCCAAGTCATAAAAATAAACGCTCACTCACAAAAAAACACCACTTACCCCCATCGAAATAAAAACCTAGGTCTCGACTTTGGAATTATAAAACTTTTTCGATCTCTTTTGTACATAGATTCTTGAAATCACCCTCCGGTAGTCATTAATATGTAAAAAATTGACTTGGAACTTTGATTCTCAGGTTGCTAAAGCAAAAGGGGGTCTCTGCGGTTGATGTTCGAAGTTGTTCGGTAAAAATATTTCGCGCAGCAATTCTTCCGCCCATCCTCCTCGAATTATCAAGTCTAGCCTTGAGGGTATGCTTGATAATTTTACTGACCGACTTGACCATTTGAAATTATCTGAGTTGAGTAGTGCTTTTTAATCCCCCAAAAAAAAATTCACTTCCATCGAATTGTTTGCCGTTATCCGTGACCAATGATTGGGGAAGCCCAAATCGACAGATGATGTTTTTCCAAACAAAGTTCCACATCCTTTGTTTGATTTTAACAATTGCCCCAAAATAATAATCAATTTACATCCTCCCGATTGCCAAGAGGAAATGGGCCATTAAATCGATCCCCCATTTAGCAAATTTTAAACCGATACTAACTCTTCGGTGGGCTAAATGAGTTGTACTGTTATCGATAACATGCACGAGCATATGCATATCTTTAATCCTTTCTAAAACCATCCTCGATTATTTTTATGTGCGGATCCCTATGATTTTTTGTTGCGTATAGTCCCTAATAAAATACACTTCAAAAGTGGAAGAGAGAGCTTCTTTTGTACAAATGCTGCCTAAAAAAAATAAATAATAGATTTTCGCGGTCCTTTTTTAAAATAACTCATTATTGAGTCATCCAAGTTTCTTGTTAAGCTTGTTATCTCACGCAAAATGGCAGCGTGAGATATAATTTGAATATCAAAATGCTCGAGCAACTCTTTTGCTTTGTTGAATTGTGCATTTGAAAATGAATTAAAACGACACCGAGAATCGTTGATTTGGGCTAATTGTAGTCCAAATGATCAAAGCTTATATATGAAAAATCAAATCGAATGGTCATGTTAAACGTTTTGTAGTTAATGAGAACTACGCCTGCTCGAACTTGTTGATGATCCATCAACATACATGTTAATATTTGATCGACAATTTCACAGAAATTTGTGGATATGTCATCATGTTAGAGGGAAAACAAAAACTCCACCGCCCATTTGAGCAATCGCCCAAGTATCCGGTAGATAACTACCTCAACCGCGAAAAAATATGGTATTCATTGATGGATAATGAGTTTAAGATACAAATAGAGTTGTTCGCTGGGATAGGCATTTAAACCCCCTTCTTTAATGGAAAAGGTTTACATTTGTCCCCGCTTTAAGTGATATAAACCGGAAGTCCTGATAAATAATATATCGATCTTCAAAGAGGGTTTGCATCAATCCCCGGACTAACCATGGATCCGATTTCTCAATGAATCCCAAAAAATGCATTTCTTGGGATTTAACTTCATATTATATTTCCTCAATATATCAATTGTTTGTCGGCGGTGGGTGATGTGGTCTTCCTTATGTTCGCTCTTAACCACAATATCATCAATATATACCCGATTGTTCTTCATTGAACATTTTGTTCACCAAACGTTGATACCTTTTGGGAATCCGAATGGCATGCGTTCCAAAGATATGTTCTTTTCAACTGCGAATATTCTTTTGAAAAATTGGTGATAATTTCCATAAATGTCTTCAACCAAATAATCAATGTGGGGCATCGATTTATTCAAATCGTGTCCATTTGACTTTATTTTGGGCATTTACCTCTAATCGGTTTGTTATCGATGACTATTCATCGCCGCATATTTTTCCCACTAAATTTTCTACGTTTCGACAACCGAATTGGATCAAGGTTGAGGAGTGGCGGGCATGCTCGGATTTCCAACCATGTCCCGTAAAAAATCTAAATTTGCTTGATGGTTATTTCGCTCGATTGGTTCGTAATTCGAAAAAACACAAATTAACAATTAAATGGATCCCTCGGTGCAAAAAACTCAGGCTCTGGTCCGTTGCTTTCGTTAAACCGATCATCCTCTTTTAATTAATTCATGGTAAATTGGTAATTAAATCTCCCTGTTTGACATTTTTTCCGCACACATGACAAGAAAACAATCTCGACGTTCTTTAACACAATGTCAAATTTTGAATTCAAAAAGGCATAGAAACCCGTTATAAGTAATGACGATTACAAAATCTAACATTCTAGTTCGCCTAATGTCCGAATTCAAAGTTGACTCTAAAATCGAAATCATACCATATGGTTTTTCCATCCGGGCGAAGGGTATTAACGAACAAAATGTTTTTTCCATAAAATTAAGATTCAATTAACAAGCCAAAAAAAAATGATTTAAAGTAGGGAAAACGATGCCGAGAAAAGCAGGTGTAGCCATTGCACGGGGTAGGGGTACTTTTTTGATGTGTATTTTATCATCTTTTTTTTCATATCTATATATTTTAGTTTAGTATTCATTTATAATTTTAATATTTTAAATATGTTGCTTTTTCTATGATTTATAAAGAAAAAAAAAAGACCATTTGCTAATGGTTCAAAAGGAAGGAGGTGTACTATTAATATTTGCATTTGTATGAGTTCGGCCAATCTTGATGCATGGCCTTCCACATGTATCTGTATTTAAAGTCGGACCTCCGACCACCACGAGGATCTTAGCATCCTCTTCAACTGGGGCTCCATCATATAAACATTTATCAAATCTTTCTATGTATGACCGATCGGACTCACCTTTTAATTGGGAAAAACGCGCCCAACCTTTGTTTTTTTAAAAATGGGACAAAAATTGCCGTCCAACAGCGAAAAGATGTGATGGATCTTTGCCGAGGTAAAAACCACCTATGTGCTCGATCTCCCAAAGTCATGGGGAATGATTTGAATTACAATTGGTCTCAAAGTTTGTCATGAAATTTTGCCGAGATGGACATTTCCACTCAAATAGGTTCCTTTCTCGATCTTGGACTTCGCCGCCATGATCGCCGGAGATAATGGCGAACAAAGGTACGGTGCTTTTTTTTTTACGCAAATCATCAATTTTCCCATCATGAGGATCTCGTGGATCATGCTGCGTGATGGGGCGATCCCCTCTCCAAGTTTGTCCTTGATAACAACTTTGTTCCCGTTCAATTTTGTTCGGTGTCAGTGCTTTTTTGATCGAAAAACTCAAAACAACCTCATTTTTTCTCAAACGTCAACAAACGCGATTTTAATTTTCCGGGGCTTTTCCCTTTTGAGCCTCTAACCCATGAAAGAAAGTGATTGCTTTTAAGTGGCGCCATCATTGGCTATATCCTCAAGATTAATAATTTCACTTTTGATCTTTATGAGGCAAACATATGTATTTTATTCCTAGATTTTATATTTCTTTTTTTCCGCCTCGCTAACTAAGGGTTCGTGTATGAGTTGATTTTTCTCGCAAAAAATTTGTCGTTAAGTGAATATTAAAACATAAAAACTTAAACAAAAAACATATCGTGTAAAATAAACAAAATAAGATGGATTTGTTGAATAATTAAAAAAAAAGATTTAAAAATACATGTGTAATCTTGAGAGCCTTACACGTCACGATTCTTGATACATCTTATGAAGATGAATCGTCTGTAATGAGTTCCGGGGTTTTTCATATATGTGGATGAACACTCTAATTTTTCTATTCCTCACCTCTCGAAATTTTTGTAGGCCCCTCCTTCGAATTGGTAAATGTCTTAAAGAACTCCGACGACTTCATCTTTTTTTTTATAAACGTCGTTTTTAGATTTAAGATGTCGGTTTTTCAGAGATTTTTTGGGACTTACAATTCGTGAACATCGTAAAATTGAAACTAATCGGTTGGCGAAAAAAAGTAACTTCGCCCTAAATCGGGCATGATTATTAAAAACATTACACGTTACTTTTGATGTTCGATTAATCCCGATTTATTATATCGAACACACTCAAATCATCCTCTTTAATTAATTCATGGTAAATTGGTAATTAAGTGACATTACGTTCTTGTGTCAAATTCAGGCAATTAATGAAAAGTATGGTGAGCTTTTTTCCATAAAATTAAGATTCAATTAACAAGCCAAAAATAAAGCAGAAAACGATGCCGAGAAAAGCAGGTGTAGCATTGCACGGGGTGGGGGTACTTTTAGATGTGTATTTTATGCACTTTTTTTTCATATCTATAATATTTTAGTTTAGTATTCATTTATAATTTTAATATTTAAATATGTTGCTTTGCTATGATTTATAAAGAAAAAAAATCCCTCTAATGGAAAGGATGTACTATTAATATTTTGTGGGGTGGATATCTTGTGCACCCAAGTGCACCGTGTACTCATGCAACTGAATGACTCATTTAAAAAAATACGAGTTTGAATTACAATTGGTCTCATATGTTTGACATCAAATAGATTTAGTCTCATAAGTTTTTTTGTCATCAATTTAGTCACAATAACTTTGACAATGTTCAATTTTAGTCCCAATTTCGATCGAAAAACTCAAAACAACCTCATTTTTTCGTTTTAATTTGGGGCTTTCCGATGAATGCTGTAACCGGACTGCAACGTGTATTATTATTTTTTAACAGTTGGAATTTAAGGCATAAAATTAAAAAAACTTAAAATTAAAACAGAATTGACGATAATAATTAGTCAAACACATTTAAAAATACATGTGGCAGTACATGTGGTAGTCCAAAAAAAACGACATTGTTTTTTATTTTTTTGATCGTTTTGGGACTAAAATTGAACATCGTCAAATTATTGGGTCTAAATCGACGATAAAAAAACTTATGGGACTAAATCTATTTGAGGCCAAAATTATGGGATCATTTGTGATTCAAACTCAAAAAATACTTGACACATTGAATATATTAGACATGTTTTGTGGACTTTGTCTATTTTGTGGAGGCAAACTCGTAAATGTTGAGTTTACTTTTTGAGATAATGACTCTAAGGTACAAAAAATAGGAAGTTTGAGAAACGCAATTTTAATTACTTTCTAAGTTTTTTTTGTCCCTTTTGTCTTTTTTTCCCCTTACTTTTTCTACTTGTAATTAATTATTGAAAATTTGAGATGGTAAAATACAAATCTCTATATACATTAAAGAATTTATTTGTGTACATATCGTTCTCTCATCATCGATTTCAACACATGTCAATTTTATAAAAAATATTTAATAAAATTGCAAATTCATTGTCATTATTTGAAAGATGTTTTTAATATATTTAATTCATATGAATTGTTTAGATTAATATATTTAAAAAATACAACTTGCAAATTCTTAAAATTTATTGTTATATACTATAATCTATGTATATAAATTATTCAATTAAATGATATTATTTGTATTCCAATCGAAATCTCATAAATAATAATAATTATTAAATTTAATAAATTTATTTGTTCGTAGAAATGTCAATAATTTGGTTTTTTCGTTTTTGTAAGGCATCTGAGTCTTTTCCAGCCTTCGTTATTGGGTCGAGCTTTCGACGATTATGGATGACCTTCTCGATAGCTTTTGTTCTTGCATTTCTTAATCTATAAAGTTCCGTCGTTTCTGAATTTTTTTATCTGTTTTTCACTAATAATTTAATAATTTTATTTGATATTAGCTAGAACTAATTATAAATAGTTAATACTATATTAAAAATATATGCTATCAATGTTGGCATTTGCAATGTCTAGTGTAATTTAAGAAAATAATATATATTGTCATATATATGCCTATATGGACGCCAGGACGTGATATGGCTGAATGATACGTATCTTCACTGAGGGGATGTATCCCTGAGTACACTATTAATTTTCTGAAGGTAGTCCATAAATAAATTTGTGTGAACTCAACTCGAAAAGGAAAATATATTATTGTGAGATTTTCATTTTTGAATTTGTCGATAAAAATGTTTTTATCTACTTCTGCATTTCTAGTTTGTAATTATATAGCATTGATATTTTTATACATTATTTGTTGAGTTCGCTTTCACGTTAAAAATATTATATCTACTTTTGGGGGTTCGCTATTTTTATTTTTTTTTAAGTATCGGTGCATGAATATCAACAAATTAATTGGACATTATATTTCCTTATGTTTGTTCTTTACGAATCAAGAATTGCATCATTACCTAACTTTCACTGTTGCGCCATATTTCTATGTTCGTTAAACATCATAAGAAGAGCGCCTAAATGTTATTAACATATTTTAAGTCATCCTAAAATAAGGAATTAATACTATTACTTTTTATTTCTTTATTATAGAATTATGATCATGAGTTGCATAATTAACTTGCAAAATTAGGTTATGGGTGTTGAAAAGTATATTGATCCGCAAATTATTAGGGGGACTGAATCATGTCTTTATTTATAATAATATATTTTTAAGGAAAAAAGTCATGATATTATTCATGCTAATTATTGGCTGTGTAGAAAATCATCTAACTCGAATTCTCTGGGCCGTGTTTGATTGGAATTTGAAATCCTAAGTGAGAGTTAAATGAATTGATAATATATATCATTAATGTATGAATTTTGAAGGACTGGATTCTACAACTGATTTCATATTAAACTATATCTCAAGAGGATTATTAAGAGTAGGTCTTCTATAAAATTTATTCACAGCCGTAAATTGGTTTCATATTTATGAATATGATCATTCAATTATCATAATTAATACAGTATATTTTTGTATTGTAAGTTATACATTTTAATTATCACTATTAATACTCTTATTTTAATACTCCCTTCGTCCCAATCTCAAGGGAACTCTTTCCATTTTTTTCCCAATCTTAAGAGAACCTTTCCTAAAATGGACATACTCACTTTATTATTTTATCACATAAAATACTAATAAATAACTCTTTCAACCCTCAACTACCCATCACTTTATCACATAAAATACTAATAAACAATCTTTCTACCCCCAATACTTTATCACTTTCACTAAATCATTATGAACAGTAAGACTTCCCTTAAGATTGAGACGGAGTGAGTATAAGTTATACCTTTCGATATTACTAATAATACCCTTTATGTGGTAATAAATAATATACTTCAGTTATCACGACTAATACCCTTTAATACTATATAAGTCATACCCCTTAATCAATTTTACAGATTTCTTGAGTGAAACTTGTTCAACTTATATTTTTCCGTGGATTAATTTGAGTTAATACTTTTATTCTTATCAAAAAAAATTTAGTATTTAAAAAAGAATATATAAAACTCCACAAGTGTTGTAGGTTTTTCCGCAAGGTAAGTCAAAATCTTTGAGAAGTGAAGTGACAAGGCAACGCAAACTAGGACCGATATTCTTCTCCTTTTTTTACGAGAAGAAAGAAAATCATGGGCGCTTTCAGTCAAGATATTTGCCCTAAATTAAGAGAATGAACTTTATTGCTAATTTCTGTGTTCACTTTTTTAATCCTGGCCATGCATTTTCTTCTCTCTCATTAATTTTGGGTTACTTTACTATCACGCACACACTCTCTCTGCTTTTTTTAACTTTTTACCAACTAATTCATTTGAGATTTCCATGATCATCATTTATTGACTTTTGCTCTTAACGTAGGTTCCAACTTAGATTAGTCAGCACCAATTGTACTTTATAATCATACACAATTAATATTTCTCGATTAAAAAAATGAATACTTTTAAATGAATACAATTAATATTAACAAATTAATTAGTAGTATATTTTAGTAAAATGTACCACTAATACTTTTTTTAATTACATTTAAATTATTATAAAAACTCAAATGAGACGGTCTCACACATGAGACGGGGTACAAATTAACTCAAATCAACACCCTCCCCTTTTAAGTGTTAAAAACATCAATACCCAAATTATGTCATATCTCATCGTGAGACCGTCTCACGATGTGTGTTAAATTATATGGTATACATATGCATGCAAGTTTTTGTTATATTAGTAGTCAATCTTATAACTAAGTATATAGTTAATAAATACCACACCACCTACATGTTTACTTTATTTCTTACAAGTTATAATGCATATCACGTGTATTGTGCAGATTTATAGACGATAAAAATAAATATGTAAATCAAAAAAATATAAATAAAGGTACTTAGTGAAGTTTTGAATAATGAAGCCCAAACCTCCTATGGCTAAGGGATCGAAGAACTACCTTGCTTGTTTAAAATATTAAAATCACTGCAAAATTATATTACTCATTGCAAAATCATTATATCCATGTAAATATATATATTTTGACACTTATTAAATCGAGAAAGTATTATGTGCATCATGTTCATCGTATATCACTATTATTATTGTTTATAAGGATCAACATTTTATTTATAAAGTGTTAGTTCTTAATAACAATAATAATAATGATATACAGTGAAAATTAAGCATATAATTAATACTTTGCTTAGCAAGTGTACATAAAATAAAAAATGTAATGAAATCATTTGTGACATGCACAGTGATTCTCATGTCTTTGCTTATCAACTTTGAGCAATCATGATCAATAAGATAGTAATGGACAAGACATAGTTCTTTGTATTTTAATATCGACTTTTTAAAAAAGCAAAGGATTCATGAATACGACCATCAATTCATATCTACAAATTTGTGGCTATCAACTCGATCGATGGAATCCTCCAAAAACTTATGTCGCTAGCTATGTCGAATTTGGATTTGTTCTCTGAATTAATTTCCATGCAATCCTCTATTTCCCCTTCATTTCATAGTGTGGTGTGATGGTTCGTAAAGATACCATTCTTAAATTATAAGATCAACTGTACAGGCTCCACCATAAAGCATAACAAATTAAATTGACCCGCGCCATTAATTCGAGTTGATAGACCAAATAAGTGCGCCATTCAAACAAATTAATTTCAACCTGAAATTCATTCTAAACAAGAAAAATCACTCACGAATATATTTATACACATGCACACACATATATAAATCTAAACAAAAAGAATAAACGCCTTAAGGTGTGTGGGGGATTAAGGTGTCACTTAATACCCCTTTTTTGGTTTAAATTTGTGAGTGTGTTTTTTTTAATCGACAGTGGGATTAATGTAGTGTACGAATTTCCTTATAAATATATTAAATCAAGCCAGATATAGACTACAATTTTAATATTTAATTTGCCCTATTTATATTAAGTTTTTTCACCTAAGCAGATTGTATCTATAATTCTATATACTAAAAATACTAATATATATATATTTTCTTCTTATAGTAACATATATTATAAGATTATGCCGAATTAGTTGATTAGGTCCTCCGGGGTTTCCGGAGCTAGGGTTCTCGCGATAGGGAGTTTGTTAGGGTTTTGGGCCCCGGGGCCGTCGTTTCGCCGTCATCTGAGACGGTTTTTGGTTCTTTATTCAACGTTTCGTCTGTCTTTTCTTCCTCTTTTCTCCTTTCGTCGTTTCTTTCTTCGTTCCTTCGGTTTTCTCCGCGTTTCTGGTGATTCTTTCGTGTTATATCTGTGTCTAGGGTTTAATTGCTTTCAATTTCGTTTACGGCTGATTAACAGTATCGTTTTGTCTTCTGTGTGTTTGCTTTGCAGGCTTCGCGTCGTCTTCGGTTCATATTCAGGGGCTTCTGTTGTTGCTCTGATGTCAGTAGGATTTCCAAAGGGGGAGGAGATGGATGTGTTGGATATGGGGGAGATTTTGAGCGGAAGGGGGGCGCACTTGAGGCCTGTTTGTTTAGTGGGAAAACTGTGTGTGTCCAAGATGCCGAATGTATTTGCTTTGATGGATGTTATGAAAAAGGCATTCCGATCGAAGGGTAAGTTATCGGTTAGGGATTTGGGAAATGGTTCGCTGATATTTACGTTCGAGTCGGTTGAGGATAGAGATTGGGTATAGCGAAATCAACCATGGCATTTTGATGGCGCATTGTTCGCGATTCGACCAGTGATGGGATCGGAGCAACCATCTTCACTATCTCTAACGAAGGCATCCTTTTGGGTTAGGGCCTATGATCTTCCGTTGGATGCACATAATGAATTGATACTTCACATCATTGCGAAGCGCTTGGGGACTCTGGAATGCTTCGAAATGATCTTAACCCAGGTCCGTACCTACGGTTCAAAGTGAAAATTGACATTACCAAGCCTCTTGTAGCAGGGATTAATTGTCGTTTTGTGGACGAAATGGTCTGGATCCCGCTGAGATATGAATCACTGCCGACGTATTGTTTTTGTTGTGGGATTATCGGACATTTCTTTCGAAGTTGTCCTTCTTTTGATCGCGATGCAGGATCGAATCCGAAAGAGTCGCCGTTTGCTATCTCAAAACTTAAAGTTGCAAGTATGAGACGATCTAATCCTGCAGAAATAGTGATGGTCCAATCATTGCAAAGCCCCTCATTGGAACCGGGTTTACCGAATCTGAACCGGACAGAGACGGATATGTCCCAGGTTACCCATGCAGACCCATTATCTAAAACCCTCCCATTATCTAAAACCCTCCCTACCAATCTTCATATCCATGAAGACCCTAACCAAAGCCAGAAAAGCCCCCCAGTTCCAATCACAGCCCAAACAAACCTGACATCATCCCTATCATCACCCATGCAGAGTGACCAATATCCTGTGTTCACTTTTATCCAAACCCGACACCCAACCCATACTGCTACCCAGATACAAACCTCGATACCTTTGGCCCAAGTCTTTGCTTCATTAAATAGACAACTTCTAGATTCACTCAATATCTCGGGGTCGGGGTTACTGCTGCTCAGCCATCCAACACCCATCATGCTTTCGGAAGGGGCTTCAGAACCCGGGGCTGACTTGGCGGTCCCAGTGCAGCAGGCAACTGGTCGGACACCAAGGAAATGGAAAAGAGAAGCGAGATCGGGGGGTCGAAAGTCTGGGGTAGTGGCGGGGGTGAGCCAGGCGGTCAGTCTGGGGAAGAGGGGGGGCCACGATTGCAGAGATGGAGGAGGAGCCAGTTGTGGTGGATAAGAAACAGAAGTGTTCTGAAAATAATGAAGCGGCAGAGGTTGCACAGTGGATGAAACCCCGCCGGGATCAATGAGTTGTATAGGATGGAACTGCCGGGGGCTTGTAAACCCTCGAAAAGTTCCCGTTTTGAAGAAAGAGATTCTTTCTAAAGTTCCCAACTTCGTCTTCTTGTGTGAGACGAAGTTATTTCGTGGTGAATTGGGGGGTGTGGCAAGAAAGTTAGGTTTTGATTGTTGTTTTGGGGTGGATTGTGGGGTTAGTGTGAGGGGGGGTAGGTTTGGTGGTTTAGGTTTATTGTGGAAGAGGGAGTTTCAGATGGAGGTGGTGTCTTATTCAAAGAACCATATTGATGCGGTGGATGGGGGTATATGGGTTTCCAGAGACGGGGAATAAATGGCGGACATGGAGACTGTTAGAGCATCTTAGGGATGTTGATTCGCTCCCGTGGATGTGTTTGGGAGATTTTAATGAGATCTTATATGGCTATGAGAAGCAGGGGGGCTACCGGAGAATATGGGACGGATGCTAGCGTTTTAAGATTGTTTGGAAAGGTGTGGGCTTCGTGATCTGGGATTTGTGGGGCACGAATTCACTTGGACGAATAAGCAGACGGGGGCAGCTTGCATTCAGGAGAGGTTGGATCGGGTAGTGGCGACAGATTCTTGGTCACAACATTTTCCACGGGTGAGGGTCTCTCATTTGACTCGGGTTTTATCCGATCACTGCCCTTTACTTGTGGAGTTGGAGATAGCTGTGAGGCGGGGACGAAGGGGAGGAGTGAAGAAATGGGGACGCAGGTTTCATTTTGAGACGTTATGGTTGTAGGAGGCTGAGTGTGAAGAGGTGGTTCGTCGATCGTGGGTAGGGCCTGGTTATATGGGCCCGACTGGTGTGGTGATGGATATACAGGGGTGTGGGGCGGCTTTGTAGGTGTGGCATAGTAAACACTTTGGGGATTTGCTTAAACAAATTAGCCGCTGTAAGGAAGAGTTGGAAGGGTTACATAGAGCTGCTCAGACGGTTGATGTGGTGCAGGAATCGAGGGCATTGGAAAATAAAATTGCGGCCCTGTTACGGAAGGAAGAGCTGTTTTGGTTACATAGATCGAGGGTTAGTTAGATGAGGGAGGGAGATAGAAATACACCGTTTTTCCACAGAATAGCAAGTGGGAGGAAGAAGAGAAATTCGATAAATGATGTTGTGGACGGAAATGGGGTGGTTTGTGTGGAAGAGAGTGAAGTGCAAAAGGTGTTTGTGGATTATTTTACTGGCATCTTTAAGACAAAGGATTCCCTGAATATGATAGAGGCACTCGAAGCTGTGGAGCAAAGGGCTACGGGAGATATGCGACTTTTGTTATCCCAACCATTCACGGATGAGGAAGTCAAGCGAGCTCTTGCACAGATGCATCCTACTAAAGCCCCAGGGCCCGATGGTATGTCTGCTGTTTTCTTTCAAAAATTTTGGGGTGTTGTGGGTGAGTCTGTTGTCCAGTCTGTTCTCCAGGTCCTTAATGATGGGGCTGATCCGAGATGTATGAATTACACCTACATCTCGTTGATACCCAAAGTTAAGAAACCTAGACTTCCTTCTGATTTTTGTCCTATTAGCTTGTGTAATGTGATTTTTAAATTGGTTACCAAAGTCATAGCGAATAGGATGAAAGTGTATTTGCCTGAGATTATTGATCCTTGTCAGCCTGCTTTTGTCCCGGGTAGGTTGATTACGGATAATGCATTGTTGGCCTTTGAGATTTTCCATTTTATGAAGAATAATAAGACGGTAAATAGGGGTACCTTTGCTTTTAAATTGGATATGAGTAAGGCGTATGATCGAGTGGAGTGGGGTTTTTTGGAGGGGGTAATGTTGAAAATTGGATTGGGGGAGAGGATTGTTGGGCTTATTATGAGATGTGTTCGTTCGGTGTCTTTCTCGGTTCTGATTAACGGAGAGCCTTCTGATGTTTTTTTGCCTACTCATGGTCTCCGTCAAGGGGACCCCTTGTCACCATATTTGTTCTTGTTCTGTGCAGAGGATCTTTCAGCAATGATAAGGAGGGGAGTGGAAAGAGGGGTCTTGCATGGGGTGAGAATTTGTAGGAGAGCACCCGTGGTCTCAAAGCTATTTTTTGCAGATGATACACCTGTTTTTGGCCGGGCAACAAAAGAGGAGCTAAGAAGGGTGAAGGAGATTCTTGTGATGTATGAAGGGGCGTCGGGGCAGGCCATCAACTTGAACAAATCCGATATTATGTTTAGTGGTGGGGTCCCTTTGACCCGGGGGGTGGAACTGGCGAGGGAGCTCGGGGTCAGACGGGTTGATGAACATGCTTTGTATTTAGGGATTCTGGGGAGAGTGGGCCGGTCCCGGAGTGCCATTTTTAGGGAGTTGGTGAACAGGGTGTCAAAGAAGATCAAAGATTGGAAAAGTAGGGTACTGTCACAAGCGGGTAAGCTGACGTTGGTGAGATATGTGGTGCAGTCCATTCCGACGTATTTGATGACGTGTTTCAAAATCCCGGATAATATTATCGGGAGAATGGAAGGGGAGATAGTCCGATTTCTATGGGGTCAGAAGGATGAGGAAAAGAGGGAGGGTCCATTGGTTGAGGCGGGAAAAATTATGTTTACCGAAGAGGGAATGAGGGCTTGGTATACGCGATCTTGCTGCGTTTAACAATGCTCTCCTAGCCAAGCAGGGATGGAGATTGATCCAAGATGACACTTCATTGCTAGCCCAGGTGCTTAAGGCCCGGTATTACCCACGGGGCTCTTTCATGTCAGCAAATATGGGCTATGCATCGAGCTACACATGTCAAAGCATTTTGGAGGGGAGGAAGGTGTTGAGAGAGGGTTTAGTGTGGATTGTGGGGGATGGCAGGTCTATTAATGTTTGGTCTGATCCTTGGCTTGCGGATGGGGGCCCGACCAGGATAATGTCCGAGAGAATTGAAGGTGAAGAGGAGCTCCAGGTGAGTGATCTATTTCTTGAGGGTGAGCGTGAATGGGATATGCTGAAGGTTCATGCTCTCTTTTTGGAAAATGAAGCGATTCGTATAGGTAATATTCCTCTTGGCTGGTTGGGTAGGCAGGATAGATTGGCTTGGCGTTTTACTAAAGATGGGTGTTACTCAGCAAAATCGGGTTATTATGATGTGCAAAGGCAGACGGTTGATGGGGGAAATAGATGGTGGTGGATGAAGGTATGGAAGCTTGATGTTATACGAAAATCAAAGATTTTATATGTGGCGAGTTTTGCATGGGATCCTGCCTTCGTGTATTAATTTAGTGGGTCGATTTGTTGATGTGTCACCTTTTTGTAAGCGGTGTGGGGATGAGTTGGAAACTACGGAGCATGCGTTACGTGATTGTGGTTGGGTTAGCCACTTTTGGAAAACTGTGGCACCATTTAGACCGACATTGATGGCTGGAAGTATGGAGGACTGGGTCAGGGTGGTGATGCAACAATCAACGAAGGAGCAAGTAGCCATGCTCGCAACCAGCTTATGGTATCTATGGTATTGGAGGAATCAGCTATAGTTTACCGAAAAATACACGACGCACGCTCAGCTTGCTATGTTGGTGGAGGTGCAATGGCCCGAGTTTGCTTTCGGCGACCACAAAGACCGCCCGCTAGGGAGGAATGCGACAGTGATAATGGTGGATGGAGGTCTTTGATGATGGAGCGATATAAATGAATCTGACGCAAATTTTGTAAGGACGGTGGTGAGGTGGCAATTCTTTGGGGTGGTGAGAGATCATCGAGGCCGGGTGGTGTGGTGCTTTGCCGAACGAGGGAGTGATGGGTGGGATGTTCTGACGGCGAAGGTTATGGCGATGATGAGGGGTTTGAGGTTGGCAAATGAGCATGGTTTGGGCGGCTTGATCGTTGAAAACAGATGCCCAAATGGTGGTGAATGCGGTCGTGCTCGGACATGAGTTTTTCTTATTTTGGCAATTTAATCTACGATATTGTGAGTTTTTCGGGTTCCTTTAATTACGTGTCTTTTTGTGTGGAATCGTCGTGCACGCGATATGTTGACCCATAGATTAGCTCTGTTTGGCCTTTCTTGTAGTAGGCCGTTCTTTTCGTTCGTTATTCCTGAGACTCTTGAGGACTCTGTTATGGCCGATTTGAGGCCCTCTCGTTAGTTTATAATATCCGTTTCCTTTCAAAAAAAATATACTAATATTGTTCATAATAAAAGTCATAGTTTTATTTATATGAAATAATACTCATTTTATATTTGCGGATCCTATTATACATTAGAGTGAATCAAATTAAATGAAAATTGCATAAAGAAGTTTTTACCCAACTATATAATGCTCCAAAAACTAACAAAATTCCTAGAAATAAATTAAAACTAGGACTACTCTTTCTGTAGATGCATAGAATAACCACTCATGAGTCTGCATGAAAGCCAAATAAGATTAATTGGACGCTCTACCATGACTCACATGCCTTGCTTAGTAAAACTCAGTGAGACATTATTAACCAAATTGGCCAACATAACTAATTTCAGCCATAATATATACTTGAATAAAAGAAAAATGAGACACATGTCACCAATATATATATACATAGTTGGCCAAGACTCGAGATTTTGCCATAAATCGTGGAGACAAACTACGATCTATAAAAAATAATCTAAATCTTCTTCCCTTTTTCAAAATATAATAATGATTCAAGTCTAAGGTTAGGTAATAAACCAACAAAAATGTATTTGTCATGTATGAAAAATCAAGATGGAACAGTTGTTTTCCAAAAGGAATTGAAAGCTTGAATTAATTCCCGAAATTAAATTGTGGTGCAAGAATGGTCCAGATACAGTGTTCATGGTGGAGACTCACCATGAAAGGGATATGATAATGATCAAGAGTGATGAAGGTAATGAGCATTCCTTCGCACACCCGAAAAAAGTGGAACTCAGACATCAATTAATATTTTCAGATAGATGTTGTTAACATGAGTCAGTTTTACGGCGAATTTTATTCACAATATAAAATTTATATCATCACATTTTCTAAAATAATCAATATCACAGTGTTTATATGTGTCTAAATATTATGGTAATAATTTATAATTATAAGAGTAATATGTGTCCTACATTTACAGATTTTAAAATATATTATTTTATATTTACATATTTTAAAACATATTGTCCTATATTTCAAATTCGTAAAATTATTATCCTTAAAGAACAACCCTTAAATTAATATTCTAAAAAAATATTTTTTTTCCATGAACAAGTTTCCCATTAGAATTTATCTGTTGCTATTGTTCACAAATCACAATGAAGTTAAAATGAGGTCAAAGTATTTAATTGATGAGGGGTATATGGAGCTAATTTTCATGTCTTGATGTGGACTTATGTTGTGTGTATTGGATCCTTATCCGCTCATTGCATGTCATATGAACGCTATGATGGCCCTTTCACTTTTTTGTGGACACAATTTAAGGATTATATACTTGTTTTTCTTTAGTCCATTAAATTGCTGGTCCAGATCCATTCTACTTTTTTAACTTAATTATGCAAGTTCAGTACTCAAATCGATAATTTGGTTGGGTGATGTATTATTAGAGGTAAATAAATAAATCAACTGATGAAATGAAAACTTTGGAATCAATAATTGATGAGTCCAATTGGGAAGGGTTTTGAGGTTGGGGAATATGGGCAAGTGAAGGGGTGGGGCCGTGGAAAGATAAGAGGCACGAATGCAGGGGAGGTGGGGTTTGGGCATAAGGGAAGGGTGTTGGGGTATCAAACAATATCTCACGATGAAATAATATGGAACGATTATGGAATTTATTAGAAATGACATTATCTCAATTGGTATGAGGTTTTTTGAGAGATACCCAAGAACAAATTCGTGCAGGCTTGATCCAAGGCGAACAATATCATATCAATACGGAGATTTTGGTCCATCCAGGATTCTAACAAAGGGGTGGGGTTTGGCTGGGCAGGGCAAGGTTTGTTATGGTCTATGGATTTTCAAATGTTTTAGATGCGGAAGTCGACATTGATCCAGTCACTATTAGCGCTTTCGATTGAACCGGGTTCGACCGTGTCTGATCATTATTCAAGTGGTTGAATCAATATGACGTCATAGTTACATAATATATAATTAAATATATATAAATTATATATCGTTATCTTTTTAAAAAAAATTAATAATAGCTCCTCAAATTTGATTTTTCAAAGTAGTTCCTAAAAATTGCAAAATAGACCTTCCAATATAGTATTAAAAATTACAAAATAACCCTTAATTTTTTTTTTTTTCAAATAATGTCAGACCGCGAGGTGATCGGTTCAACCGATCAGCGGTTCGTATTGTGTTTCCGCTTTTGAGCACTTTGTGGACGATTCGAAAGTCAAGTGGTCCAATACTTCAAATAAATTTGTTGTGCTTGCCGAGTAGCGCTTAGACCGATCGGTCCAACCCCCACTTTTTAGAACATAGTCTGATACTCAATTTTGAAGTTTGAAACCCGTTTTAGTTTGGATTTTTAAAATCTAGTATTCAAACGTCTAATGTTGCATCCCGATAAATAAATTATAGAATCTATTCCCCCGCCCAACAATAATAGGCAAGATTTTCATTTTAGAATGCTCCATCACATAGAGTTGTTTTGTATACCAACGAGTATAAACTACTCACTCCGTCACAAGATGATTTAACAGTTGACTTTTACACGCATTTTTACGAGCGAGTTTTATATAAGTAATTTAAATGATAAAGTGAATTTTAAGAAGATGTATGATAGATGAAAGTATATTATATTTCCTAAAGTGCCCCCATTTTAATTTCATAATGTGTCCCTATTAGTTTCATAATTTCATCAACGCCGATGACACTCTTGTGAAATCAACTCCCCACGCTAAGGAGTTTATGCTTAGCAACTTAACTGTGTTTAAACCCGGGAAAATTGACTTTGAATTTTTTACATACTAGTAGCTAGTAATTCTCTATAATCGTGAAATGTGAAGCGCAAATTATAATTAAAAAAATTAATTTAATTTTTCACATATCAATTGACCTTTATTAATTATTTTTTACCTACTTTTTATATATATATATATATATATATTTGTGAGTAACTCACAATTTATTAAATTAGTCATATAATTTTTAATTATATACTAAATTCATCACAAAAATTAAGATTTATAAAATGATATTAAAATTCATCAAAACTTATAAATTTAAAATAAAAATATTTAATTGAATTCAACTCACATAAAATATCAATAACTATATAATACATTTTTTTTACTTGAATTTTATTTTTATATATGTAATATAGATGTAAATCAAAGATCTTTGAACAAAATTAATTTGATATATAGGATGTTGAAAATGAATATTCAAATTGATAGTGAAAACTGAAAAGTAAAAAAAAAGGGAAAAATAATGATAGGTAAAGCAAATTTTTATTTGTTTTTTTTTTTTTTTTTTTTGAGTGAGACTCACCGCTACATCATAAATCAAGTGGAGTTTCACTTGTTCAAACGATAATTGTCTTATCTCTCCTTACTTCTATTTTTATATAATTATAAAATTTTAATCTATGTGTAAAAAGATACTTGTTGATAATTTAGACCTTTTTTTTTAATCAAAAAAACAGTAATTATTTACCAAAATAGGGCCATGAATATAAGGAATATTTCAGCCCTATAGTTCACCTTTACAAATGCATCAAGACAAATTCTCACAATGTAACAACGCCTATTCCAAATGAACACAGTAGACTCCTATATGGCTATATCTAATGAAAGCCCAGCTCAAGATGAAGAGTGTATATATCTAGGATTCACTAAAGAGTATTAATGAACAAATATTAGTGATGATATAATAATATATAAATGTTAATCACACTAATAAATTCAAAATAAACACCGATTTTAATTTTAATTTAAAGATTATTCTCAAAAAGTTTAGCTACAAGGGATAAGAAAAGGACAAACAAAATAAGGCTTTAAGATCGTGATGATTCGTTCGCATCTTGTACGATTCATAAATCGTTTTAGAATTATCTGTTGTTATCTTGAAAAAATACAATTTTTTTATATTAGAACGTGTAATTTTTTTTCGTATTAATAGTTGCACGATTCAGTGTAAATAACTTGCATTTTTCAATATGACAAATTTCATGATTTTAAAATGCACTATGAGTGCATAATGCACCTGGACACATGAGAACCACCCACAAAACAAAGAAAGATATGCCACTTAGATTAGGGGGAAAAAAAACATTTCAGGTTGGATTTTACCGGTTGATTGAAATGATCAAATTAGATAAATTTACCGAACTAATTTCAAAATATGGATTAAAGATTATTCTCACAGTTAGAATGTGTTGAAGGGAGTATATATTTTCATTATTTGATCAGATTAATTTTTTTCTCAAACTTCACATGTTGTAGTAATTTCGTCATCTTCTAACATTAATACATCATTATATTTATAGGAAATGAGAAATTGTTGTGTCAGTAGTACTAATACGTTTAATTTGGTGCATCTGTAATTTTATCGTAGAACACATGTTTGGGGGCCATGGATGAAGCTAGCAGTTTCCATCAATTATTTGGCTTGTTCTTCGTGCATGAATGATTGGCGGATTGACATTAGGGATTAATAATGTGTGAAATAATTTTATCTCAAAGTCCAAACTTGTAAAGAATTGTGAAATTAATTCGTTTATTTCATTTTGGGAAAGACTCAATGAGTGAACAATTTAAATGGGTGGAGTGCTTGGGCTAAACTAGAGACTCTGATACCATAAAAAAAAATTGACACATCTAAAAGTCTGAACTTATAGAGAACTTATAGAGAGGTGTGAAATTAATTCGTTTATTTAATTTTCTTAAAAAATTAATTAAATGAAGAAATTTAGACTTAGAGAGGTTGTAGTGAAATATGGCAATTAAATTTTGTTGACGAAGTTGAAGACAATCAGAACTAAATAATTGTGACTAGATTTGTCAACTACTCAATTTATAATGTCAATCTATATTAATTACTCCTTGTTTCTAGGTACTTTAATTTGTAGTTGCTAGTCATTGATTGATACAATCTAAAACAGTTCATATTTTTCATTCAAAGATATATGTAAATGGGAGACAGCATATATAACGAGTATTATTGTTATTTTTATTTGATTTAAATAGAGAAAAATTAAGAAAATTGACGCATGTACACAAGTATAATAGAATATTGGCGAATGTACACAAGTATATTAGAAAACCAAAACCACTAACTTTTTTTTTTTTATAATTCGGTGGCCCAGAGACCGACTAACATGCATAATCCACATTCACTAACTAATGGGGGGCCACTTCAAACCCAAATCGAGAATTTCGCATTTAATTACTTCATCTCAAAAATCGATCGCGACTAAAGAGTTTTCGAAAGATGGAAAACCCGCTAACCTATTCTTTTAAAAAATGAAACTTAGCCCTAATCTCATATGTTACAAGTACTGTGTGCACAAACCAATTTTTGTAACAGGAAAAAAAAATCTTTTTATTTTTACCTCGTGTATTGTTCATGTAAATTATTTTTCATTTCATGTATTCACATTTAATACCAATTAATTATTTTTTTTCTTTTTGGTTTCCAGGTCATGAATTGGACCTACTATATACTTCTATTTCATGTAGTTTATCATATAGTGGTTCAAATGCATGTGCATTGTCCCCATAACACAACGCACGCATCTTTGTGGGAATAAATTTCTAAATCTAGCCACTTGATGTTCTTCAAATTTCACTTACATACTCATTTCTAACTATAATATGCACTATTCCGGAACGTATAAGATAATAAAAAGTGAAAAATGTTTGCCATATTTTGAAATTTCACTGTCTTTGTCTTTTCCAATTATCTTTTTGTTTCATGTTAAAAATTAATATTAATATCTTTTTGTTATATAATCCTTTTCCCGCTATAAATTTCTTCGATCACTATTCCAAATCTCAAAATACAATCCAACACATGCACGTTTTTACTATACTTATACTTACTTTTTTTGTTGCACACGTTTTCAATATTTTCCACGTAGTATTCTCACAGTTTTACTCAATTAAAAGATACCTAAAATTGAAAAATTACAAAGAATTATTATGTCCTTTATGTCATGACCGTGGGAGTTAATTGGGCTACGAGATAAATATGGTTAGCCCAAAAACATTTGAAAATGGGCTTATTTTCCAAGGAATAGTAAATAGTAAAGTGAAGCCCAAAATCCTATGGGCTGGTTTGGGACATTCATGAAAGCCTCCAATAAAAATGGAGTACCGTTTAGTTAAGGGTTGTGCCTTGCAGATGGGCCTTCTGTTTCTTTTACGTTTTCTTTTTTCCAAACATCTGTTTCTTCTAGTCATTATTTGTTCTGTTTATAATATTTTGTCATCAAAATAGGATCGGTATACACTCTTAAATGGAGTATTATTTTTAAAAAATTATAATTCAATTTTTTTTTTTTAAGTGAAGGTGCTCCTAGTGGATGTGGCTTAAAGGTAGGTTACAACTCAAAATTCAACTCTCTTTAGATTCTTTTTCATCAGAGAAAATAAAGCTGCATTTCTGATCACACTCCTCTGACTCGAAATAGGAAAATAAAAATCATTTGGGCTTCAATAGTTAAATTCGCAATCTAACTAATTTAACACACACACATGTCAATATAATATTTTAAGTACCTCATATTTTGTTGATTTGATACATTGCATCGATCTTTTTTTTTTCAGGAAAAATTATTTCATTAAGAAATAAGGCTCCGGATATTAATCCGAAGCAAGAATACAATGTCAAATTGCATCGATCTAGTTGTTAGGAAATCAGGGAGGTGGAATTCTTGATTACGGGTAAATTTCAAGAAACGTCCCACAGTAGGGTTATGATGCAGAATTATTTTTAAATAAAAATGTCTGAGCAAACTTCCTCTGTTAATTATTATTTTAAAGCTGAGTTAGGCGTCGTGAATCTTCATCAACTATAAAATTAGTAGTCAAATGCAGATTATGCAATACCCTGAGTATCAAATTTGGAGTTGTCTTAAATTCAACAGTACTTGTCGGATATTTTACATATTCCCACCCAAGTTTTAGTCCAATGAAAAGTATTGAGTGTCTGATGCGATCGAGAGTTTTGGGCCCAGAATTATCAAAGATACTGTCCCAAATTTTGCAAGATGTGGCAAGATGCATTGGATTTGTCCCAGAAATATTCCCAGATTTGCAAGGTCGCAAGATTTGTCAAGATATCGCAAGAATTGCAAGATTATCCTAAATTTATTATTTGTTTATTTAATTTTCAGTTTTTGTACTTTAAATTCATAGTTATCGAATCGGTTAGATAGATTTGCTAGATTTAGTCCTTTTTAGATTAGGAGTAATCATTTTTCTCTATAAATATGTAGTGAACGTTTTTTCTTTGGCATAATGAATAAATAAAATTAATTTTTCTTTGGCAACTTTGTCAAAAATCAATCGTTCTCCTGTTGGCCTGAGTCAGAGCGTCGATTTTATATTCGTTCTTCTACTAGCATGCGCTAGAGGGACAAATTTATCGTGTTCTCAAATTGCGGTTCTTATCAGTGTCATCCAACTACCAACTTATGTTAGTTGACTTATTAAACTTGATATTCATCATAGTTTAGTCATTTTGATAGTGATGAAACTAAAACTAATACACTAGATCATTTCTTCCATACACTAGTCCATATTAGTAATTGGTTTTTGGAAAAAGTCTTGTATTCATTTTTGGTACAACTATTTTTAGGTTTTATTCCTGAACCTGAAGTTTAGTAAAATTGGAGTTTTTCTTAAATGGTGGCACAATTTCAACACTATATGTGAGATTGATGGAGTTGAGATCTCGAATAATTATGATCCAATTTGAAATATCATGATTTTTGGGAAGATATGTTTTCTTTATTATTTAGATTTTTATGATTTGATTAGTATCTTTTCATATTTTTAAGATTGAAAGCTTCTTGTTCGTTTAATAGTATCATTACTCAACATGAGCGCGTATTAAAATAACGAAAAAAACAAAAACAAGAGATATTCATATGAATTGGAGTAGAGAATCTGAAAGGTGAATCACAATTTGGATGTTAAATTGAATAAAAATCTCAGTATATGTCGAGAATCTCAAAAATGGAAAAATTGCAAAGGGGACAACTCCCTCGATTCAACCACAGCTCCCGAGAACACACCCTGCAAAATGTGTGACCACATGGTATGAACGCAGCACACCGAATCCAAATCTCCCTCTCCATCGTAGCCGTCCGTTTCCTCCAGCAATCTCATCAACGACACTCTCGACGGTGTTCCCGGTACAGTTCCTGCAGTCACCGGGCCGGGCCTCGGCGGTCTCAAGCTTGAAAAAGGTACCCCGTTTTCAGAATCGATCGCGGCCCGCAACTGCCGCTCCGCCGCCAGCGCCGCCGCTAGGTTCATCCCGGTGGTGCACGGTGGGATTTGCTCGGTTTCGATGGGGCCCTGGGCCACGTTAACGGCGTCAATATTTGTTGGGCTTAATGGGCCTCCGTCATCGTCACCGTCACCCCTCAAGCTAATTGTGGTGCCCCACGTCGCGCCACAGCAGGCCAAGCCCTTCAATCCCAGCCGTTCTTTCAGACTAGGCCTTCTCTCCGCTCGATCTACGCCGTCCATTCTCTGATCTCTCAAGAGCTCCACCAATGTTCTTGCCTGCAATCCAAAGCCCAAAATTTCGCCGATTTGGCCCATTATCACAAACCAAAAGTAACAAAATTATCAAGCAACAAATTAAGTAACATATAAATATATAGACGCATCGTAATAAATGCATACAAAAGAAAGGGTACGCACAGAAATTTTATAGCATTAAACTCCCGTGAACTGCGTCAATAGTTTCCACCACCACCACCTCTGTGATTCAATTCACACGAAAGAAGAAAGCGATTTTAATGTTAATGGTGGTGGTGGTCCGGATGAAAAGCGGGTTTTGAAGGTCAATTGGAAAGAGCGTTTTTAATGATGTTATGGTCAGGGCTAGAGAAAGAGAGAGGGAATATTTTGTAGTTGGAGATTTGAAGAAGAAAGAAACTAAAGACAAAATAGAACAAGTGGAAAGATTGGTAAAAGAGAACAAATTTGTGCGTATTCTGAGTACAAACTTTTCTTGTCATATTTTATTAATTAATATTAACTTCCTTAAGTACTTCATACTACAAGAACAAGAGGACCCAATAATTAATAATTTAATGCGTTTTTAAAATTGCAATACCTTATCTGATTCTCTCCTCTGAAACTCCATGAATGTTCTTGTTGCGTCGTGAATGAATAAAATAAGAGCTTTTTTTATGGGTAAGAAAACGAATAACTTACTTGTTCACCCACGTTGATTTGATTTACGTGATTTAACAAATCAATTTGATTTTATTGTGTCGTGAATGAATAAAATAAAATTAAGCTCTATTTATAGGTAAGAAAATAAATAATTTCCTTCTTCACTAATATCGGTTTGATTGAAGTGATTTAACAAATCAATCGGATTTTATTTAATCTTCTTTATTCTATTTTATTTTAAAAAGATATAAATTTTATCCAATTTAATTTTATTGATTATCTTTGATCTTAATGATATATATATATATATATATTGATATATATATATATATATATATATATATATTTATTTAATATAATTTTAATATCCCTATAACATCATGATAGTATAATTTTATTTAATATAATTTTAATATCCCTTTGTAACATCATGATAGTATTGGGGCATGTGTCTGATAATTTCCATTAAGCTTTTTAACAAAGCATTTTTCGCAAATCTGATACGCTATCTAGTCGTCGTATACGGCTTCTTCTAGGTTCATTGGACTTTGATTTTTTTTTTTTTTTCGAGTTCTTTCGAACGCCTCTCTTCTTCATGTTCTTCTTTTTTTTTTTTTTTTTCCTCTTCCATATTCTTCTCAATTTCAATTTTTTTAGACCTGATTTTTTTTTTGAGTTTGTATTGGTTTTTGTTCATGTAATAACATTCTTTTTTCTCTTTTCTTTTCCTTTTGTTCATGTAGTAACACATCAAGTTGTTATATAAATCTGTAATTTTAGATTTGAGAATTTCTTTTTTTCGCTTTGTTTGTATTTTGTTTTTGCGTTTATGTAATAACATTTTTGTTCATGTAGTAACACTCTTTTACTGATGATATTTTTCGCGTTTGTACTAGTTTTTGTTCATGTAGTAACACTCTTTAGCTCATAGGGTAACACTCTTTTGTTCATGTAATAACACATCAAGTTGTTATGTAAATCTGTAATTTTGGACTGAGAATTTCTTTTCCGTTTGTTCTGGTTTTGTTTATGCGTTTGTACTGGTTTTTGTTCATGTAGTAACACTCTTTTGCTCATATGGTAACACTCTTTTGTTCATGTAGTAACACATCAAGTTGTTATGTAAACCTGAACCCATTTGCAAATACCTCGCCACCACCCCCCGCTCGGCCATACGACTTTGACCAATATACGACCCCTTAAATTTAGGCAACTTTTGTCTTATTTATGTTATATTGCACATAACACTAGTGTGCAATATTTCACACAAGACTTTCTCTTGTAAAAAACACGTCACTTGCGCGGTTGCGCCAAGATAGCTACTTCAATTGTTATTAAATTAAAAAAAAATCCTAGAATAAGCATTCTTTTACAATTTATAATACAAATCAATCGATAAACTTTCAATTTTATCTTTTCTTCCATTCTATAAAGGAAAAATGTCAATTCATGGTCTGAAAGATAATAAATCTAATAAGACAAAAACTTGTATGCAATATTGCATACTAGTGTTATGTGTAATTGATTTTTTTTTTCACGCGGGTCATAAGAAGTGGGTTAGGGCAGATTGACTTTCTTCATCTTCGCGGCGTTCATCACGAAATCTGTCAAATTTCTTCTTCTTCTTCATCTTCTCTTCAGGTTGTTGGTGGATCTCACGGGTTATTCTTCCTCGTTCGTGCCCTAATTTCTTGTCCAATTTATTTTTTTTCAATTCACTCCGATTATTGGATGAAATTGGGTTGTTCAATTTGAATTTTGGAATGGATTCTGCGAGAAGAAGAGAGAATATGTGTGTGGTGTTTGAATTACACCTCAACACAAAAGTGTGTGTTGAAATTCAGATCCTTCTGCACTCTTTTCACGTTGTTCTGTATATCTGTAATTTTAGACTGATGTTTTTTTTTCGCGTTTGTACTGGTTTTGTTCATGTAGTAACACTCTTTTGCTCATAGGGTAACACTATTTTGTTCATGTAGTAACACATCAAGTTGTTATGTAAAATTGTAATTTTGGACTGGGAATTTCTTTTCCGTTTGTTTTGGTTTTGTTTATGCGTTTGTACTGGTTTTTGTTCATATAGTAACACTCTTTTACTGATGATATTTTTCGCGTTTGTACTGGTTTTTGTTCATGTAGTAACACTCTTTTGCTCATAGGGTAACACTCTTTTGTTCATGTAGTAACACATCAAGTTGTTATGTAAATCTGTAATTTTTGACTGAGAATTTCTTTTCCGTTTGTTCTGATTTTGTTTATGCGTTTGTACTGGTTTTTGTTCATGTAGTAACACTATTTTGCTCATAGGGTAACACTCTTTTGTTCATGTAGTAACACATCAAGTTGTTATGTAAACCTGAACTCACTGCCCACTCTGCCCGCGTCCGACCCGACCCGCCACCATGACCCGCGAAATTTTGGCAACTTTTGTCTTATTTATGTTGTATTGCACATAACACTAGTGTGCAATATTTCACACAAGACTTTCTCATCTAATAATCTATCAATTTAATTTCTATCGATTTAAGGCCTGGAAGATAAAAAATTATCAATTCAGGACCTAAAAGATATAAAATATCAATTTGAGACTCACACATTTTAAGGTCATGTTAAATTGATAAATTTATCATCTTTCAGGCCTGAATTGATAAAACTCATTTTATAAATTAGTTTGGAGGTCTGTTAATATTGTTAGAGATAGATTAGTTCAATTAATTATTTTCTCAATTAATGGCCCTCTGGCTTGAAATAAGAGAACCTAGTGAGTAGTATAGTTCCCTCCAATTGATTAATAATAGAATAATTAATTACTAGAATTTAATTTACTATAAACTTCTTGAAAATGTCGCCTGCCATAACTAAGTCAAAATGCAAAAGCCATTGAAACAAGCACATCCGTCGAGGTTTTCTTGACCCATCGCATGTGGCATTTCACTTTCGCTTTTTATAATTCAGTTTAGAAACAAAAACAAGCAAACCTGCAAAAAAGCAACTTAATACGAAAATGAAATGTGCAATAAAAATTTTAGACAGGCTAATAAGGATTAAGTAAAGGAATATTTTTCCTTTAAAAAAAAAAGTCAAAGAATATTTTTCTGAAATATTCTTGTAGATGAGTTGGTCTCTCGTGAACAAGTTTTATAACATGAAATTAAATTATTTAACTCATTTAATTCATTTCAACATATTTTTTTAGCCCAATAAACTTGACCTGCATGCACATGAATTAAAATCAATTTTATAGCATGAAATTTATTCACCCTAAAGTTTGACTTGTAAATATATTTGTAAGTTTTTGATTGATTTATTTCCCGGCAATTCTGTAATCAATTTGTTGTAACACATTTTTATATAGTTGAAACCCCCATCATCAATTCGCTGTGAATCAACTCCATTAATCTTTACAAAATTATTAATTTAGTTTTAAAAAAAAGATTTAATCTCTGTTGTGGGCACATGGCACGAGGTCGGGCCCGACCTGAAAAGAAACAGAGGAGGACCAGACCACATTTTGCACAAGTATAACACCTCGCAGAAAGGATGGAAACGAAGGCATGCCAAGCACCAGTATCGACACAGGCCTTCTCACAGGTCGCATTAATCGACACAAATACTTATTTATTAATGGGGATGGGACCCGTGGCGGCCCAATGACCTAGGGACCTTACCTAAGAATGACTTTTAATCGAGATGTGTCAATAAAAAGACGGAAATGATGAGTAGCTATGAGTAGATAGACGGCTAAATCCTGAAAAATCGGATTGGCCTCGGGCCCCGTCAATGGTCTTGTGAGCTCTTAAATACCTCGAATGACCTCCCCAAACCTCCGGCACAGGTCACATCAATCATGTAGCATTTAATATTTGGCGAGCTATAATTATTCAACTTGTCCTTTTAAATCGGAGAGCCCTTCCACTCTCCCAAACCTTATAAATATGGGTCATTTATGACCATGAAAGGGAGAGAGGAATTAATACCTTACCAAACCTCTTGCAAATTTATTGCTCAAACTCTTACTCTCTCAAGCAATCATATAACATAAATACCATCCACTTTACACATTTATTGTTTGTGTCACTAAGATCATTAAGCCACATCTTAATCCATAATCCTCATATTTTAGTACACAACAATTGGTATTTAGAAGAAGGGGTACTTTTTAAGAAATATCGAGCTAAGTTCTTAGTGTTTTCTCATTGGAGTATTCCTCACGAATCTTCGGTACAAACTCATCTCATATACCCAAATATCTCAAAAAATCACTCAACCATGTCTCAAGCAACTCTTATCACCAAGAGGAAAGCCTTTTTCATTTCATTCATGTCGCTCCCGTGAAGAAATCAGAAGGCCCCACCACTCAAAAGCTCGAAAGATCCGATCTTGAAGAAATTGATGAAGCCATCAGCAGGACCCACCACGGGATTGCTCAAAAGCTCGAAAGGCCAGATCCGGTACTCGAAGAAATTGATGAAGCCATCGCAAGAAGAACCTCGCCGAAAACCTCGCCAGAGGAGGGACCTCGCCCATGAAAGTCTTGATCCCAAGGGGCCGAACGCACTCCCATCGGGCAACTCCAAACGAGGGGCCTAATCCCATTCACAAACGTCTATTCTCGGCAGGTTTCAATACGTTCGCACTTTTAGGTCGCGGACCCCGGCGCAGATTAGCCCAGGCCGACGCCTTAGTGGTCGAACTCGAAAGTTCGTGTTCAGATCGGTAGCCTGCCGGCGAACCTGCATAACGAGTAGTATCGGCGAAAAGATCGGCTCGAACGAAGTCCTTCACCTCAAGGGTGGAAAGAACCCCTTCACCTTGCACGCTATCGAACCCCATCACCCCGCCGACAGAAAGAAATTCTCCACCGCCATCCTGGGCGAGGTCGCCGAACGAACGACTCTCCGCAGATGGCCTCCATCCTTCGAATATCAAGGACCTCCAAGAGTAACCGGCGAAAGCAAAGAGTGCCTCTCACCACAAAATACCCATTTTCGCTATTATCACCCACCCACGTCATGCTCGCTCACTTGCACAAATCAAGATCAATGTCAACTCCATCACCCAATACAACAAAGAAGACCGACAGATAAATCACGTGAGCAAATACACGCCCCACATGAACTCCATAAAGCGCGATTGATGCCACTCAATATCGCCTTTTCCCTAGCATCATAAAGCGACCAAGCTTACCGATGGTTCAACTCCTTACCCCCGATTAAGAGTCTTTCCACCAGATGGCTCAATTGTTCTCACCACTTTGCCTCAATCGAGTCCGACAAAACAAAGCAAGTTTTGGCAAACATCTACCTCTCGGAAGTTCGTATATTGGTCGAATAGATTATTATGGAAGGCTATCACCAACCTGCATTTAATTGTGAAAACGAGGTCTCGGCAAAACGTATCGCATATATCATCTAAGATAGGCTAACGAAGTCCTTCACCTCACGGGTTTTCTTTAAGTTCATATAGATCTTTTCCAAAAACCCTTCACCTTTTGATCTTCAAACTATAGAACATACGCCATCGAACCCCATCACCCCGCCGACAAAAAATTCTCCACCTCCAAATTCATAAAGATCTCGGTCCACAATTCTTTGGAGTTTTTGGGAACCCGACGGATAGCACGACTCTCCATGCATAGATGGCCTCCATCCTTCGTTTTGTTGAATATCAAGGACCTCCAAGAAGCACCGGGCGAAAGCGTAAAGTGGGAGTGCCTCACCACAAAAAAAATACCCATTTCGCTATTATCACCCACGGTCATGCTACTCGCTCTCGCACAAATCAAGATCAATGTCAACTCCCCACCCAATACAACAAAGGAAGACCGACCCGATAAATCACGCGAGCCAATACCGCCCTACATGAACTCCATGGGCGCCCGATGCCACTTTCGATGTGTCGCTTTTTTCCGCTTTTCACTCTAGGGACCAAGCTTACCGATGGTTCAACTCCTTACCCCGAAGCGTCCATAGAGTCTTTCCACCAATTTTAGCTCAATTGTTCCTCAACTCAAAGCCTCAACGACCCAAAACAAGGGAACAAAAGCGGCGTTTTGGCAAACATCTATCGATTCGAGGAGGAGTCACAATGGACCGCATATATTGATCGAATAGACTTTAGCTGCCATTATGGAAGAGAAATTCTTAGGATCATTTGGCGTGAAGCCAAAGGTATTAGGAATAGTGCATGGGTTGAAGAAGGGAACAAGAAACTCGAAAATGATGAACAAGGATTATCCATCGTTACTCTGCCGATTTCACCGACCACCGGCAACAAAATATTATTGATTACGGTTATGATCACCAATGCCGAGATATCGAAGATCAAGATTTGGCCGTAGCAACGGTGCCTGACGAGGTGAAGATCAAAAGTCGAAAATGATGAACCTGATCCAAAAACCCGAGAAACCGTATAGGAGGCCCAAGATCCACGAGACTACCAAGTTTGGGACTTTCAAGCCGGCATAACCCTCCACCAGGTAAAACTCCGAAAAACTTTCGACCATGAATGCAAATCTATCAGCGATCAATATAGATAGTATACAGATTCCTCCGCCCAGAAATGTACCAGACACCTCCAAACTCAACCCTAAGAAGTTTTAGATCTACCACAACTCCATTGGGCATAACAAACACCGGTATTGTCGTGACACCAAATGCAAATGGAGCTTTGGAGATTGTCTGTCGAGGAAGAGAAGTTGAAAGGTTTGTTAGGCCAAGGCAAAGAAGAAATCGGCGACCAAATACCACCACCATGAAAAACCCCGGTCCGACCAAGGAAAGCAAGGTCCCTTGAGCCCGGAGCGGAGAACAGGTCATCCATATGATCGCGCCCCTCTGACGGGGACCTCGGGGATTCTCCCACCTCCCCTGTCTAACCGACGCGGAAAAGAGAGATCGAGCTCTCGATAATACCGTCTTTGAGAAGCCTTCCAATCAACACCATTGCCCCAAGTCGAGGAAGCTCCTTTTTCACCTTCAATCCGAGGGACAAAGATGGGGTGGTGTTTCAAAATCGGGACCCACTCGTGATCTCGGCGAAATAATGGGGCTCTAGTTCATCGCCATGATCGATAATGGGGCTTTCTGCAACATCCTTTTCAAAAAGACTATGGACCTGCTCGGCGATTTCCACTCCTACTTCGAGCCTTGTGAGGTCGGAATTCAGGGTTTCGAGAACCAGCCTTTTGAGACCTATGGGATGATCCGCCTATCTGTCGAGATCACATCAACCTTGAACATTAAAGTGAAGGCAACGAGGCAGCTGGACTTTGTAATCATCGATGCTCCATCAAATTTCAATGCTTTTCTTGGCGAGCCTTTTCAACATGAGTTAAAAAGGGCTGCCTCCTCGCCCCTCCCTACTTTTATTGTATTAAGTTTCTTGGACCTAACGGGAAGATTGACATCATCAAGGGTGACCAGATTGCGGCAAGAAAATGTTTAACTTACACTTGTGTCGATTTAAATTCTGCTTTTTATTTTGGTAGAAAATCCGAGGTGGGGCTAAGTTGTATGAGCCGAACTCCACCTCGGAAAGAGAAAGAAAGTAATGAAATGAAGATAGATAGTGTAGTAGAAACAAATGTAACACCTATGGAAGTTGACATCACAGCTAAAGAGAAGCCTTCACGAGATTTACCAGATTTGGAACCTCGCTAGGTTTCGAACCAATGGAGGTCGACTCCGAACAGTGAGAGTCCAACCTTGATCCAAGAACGGAAAGAAATGATCAACGAGCAACCCCTATTGAGGAGCTCGAAACAATCCCGATCGACCTCAATCGACCGGAACTAAGCGTGACCATCGGAACGCGAATTCCCAGCGACCTGCGAGATCAACTGATAGATTTCCTCAAACAGAATCTAGATGTATTCGCATGGTCACATGAAGACATGGTCGGCATCAACCCCGAGGTCGCATGCCACAAACTGAACATCGATCCGACGAAGAGGCCGGTCCCGTTAAAAGAAGGAAGTTCGTCCTAAAAGTATCGCGTACTGGCCGAGGAAGCAAAGAAATCCGCTAGATAACAAGTTGATCGAAAAGCGGATCGGCCAACTTGGGTGGCCAATGCGAAGGAACTAGTAAAAAAAATAAACAACTCTTGGCGACTATGCATCGACTTCACCGACCTCAATGAGGCTTATTATAATCCCGGATTACTTTCCAATGCCTCACATCGATCACCTCGTGGTGATAGCAATCCGCTGGCACGAGATGATGACGTTCATGGATGCGTTTCGTGTTCACGGTATCACCCAGATCGCCATGGACAAAAATGATCAGCAACGCACATCTTTTCTGACAGAGAAAAACGTGTATTGTTGGAAGAGAATGCCATTTGGTCTGAAGAACGCAGGGGCAACCTACCAGCGTTTGGTAAATCGAATGTTCACCGACGAGATTGGAAAGACCATGGAGGTATACATCGATGACATTGTGGGTCATCTGTGCCCACCGCCTCGGACTTTTGACATCTTGAGAAAAAATACAACATGCTTTGAATCCCAAGAAATGCAGTTTCGGGGTTGGTTCGGGAAAGTTCCTGGGCCATATCATCAGTCAGCGGGGTATTGAAGCTAACTCTACAAAGATCAAAGCCATCATGGACATGAAACCACCTCGCAACGTGAAAGAAGTCCAAAGATTGACCGGTTGTCTCGCAGCTCTCAACAGATTCGTATCCAGAATGGGGGATAAGTGCAAGCTTTTTTTCAAAGCCATGAAAAAAGGAAAGTTCTCATGGACCCCGCAATGCTAAGCCTTTTTTACGAAGCTCAAAGTGTCTGCTCTCTCCAGAGCCCCATCGGTCTTGCTTTGAAAACCCATACCAGGTTTAGTGCAAATGTTATTTAAATGTATGGAGGCCTTAAATTCCGCTCTCTTAACAGCAGTGTTAATCTTGACGGAAAATTAAATTACCATTTTCATCCTATAACTAAGTCGGCCATCATGGACTTTAAATGATCATAGCGGAAAAATCAAATTACTCTCGCTGACTCCGCTTCTGAAAGGCTCGCCTTAAAATTGATTATGGCGTCTTGGAAAACCCATACGATTATTTACGTTGGTCGTCGGTATAGAAGTCTAACTAGACATACTTTCATGGTTTAAAGATCACACTCAAGTTCCCCGCTCTAATTCCTATACCTTGATTCCAAAATGGGAGGAGGAACTTTTTCGCACGAATAAGCCTCAAACATGCTCATGTTTCGGTTCGGTTCTCGGCAAAGCGATTCGATTCGAACCACGCCGTTTTTTTTTTTATTTTTTTCTTTCTTTTTTTCATATATTTTTTCTTGCGTTTCTTAGTTTTTTGGATCTAAAATTTGAAGGAATGTATAGATAGATCATGAAATTGGACATTGTTATTGTTAATATGAGAATTTAAATTGAAGATTACATTAATAATTGAACTATTACAAATTAGTAGCTATTACAAAGTAATTGAACTATTACAAATTAGTAATTCTAACTTAAAATAAGCTAGTAATCTACTATTATAAATTAATTGAACTATTACAAATTTACAAATTACAAAGTGAACTATATCGAATTAGTAATTACAATTACAACTTAAAATTTTAAACTTTACAAAATAAATTTGGGGGAGGGGGGGATTTAAAGAAATTGGACTTGAGCTTAAATTTAAGAAATAAACTTAGAAATTCTAAGTTTGAAACTTAAAATTAAGTTGCCTACGTATCCAAATATGAATAAAAGTCCACGTAGTTCTCTTACCTCAAACTTACCTCGTTGATTTGGATCGATTCGATTCTTCATGCATCACTTCTGGTGGTAGTTTTTTCGGAGCTATCTTGATCATCATTATCAATTAATTCTTGACTTCTCTTTTCGGCTCTTACACAATCATCAAGCAAGCATTGGTTTTCTACGTTTTCAACGGTCATATTCGATCTCGTTGCATCCAAAGTGTAGCCTCCCAAACTAAAAGCTTGTTCAACGGCAGCGGTTGAGTATGAGATGCAAAAATTTCTCTTGCTAGCATTGACAATATTGGATAGATATTTTTCATCCTCGACCACCACTTTAGTATATTAAAAGTAGTGTTGTCTTCATCTTCATCAAGCCGAACAAATGTAGAGGATAAATAATGATCAAGTTCGTAATAAGGGTTAGAAGTAGACCTTGGACGTTTTTTAGAAAGCTCATCATAAAAACCCGTTAATATATCTTCATCTTGACTCATAGAAGAGCCACCACCAAAATTTGCTTCAAAACCGGGACCACTATATTCTCTAAATAAAGACATTAAAGTAACTTTAATCCGATTACCAATCTCTTCCGGATTAGGATATACATCATCTTCACCCATGACCATATGTCTATTAGGAAATAAATAATTATAATACATATTTAACAATATTATTAATCCATTCAATCTTACTCTAAGATCAAACACTTTAGCAACCAAGAATAGATCGGGAATATTTGTAAAATAATTTTTCCATTTTGCATCATAGAGAAAGTAGCACCACTTAATAAAGAATTTGTAATATTTTCATTTAACACATGAGCAACTTTAATACAATAATCAAGCGCTAAATTACTAGTAGGATAATAAACACCGGATAACACTTTTGTGGAATCATTAAAAATTCCCAAAATTTTACACAAAGAAGTGCATGAATCCCAATATTGAGGATATAAATGAATACCACAATTTTCTTGAGTAAAAAATGTACATAAAGCGTCTTTATAATCCATAGACTCTAACAATTTATACGTGGAATTCCAACGAGTTGACACATCAAGAGAAAATATTTTGGGATGCATATTGTATGTTCTACAAAAAACTTTCCATTTTTTCAACAATTTTGAATGTCTCGACATATAATAAATAGCGGATCTAATAGGACCAACTTGTTCTTTCAAAGCATCTAAACCATCTTGAACACATAAATTTAAAATATGACACATACATCTAACATGAAAAAATTTTCCACCAAGATATGGTTGACAAATATTTGTAAGATCTTCAATAGTAGCCGTATTTGCACTAGCATTATCAAAACCAATAGAAAATATTGTTTTAGTAAGAGCATACTCATTTAAAATATCATGCAATTTATCTCTAATATTAACGGCATTGTGTTCCGTATCAAAATCTCTATAAGCAATCAATCTTTTGTTAAGAGTCCACGAATCATCAATCTAAGTGCATGTAACTCCTATATAACTATGCTTTTGAAAATTATCACTCCAAATATCCGCACATATACAAACTTTAACATTTAAATGGGTAAATAGATTAATCAAAGCATATTTATACTCATAAACAACTTTAGCAACATCACGAGTAGTAGTATGACGTGAAACTTTTTTTACCGCGGGTTGAAGACCAAGGTTAACAAAATCATTCCAAAAGGGATTATCGGCAAATTGAAAAGGAAGGTGTTGTGTGCACACAAATTTAGCTAACAATTTTCTATATTTCATTTGATCAAATGTAAATAGAGAAGTGGGGTTACTTACCTCGCCTTGAACTCCACCACCGCCACCGGTTGACGTAAATCCACGAAGTTGTGCTTGGTTTGAACTAATTCCAACTCTATCAGGGTGAATTTTTTTCAAATGCTTCTCGAATGTCCCATATCCCCCCCTTTGACAAAATAATATATTTTCTCACAATAGTTGCAATGAACTTTAATAGTACCATCCTCGTTGATCACTTTATTAAAGTGACGTGCAAAAATATCCGACTTAAGTTAAGCTCGACTTGGAGTTGGGGTTGGAGTTGGCTCGGCATTGGAGTCGGTTGGGTGGTTTTGACTTTCTTGAGTAGGACGTCGTGGACCTCGTGGTATAGCATCATCTTCAAGAGGATTCTCATAACCGGGACCAAGTGTGGCCTCAATATCATCTAAACTCCACTCGATCGGTGCCGGTGCCGGTGGTTATGGAAGACGAACGGAAGAGGTAGAAGAAGTTTTGCCTTTACCCTTACCCTTGCTTTGATGGCTTACCATAATATGTAAGTGTATATGTAAATAATATATAGTGTAGTGTAATATACTAATATGTAGTATAGTAGTATAGTGTAATATATAGTGTATATAATATATAGTGTAGTATAATATGTAGTGTAGTATAATATATAGTTTAGTGCAATATACTAATATATAAATTATAGTGTAGTGTAGTGTATGTAATATGTAAGTAATGTAAATAATATGTAAATAATAAACTTTGAGAATTGAGTGAGAGTTGAGAGAGATGAGAAGAAAGTAATGAGTTGAATCACTTTGGGGTGAATTTTGGAGTGGAATGAGGTGGTATTTATAGATGAAATCTTGAAAAAACTAAAAAAAAAAAAAACGGTCAAAAACCGCAGGTTCGAACCTGAACCGGCGGTTCCACGGTTCGAACCGGCGGTTCCAGTAACGGTTATTTAATCTCAGCCGTTGTATCTCAATGGATCTTTAATCTGGGCCGTTGGATCTCAACGGTTAGAATTTTCAAATTGGAGGCGGTTTCGGCGAATAACCGCCGATTCCGGTTCGAACCGGCGGTTCTCGGTTCTGGTTTTGCTAGAACTGGAACCGAACCATGGGTTTTACGATTTCGGTTCGGTTCCAGAACCGGAACCGCGGAACCGGCGGTTCCGGTTCGGTTTGAGCATGCCTAGTCCTAACTACCATGCCACTGAAACAGGTTTTGCACCGACCTGATACAACCTGAAGATTGTTGAAATGGTCCATTGAGTTAGGACAGTTCGGGATCACCTTCGCACCCCGAACTGCGATCAAGGCTCAGGTCCTCGCCGACTTTCTCACCTAGCTCACCTTTCCAGAAAAGATACCGGAGGCGGCCGACATCCCATGGACATTGCACGTCGACGGCTCTTCGACGAGCACCAGAGCAGGGGATGGAGTGGTCCTAATCAGTCCCGAACGACAATCCTTCACCACGGCTGTAAGTTTTGATTTTCATGCCACAAACAACGAAGAAGAGTATGAGGCCTTGATAAATGACCTAGAAATGGCGATGTCCATTGGTGTGCGAAAATTGAAAGTTTACAGCGATTCCCAGTTGGTCGTATGCCAGATGTCAGGAGAGTACGAAGCACGGGGTGAACAAATGATGAAATACCAGCAGATAGCGAAGAGCCTCATCGAAAAGTTCGAGGAGGTGCAAATAGAGTTGATACCTCGAGTAGAAAACACACAGGCAGATGCACTAGCTCGCTTGGCCACGTCGGAAGGCGCCGCAGATATGGACAACATAGCAGTTACTAAAAAACACTCCCTCAGCAGGTCACGACATCATCGACATAAAGGAAATAACTTGGACGAACCAAGCGTGTCCATCAAACATTCATGGGGAAGTCCTTCAGATAGCGACCCCGGAAAACAATTGGATGACCGAAGTCAGAGACTACATCGAGAAAGGGATACTGCCAGAGGATAGGGTCGCCGCTTGCCGATTACAACTAAGAGTAGCGAGGTACGCCTTCATCGACGAACAGCTTTATAATCGAAGTTTCTCTTTGCCACTTTTGAAATGCGTCACCCCGGAAGAAGGCCAAGTGATCCTGAAGGAAATCCACGAAGGAGATTGTGAAAATCATACCACAGGCCAGTCTCTCGTCTACAAGACGATCAAATAAGGTTATTATTGGCTAACGTTAAGGAAAGATGCGATTGCATATGCAAAGAAGTGCAAGCAATGCCAGTTTTTTGCCCAGATGATTAAGCGAGCTCGGGAGGAGCTCACATCAATCTACAGCCCATGGCGAGGTGGGGAATCGGCCTGATCGGTCCTTTCCAAAAGCCCCGGTAGTTCGAAGTTTGCAGTGGTCGCAGATAGACTATTTCACCAAATAGGCGGAAGCAGAACCTTTGGAGACCATTACCCAGGAGAAAATCATTTGATTTATATGGAAAAACATCATTTGTCGTTTTGGCTTACCACAAGCAATCGTCACAGATAATGGGAAGCAATTTGATGGTTTTGAGATCGATGCCTTTTTCGCGAAGTGGAAAATCGCAAAGCTGTTCTCCACCCCCTATCACCCCCAGTCCAATGGGCAGGTTGAAGCTGTGAACAAAATAATCAAACACACCCTTAAAACTCAACTCATTGAGTCAAAGGGATTGTGGGCTTTCAAGCTTCCAAGCATCCTATGGTCATATAGGACCACTTGCCAAAATTCAACGGGCGAAACACCTTTTGCTATGGCTTTTGGGGACGGGCGGCGATCATATACCAAATGAGGTCATGGTCAGAAGCCATCGAACATCGCAGAGAGTAACAGAGGACAACGATCAAGCCATATCTCTCAGCCTCGACCTCCTCGAAGAAAAAAGATTGGAAGCCAACTTAAGAAACGCAAACTACAAACAAAAGTCGGAAAATACTACAACTCAAAAGCAAAAATCCAAAGATTCAAGGTCGGTGACTTCGTCTTAAAAAGGATCCTCGGCTTCCAAAAAGGAGTTTTCGGTCCAACTTGGGAGGGACCCATGAAGATTTCGAAATGCTCCCAAATGGGGCTTACCAGCTCGAGGACTTGGAGGGCATTCCCGCGATATATCCGTGGAATGCGACCTACCTGAAGAAGTTCCACCAATAACTATGAGTTGAAAAATCCAGATCGATTGTATATTTCTCTATGAGTTATGACTTATAGCACAAACTTGCTCCACCTTTTTTACATTTACGAACTTGGGGGAATGGTCCCCGACCTCTCACGAGTTTGATCAGAAATAGATTCGCAAATGAAAAAGTCTAAGTCGGCTAAGCCAAGAATATGTAAAGGTTAAGTTAATCTCATACCCAAATTAAGTCGACCCGATACCTACCAAGTCTACCAGAATCTAAAGCCAAGAATATGGAAGGTGGAAGTAAGAATATACACGTGAAGATCACCAGATTTAGTATATTATCGACCGACCACGTGATTTGTCGTGCTTAAGTCATGCTTTATCATACGACTTACGTGCTTTATCGATTTGTCGTCTTATTGATTTGTCGTGGCTTAACGATTTGTCGTGTTTATGATTTGTCGTCTTTGGTCCTCTTTATATAAAACCTCACGCTTGTAAGGACACACCTGAATGTTTCCCTCATTCCACTTATATACCCTATTTCAGGGAAGAACTTCTTCCTTTAGTTGTTCTTTGTTCGATTAATCACTTTGTTTGTGAGTTGTTACCAAATCACCCACATAATACTCTCCACAAAAACGACGAAATAACTAGAGGAAGGGTATTGAAAAAATTCGTCAACGCTGAATTTTAATCCAAATCCAAAAATCACAAGAACACAACCCGGAAAAATTCTCAATTTCATTCCTATTTTCATCATCTTCCTAAATACACAGATCCAAAAAAAAAAAATATACAGATCAGAATACACACAAACAACATGTGAAGGCTAGTATGTCGCATAAACCCCCCTATCCCAAAAAATCAAAATTCCCAAAACAAAAAATCCAAAACCCCCCCATATCCATACACCAACATATACATACACGGATACACATCTATCCGGATATACATAGAATAAAAAAAGAAAAAGGGAAGGATCGAAGAATGAAGCGGCTCCTCACCTCCACCGTCTCCCGATTCCACAGAGGCGCCAAGAATATGTGAAAAATTCCAAACTGCCCTACCTATGTCGCGATCTAAATCGACGAAAGCCATCTAACCGGTCGACATCGGCCGACAAATTTCCTATCAAGTGTATCAATCAATTAACAAATCTGTTATCATTATGATTTGTTATCCAGATGTTCGAGAAGACAATCTGCGAAGACAAGATACACAAAGTCACCGATCTCAAAGTGATGGCGAAAATAAACAAGCATTCAAATCGAGGGCGAGAAAGATAAAAAAGAAAAATGAACAACATTTCCATTAATAAAAGCCCAAGGTAACAGAGTACATACCCCAAGTTATTTAATTTTATGCAAGAATAACTTGATTAAAAACCCATTGAAGGCGGTTTACAAAAAAAAAAAAAAAAAAAAAAAAAGGCGGTGGCAAAAAAATTACGCACGCAGATAAATTATCCTTGAATCACCCGGTGGAGCATCCGAGGTCCCTCATTCTTTCGTTTAGGTTGGTCGACGAGTTTTGTTCAACCTCGAATCTCGGCGCAAAAAAAACAATGGCACGCGATCGTTGATTCCCTCACCATCACCACCATCCGCGCCATCTTCCACCTCTTCATTCAACAACCCGGACGCCGTGAAATGTTCAAATCACTCTTTGGGATCATAAAGATTAGCGTTGGGGGAAGAAAGTTGAAATCACACTTTAGGCTGCGAGGTCTTTGATGGGAAGATCGTCCCCCCCACTATGAGGTTATTGTGCATATATAGGCCACGAGCATCTCGGTCATCGCCGACTTGGCCCGCCGGTCGCGAGTCCGTTGCAGCAGGACGGCGTAGAAAAAGAATGGATATAGGTCATGTTGGGCGTGATGACGCTCCAACTTGATGGTGATAGGGAAGTCATGGACCTCAGTTTCTAACCGGCGACACCGACTCTCCACCTCGACGGTCTTGTCCATGCCCTCCTTCACTTTCTTATCTCGGAGCTCGAGATCTTTCGCCCATCTGCGAGTTTCTTTTCCATGTCATCCCGCTCCCGAACCACCTCTTTCAGCTTTTCCTCGGCTGCGACTTTGGCACTGATGGCAGTTTCCCTCTCCTTCGTCGACCTCGCCAAATCCACCTTCATCGTGAGCAAATCCCATACCTCGAAATTTTCTCGGGCTGAATTTTTGCTCGGCCATATCTTTCAAAGATCCGGCTCCCACTCTCAATAAATGCCAGGACCCCGCATATGGGCGACCCCCGAGGTCGAGTTCTCCGAGAAGTCTTTGGGTGTGAGCCTCCTCCCCATGAAGGTCCAAAGTCCCCCAGACTTGGGCATCGGCAGCGATCTGGCGAAGATAAAGTGGGTTGAGCATCATTGGCGTGAGGTCTCACGACCATAAGTTGCGAGTTGCCTCACCTCGGAAGACCCCATCATCTAGAAAAAGCAGTATCTGCAAAAATAATTATCGTGAAACACGAGGTCCTTTTCTGGCGAACAAAAAAAAAAAAGGATGATAAGGAAGTATTTACCATCGGCTGGGAGACCAAACGGGTTCCAAAAGATAAAATTTTGAAACATGCGATCCTCGACCTCGCCGGTTAAAATCCGAGTAATTTCACGATCATTGTATATGGGTTCCCCCGGAACAAACAACACCACCACTCTCCCGCCGGAGTTCCTACGATATGTTTTGTCATGCTTTATCCATATCCACGGATGTTCGGGCTTATTGATTTGTCGGAACTCCCCTAGATACTGATTTTAAGTCTTTGTCCCTCTTTATATATAAAAAAAGGACCTCCGACCTCATTAAAGGGACACACCGGAATGACACTTTCCACTGTCTTGAGGCAGAAGTTACGGTTCTTCCCCGTTCTTTGCTCGATTAATCACTTTGTTTGTGAGTTGTTTTTTCTTCACAAAAAAACGCGTCCTACCCATTTGCCTCTAAGTCGAAAATAGCTAAGGCCCAAGTCAACCTTCTCACGCATATCCTCGAGATAAGGTTCTACATCTCATCAAGAACTTTGGCGGCGAAGAATATGAAGTGTATAGGCTACGATAAAGGAAATGAAATAGATGAAAAACAAATCTATCATTAACAAATGGAAGACAATCTGAATAAGATACAAAAGTCACCGATCTCAATGATGTCGAGATCACTTCAAATCCCATAACATATCGCCCAAACAACATTTCCATTAGGAATGAGGCGGGACTATCAAAATCCATGGAATCCAAAGAACCCCAAGCACTTCAACCTTTGCGGAATTTCAACGGTCAAAGATCGCTCGTCGGGATCAATAAGACACACCGAATCAACCGAACGAGGAAATGGAGAGAGAGTTCCTTCTTCTGTCTTGGAGTTCTTGGGAAATTGCAATAAGGGGAAAAGTTAAATCAAGATCATGTATGAAGGTAGATTCGAAAGACTTACGTTTGAACCCGCGTCATGTAATCACGAGGTATCTCGCGATATCCGAAAGCAAACCAAGGGCAAAGACCGGACTTTTCCACGCTCACACACCGACCAACCACCCACTTCTTTTTCCAATCTTGGACCTTTGCTAGGAGGTCCTCAACTATTTTCATATAAGGCGGGCTTTCACATAGTAATACCCGGGTCTTTACCCCACTTCGCCAATAAATGCGAGGACCAGATGAGAAGGTTCATTTCTTTGATGTGAAGAACGCCCGAGGTTGGATGCTACCGAATAACGGGAGATAAGATCCCCAAGATGGTGCTCCACCCATTGGGGAGTGATTTATGTGAACCACGAGCCGACAAAAATGTCTAGGCCCCAAAACCACAAAGAAGTAATAATAGGGTGAAGTGGAAAACAATGCCCGCTCTTCATTGTGTCATAGTTCATCGCCACACACCCATCGGGGACCTTTTTTGTCGGGCATAATCGATCTTATAACCGAACCCGTATGGAGATAAGTTCTACATCTTCAAGAACTTTGAATTTTTCTCTCCATAGAAAAAATGGAGCTAAGCAAATCCGTCGATGTCGGATCACTTACCGACGGCCTAGTTAAACCAAACTCAAGCACTTCAACAACTTTGGAGAGCGGTCAAAGATCGCTCGCGAAGAAAATATTGTCCGCCGACGAGGAAATGGAGAGAGAGTTTCTAAGTTGGTTCTTGGGATCGGGGAAAAAGTTAAATCATGATCATCATGATAGAGACATACTTTCTCGTCATCTATCCGCAGGTATCTTCGATATCCGATCAACATCGCCAATCTCATCCACCATCAATCTTGGACCTTGCTAGGGAGGTCCTCAAGATTTTCGGTACATAGTAATACCCGGGTGCGACCTCGTCCGACAAGAAGTCGAACTCTCCACCGGATCAATCGATCCCTAACTAGGCTCATCTCCTTCCTCCCCCACCATCTCCAAAACCCGAAGAACCCGTGGTGGACGGGGCCGGGAACTTGATGACCTCCCCCCGAGCTAGTCCCCCGCCGGTCGCCCCAGACCGGCGAAGGCGTCTTCTTGATGTAACCTCACCCCTAGCCATCGACCGCGGGCACCTCGCCACTGCCTCTCGGCGAGACTTCCCTTCTATCCGGCTTTCGATCTCGCGTCGCTGGCCCCAAATGCGACCCTCGTCGCCTCCTCTCGATGATGGGGGCAGAACTCTCCCCAAGGACCGCTTGATGTAACCTCACCCTGGCCAACCAGTGGGCACCTCGCTCCAGGAACTCGGGGAGACTTTCCTCCGTAGCCCCTCCCAATTCGAGGTTAGACATCGTTCACCAAAGCAAATAATAAGAAGAAAGGAAGAAGAATGGAGATCTTTACCTTGAACACAACAACGATCGGAATCAGAATTGAGAGAAGAATCGGAGCAGCACAACAATTTTTGAAATTTCAGAGTGTGAAAAGTGGAATGTGGAGAAGAGAACATTATTTATAGGAGAATTCTAGGGCGCGTGGGCCGGCCCACCACCGATCAAATCCCGCGCGTGAAACCCACACGCCATCATCACCTAGTCTCAATAGGCGCGACAGTCGAGGCGAGCTACCGTCATCACGCTCAGTCCCGAGGCAATAATCATGCGTACCCCAGAAGCTTTGCTACCTCGCCGTCATCACTGCCCCGGATCGAGGCGAGATTTGAGTTATCTCATCCCCCTCGCAAGCATAGGCAAATGAGCTAGAAATATTTATTTGTGGGCATAGCGCGCAGGTCGGCCCGACTGGAAAGAAAAACAGAGGAGGACCAAACCACATTTTGCACAAGTATAACACCTCGCAGAAAGGATGAAAATGAAGGCATGCCAAGCATTATCGATCGACACAGGCCGCACTCGCATGGTCGCACCGGACACAAGTCGGACATTAATGGGGATGGGACCCGTGGCGAAAGAAAATTTCAGCCCAGGGGACCTTACCTAAGAATGACTTTAATCAGAGATGTGTCAGTAAAAGACGAAAATAATGAGTAGCTATGAGTAGATAGACGGCTAAATCCCTGCAAATCCGGATTGGCCTCGGGCGACGTCCCAACGAGGTGCTCGAGCTCTTAAATACCTCGAACGACCTCCCAGCGAACCTCTGACCTGGGTCACATCAATCATGTAGCATTTAATATTTGGCAGAGCTATAATTCGGCTACTTGTCCTTGTAAATCGGGAGAGTGAGCTCCACTCTCCCAAACCTTATAAATATGGGTCATTTATGACCATGAAAGGGAGAGAGGAATTAATACCTTATCAAACCTCTTGCAAATTTATTGCTCAAACTCTTACTCTCTCAAGCAATCATATAACATAAATACCATCCACTTTACACATTTATTGTTTGTGTCATTAAGATCATTAAGCCGCATCTTAATCCATAATCCTCATATTTTAGTACACAACAATCTCTATTTAGTACATTAATACATTATCCATAAAAAAAATTTATATTAGAAATTTCATTAAAGCTTATTACAATACATGAAATAAAATCAAAGATTGATATGATTTGTAGGATATTGATATTCTTTTCGTTTGAGATGTAGAGCACTGTTTTCAGTTCAATTGTTGACACCAATTGAACCGAGTGTACCTTTTCAAGCACAAATCAAAAGTATATCGAGATGAGTGGGGTAAATAAAGGGGTTCGAAAAACATGCAACAAGGATTGGAGTTTGGACACAATTGACTTCTTAATTGTTGTAGCTAGCTTCATTTTATACATGCATGCATCCAACTTTAATTATTTAGAAGACAACTTACCAAATAATAACATCCAAATTCCTTTTTTTTAATCACAAAACATATTGCGTGAATTTTGATAAAAATAGTAAGTATTTAGTGCATGTTTACTAGATATGTACCACGGAGGAGACAAAACTAATTCAAGTTCTAATATTGTTAATTAATTAATAAAACTATTAATATTTAATATATATATATATATAGTTACCATATATCTTTAGTATGTAAATTGATTGATTTTAAATTGATATATAAATTGATTGATTTTAAATTGATATTCCTCTAGAGTAGGAGATTTGATATATTTGTGATCTTGTATATAAATATTTTATTGTAAAGCACAAGAGATCATGTCAATAAAACCTCTCTTTACACCCATGGTTTATGCTTGAAAAATTAAATTAAATATCGATAATCTTTTTTATTAATGAAAAAAAAGAAAGTCTTGTGTGAAATATTGCACACTAATGTTATGTGCAATACAATATAAATAAGGTAAAAATACTTCAAAAATAGAGGTTCTGGGCGGGCGGGTCGGGCAGGGGCGCGGGTGGGGCGGGCAGTGGGCTTTAGGTTGGCGCAGTCGCATATGTATTTATAGAAGAATATGTTTAATAAATATGTGAAGTAGCCTAGTGGTTTAGGTTTGTTGTTAATGTATTTGGTCACAGGTTCGATTCCTACTGAACACATAATTTTTTTATTTTTTTATTTGGTCAAATTTTTGTGTGTTACTACATCTATGTATAAGTGTTACTACATTGTTATATTGAAAAACTTCATATTTTACATAACACGTAATTAAACATATCGTAATACATAAATATTCATAACGTAACATGGGTCACATGGTAACACATTATTGTTCATATGGTAACACATGAGTATTCACATAGTATTATGACGATATATGAACAGTGTTACATATTACTAAAAAAACATGTGTTACTACATGAACAAAAAGTGTTACCATATGAAGAAAAATGTGTTACCACATAAATAAAACCAGTACAAGCGTGAAAAGAAATCTCCAGTCCAAAATTACAGATTTAAAGAACAATTTGATGTGTTACTACATGAACAAAAAGAGTGTTACCATATGAGCAAAAGAGTGTTACCACATAAATAAAACCAGTACAAGCGTGAAAAGAAATCCCCAGTTCAAAATTACAGATTTAAAGAACAATTTGATGTATTACTACATGAACAAAAAAAGTGTTACCATATGAGCAAAAGAATGTTACTACATGAACAAAAATCAGTACAGACGCGAAAAAAATCTTCAGTCCAGAATTACAGATTTACAGGACAGCGTGAAAAAAAGTGCATAAGGATCTGAATTTCATCACACACTTTGTGTTGAGGGATAATCCAAACACCACACACATATTCTCTCTTATTCTCGTAGAATCCACATCGAAATCCAAATTGAATGACCTGGTTTCATCCAATGATCAGAACGAATCGAATAAAAATTAAATTGGACAAGAAATTAGGGCACGAGCAATGGAAGGAAGAAGAAATCTGGTTTGTTACGGCGATGGAAGAAGAATTTGGAAGCGCCTCAAGGAAGAAGGAGAAATCTGGTCTGTAGCGGCGACGCGAGGAAGAAGGCCCATAAGACCCGCCAATCTGTTTGTCCTAACCCGACTCGGTCTTGACCCACGAAAATTAAAAAAAAATCCAATTAAACTACAATTGCACATAACACTAGTATGCAATATTGCATACAAGTTTTTGTCAAAAAAAATAGGACGATGTAAAAACAGCAGCTGTGGGAGATATTTTTCTTTGATAGTAGCCTCTTAGGTTAAGAGGAAAAACATAAAACGAAACTTTTTTACTAAAACTAAAATTTCAATAAATATATGTGTAGTGACATACTCTTATTTTTCTTAATTGGGGAGACACTCTGCTAATAATATAGAGAACATTTCAGAGTAGTCAAGGGATGGAAATTAAAAACTGTGTGGAGTATACGTATTCAGACAGGAGTGGAAGAATTCAAAACAAAATACCTAATACATTATTAGAAAAGAATAAATAATTCAAATCATGACATCTACTACAAATCAAATTAAGTGGGACAATCCGTTCATGAACCCATCATATTTATTTAAATTTATTCCTTTTTGAACTTTAATTAAATTTGAGTGGATTTGTTAATCTTGAACACGTAATAGAATTGTATATATGTATTTATATCCGGGGCCCAATTTAAAGAATCATTGATCTACATATATGCAGGCTTGTGATGCATAAGTGTAACTACTGTGTTTTTGCCGTCTTCAACTTCGAATTAATTAGGAAAAATTGATTTTTTTGTCATGTATGTTTGATCTATTTTGATTTTGGTCTTAGTAACTTTGACTGTTTGATTTTCATCCTATAATTTTTTAAGATTCAACTTTTTGGTCCTATGACCTGCTATCAAAGGTCGTGTTTCAGGTAAATCTGACGTGGATTTTTTATTTTATTTTCAATTAAATTTAGTTACACGTGGAAAGTCATAAAAGAGAGAAAAAATTCCACGTCATTACTAAAGCCCGCAACACAAAATTAATTTGAAGCCCGCTTAATAACCCTAATTAAGCACTGGAAAATTGGCGCTCCAAAAATCTCAAAAAACTGGCGCTCTCAAAATCGCTCCCAAAAGAATAGATTTCACAATTTCAACTCCCAAAATCGCATATTGAAGATGAAATTCAGGGATCCAAGCACATTGAAGACCCACCCCCTCAATACGGTAAGATTTTTCGCTTGCTTTTTTTTTTTTAGGATTCGAATTCGAATCGTTCACGTTTTGTATGGACATTCAATCATTTATTCTATGACTATATGAGAGTTTATAATTTCAATGATTCATATTAGGTCTACTATGACTGTACTATTCAATTGACTGATACATAACATGTGTTGAGAATTATAGTGCAAAAGTGTAATAATAACATGTCATTATTGGGACCGTAATTTTCAAATTTAAAAGTGATAAATTATAGTATACATTCTATTCTTTTTTTTTTAATACTTAAACAAGAGCTTTTATTTATAAAAAAAATTCAGAAGAGTACATAGCTCTCGAAACAAGCCGAAAGCTTCCGGGGAAAAATGTTTTGGTATGATAAATAAATGGACTCTTGGTCCCTCTTGTTTTTTGTCTACTGTATTAAAAAATATATACAAAAATATATAAAAATTAGCATAAGTTAAATGAGGCCAGAGAATCAAGATTCCATAATACTGTGTTTTCAGTCAAATTAATCTGAATTGATTGTACAATCATAAACTGTGTTTGAAAATTAAATGTTTATTTCTTGAAAATTGACGGTATAAAATAAATTGATTATTCTTTTTTTTTTTCAGATGCAAATGCAAACGTTTTTACATTAACCTGTTGCATTGGAGGAGTAATATCTGAGGGAGATTATGTTGGTGGAAAAATGTATAAGTTAGATTATGTTAAACCAGATCAGTTTACCATAGATTCACTAAAGAGGTTTGCTTGTTATCTTGGGGACCTTGATGTGAGTTCTATCTTGTACTCAAAAAATGAGGAGGGTGTGCTTGAACCAATTAACACTGAAGATGACTACAAAAAATACACAGAAAAAAATATTAGTGAGGGTAAGGAGTTTTTAGTATTTATTGAGGGTTCAAGGGAGAAGGACATTGGTGGTGTTCAGGGGGGGGGAGACTGATGATTCTATGGATAGTGATTTCAAAATAGGAAGTGATGATGAAAGGGATGTGAGTGATGATAGTGATAATTACTCTTTTGATGGTGATGATGCAATGGGAGATATTAATGATGATGAAATCGAGAGTGATGATGATGGTGAGGGTGGAGGTGAGGGTGAAGATGAGGGTCAATGGGATGAGGGTGAATTTGATGCAGATTACTCAGGGGAGGAAAATATTGCAGGTGAGGGTGATGATTTTAACTCTATAAAAGACAGTGAAAGTGATAGTGATAATGAGGGTTATAGATGTCCTGTTTATAGGCAAATTACACTGTTTGACCCAAAATTTGAACTAGACATGATTTTTAGCAACAAGAGGGAGCTGATAGAGGCTGTGCATTCAAATGCAGTAATGGAGAAGAGGGTGATCAAAATAACAAAAAATGACAAGTTGAGGGTGCATGCTAAGTGTCAAGGGGATAGGTGTGAGTGGAAGATACATGCCCTTAACATACCTGGTGAGTGCACATTCCAAATAAGAACTTATGTGTCTACACACTCTTGCCCAGAGTCTTTCCACGTGAAAAGCATTAAGTCTAAATGGTTGTGTGGCAAGTATGGGTACAGGTTTAGAAATGACCCTGACAAAAAGGTATCAAACTTCATGGAAGACCTAGGACATGAATTAGAGGTGGATGTCACACACCATCAGACATATAAATGCAAGAAATTAGCTCTAGAGGACAGGTTTGGAAATGTGGATGAACAATACAAGCTCTTAATGGATTATGCTGAAGAACTTAAAAGGGCAAACCCTGGATCCACCGTAATTGTATGCTCTGAAGATTCTTCTGGTGAGCACAAATTTGATAGGATATATGTGTGTTTTAAGGCAGTGAAAGATGGGTTTCTCCAAGGTTGTAAACCACTAGTTGGGGTAGATGGGTGTCATCTTAAGGGGTGTCATAAGGGTGTAATGTTGTCAGCAGTTGGGGTTGATCCTAACAATAATATTTACCCTATTGCATATGTTGTAGTGAGTAAAGAGAATGGTGACACATGGGAATGGTTTTTGTCTTTATTGAAGGCAAATTTACAAATTGTTGATGAAAAATTGTGGACCTTCATCTCAGATAAGCAAAAAGGTCTGGTGCAGGCTTTTGAGATTGTATTTCCAGACTCTGATCATAGATATTGTGTGAGACATTTGATTGGTAACATGAAGAATGCAGGATTTAGAGGAGAAGCTTTTAGTATAGCTATATATAGAGCATCTAATTCCACAACATGTAATAAGTTTCAGAGAAGTATGGATGCAATTAGAGATTTAAGTGACTCGGCTTTTCAGTGGTTGAGTGATAAACCACCCAAATACTGGAGCAAGGCTTATTTCACTTTTACTCCTAAGTGTGACATGATCATGAATAATATGTGTGAGTCTTATAATGGTGCTATCTTGAAGGGAAGATAGATGCCAATACTTAGTATGCTGGAACGGTTGATGGAACATTTGATAAAGAGATTTGAGAAAAATAGAAACATTGCAAGAAGAGGAAAGAAGTGGAAAGGATTGTTATGTCCAAAAATTCAGAATGTGATCCAAGAGAGTGTGAAAAATCTTGGATCATGTAATTGCTTGAAAGCTGATGACATGCATTATCAAATCAGATGTAATGAAGGTACTCAATATAGTGTGGATTTGGAGAAACAAACTTGTGGATGTAGGAGATGGAAGTTGTCAGGGATTCCATGTATACATGATATCAGAGCCATGACTTATCAAAGCTTGAAACCTGAGGACTTCACAGATAAACGTTACAGGTATTTCTAAATTTTTTCAATAATGTACTTGCTTTAGTTCTTACTATTTAGTTTAAAAGCACTTTTGACTTCACAAATTGAATTTTACATAGGGTCTCCACATATAAGAAAGTGTACAATAACTGCATTATCCCAATCAATGGGAGATCTGAGTGGGCACCTACAGGGTCTCAGCCTCTATTGCCTCCATTGATAATTGGAAGACAAGCTGGAAGGCCAAAAAAAGCTAGACATAGACAGCCATTTGAACCATCTCAAAAGCAAAAGAAAAGGCCAAGGGGCAGAAAACCAACCATTCATCCTCATGGAGCCAAGAGAAACCAAGAGACAATTAGATGTGGCAAGTGTTGTCAGACTGGCCATAATAGGAGAAGTTGCAAAAATGAGGAGAATCAAATTGATAAGCTTGGTAAGGATTTTCTAAATTCTTGTTGATGTTTTAGAAAAACTGATTTTAATTGCTTCTGAAAAATTGGTTTTAATTGCTTATAAAATCTTAGGTGAGAGTCAAGTGATGGATTATGACAATGATGAGAATGCACATGAGAACACTACAAATGAGAATGTGGAGTACCAAAGTGATGATTTTATTAATCTTGGTGAGGATTTTTTCTGAATTTTTGTCGACAAAATGAATCTTGTTATATCTTGTTAATTCATATCTATATTTATGTGTTTTCATGACATCTTAGGTGAGAGTCAAGTGATCAATGAGAAGAATCATGTGACTAATGATGTGGGTGGGAGTCAAGTGATTAATGATGTGGAGAGGAGCCAAGTGATTAATGATGTGGGAGGAGCAAGTCAAGGTCCACAAAACTAGGAGCAAGGGCAAGAAGAAACTGTGATGAAGTTTATTTGTTGATTTTGGAGTTTGTGATTTGGAAAAAACCTAGAATTGTGTTCTCTTTTTGAATGTTAATTTGGTTACACCAATTGTGTTCTTTTGCTGTTTTTTTGAGCAATTGGTTTGGTAGATTGGAAGACAGTTGTATATCTTTTTGGTATATCTGGTCTGATATGATTTTTGCAATATGTAAATTGATTTTTTGCAGTAGTATTGAACAAATTTTTGCAGCATTATTGAACAAATTTTTGCAGCTTAATTTTACAAATTTTTTCAGTCATATAGAACACCTGAAGGAGTTGCAAGCACCTGGACTTTTTGTTCATCAATTCATAATCCTCTTTGTTATTTTCATTCTTTTTCTCTGTTTCAGCTTAGAAACATACACATCTCTCTCACAACAAAAAGAACAAAATTCTGTATTGTTTGGTATCATAAACTTGGACTAGGCACTGTGGCAATATTAACATTTCTTGTTAGATAAGAGATCCACTCAATAGCCTCTGGGCTTCATAGTATGTAAAAAAAGAATGTGTAATCTTGAGCCAATGGACATCTGCACAATTACAGAGTAACATATAAAAGAAATTAACTTAAAAAGTTTCAAACCCAAATGAAAAAACAAAAAATAATGGGTGGTTTAATATCAATTTATTAGTGGTTTAATTCCCAGCAGCTATTTCCCCTCTAATATATGGCAGTAAAGTAGTTTTATATCACTATATTCAGAGACTGCATTTACAATGTCATTGACTTATTTTGTCTTGTCAGTTGCCACTATATAGTATCCATTTGATAAGTATACACATCAATGCACCCCCAATATATGTAAAATGTATGCATGATCAATACTTAGAATTTGTATTCAACTGAGATACATGCTTGTCGACAAGAGCAACGTGCTTTCCCTACAGCTAAAGCACTTGCACTCAAATCATGGTGTTTGTTCTAAAAATTAACTTTCAAGCACTTGATATTTTAAGGGAATGCTATTGTTTTTAAACAAATGGTTCCGCAAACATTCTGCAAACAAAAACTTACCCCCGTCGCCACGAAATCTACCAATAATCGGAAACTTGCATCAACTGGGCTCAATGCCTCATCGAAATCTCCAAACCATGGCCCGAAAACATGGCCCTCTGATGCTTCTCTACTTCGGCAATTCCCCTGTTCTTGTCGTCCCGTCAGCAGACGCAGCACGCGAAATTATGAAAATTACTCGAGCCGATCCGTCTCCAGATCCAAATCCATAGATCATTTACATTCAGGTAGGTTGATTTCCAGCCGGAGCAGCAGCATCAGCAGCCACCAATCGTCCAACAGCGGCAGCTCCTCCGCCGTCACCGGCAGCGCCGGCCACCACAATTCCATCCAAATTACCGCCGCGCAACCAATTCCACTCCCACCCTAACCAATCGCCGCAACTCAGTTTCTCAAATCAACGAACAATTACACCAAATCACAGAAATTCCGTATGGAAATCGTCGGTGTGGAAAGTCCTGCGACTGGCCGAAAATCGTCGGTGAGTGCTCGATGAATGTGGTTGATACACTTTTGTTGAGCAAGATGTTTGTGGAGTTGAGCTTTAATGCGATTAGTAGGTGTGCCGTCGGAAGGAAGCATGGGGAGTCCCAAAATGGGGAGAAATTCGTGCAGGTGGTGAGCCAATTTCCCCCCGACTGATCGGGCTTCAAATTAATTTTGTGTTGCGGGCTTTAGTAATGACGTGGAATTTTTTCTCTCTTTTATGATTTTCCACGTGTAACTAATTTTAATTGAAAATAAAATAAAAAATCCACGTCAGATTTACCTGAAACACGACCTTGATAGCAGATCATAGGACCAAAAAGTTGAATCTTAGAAAGTTATAGGACGAAAATCAAACAGTCAAAGTTACTAGGACCAAAATCAAAATAGATCAAACATACAGGACAAAAAAATCAATTTTCCCAATTAATTAATTAATTAATTAAGTGATATGATTCGTGTTTGTGGATAAATTTACATAATGACAGATAAAAAATGTCATTCTGCCAGAGACAGATTCGCCTACAACTACATATTTGCATTTAAATAAGAATGTGATAAAGAAACGGCCCACTTTTCTGTTTTGCCGATTTGGTGATACATGTTTCATATCTATAACTTAAAAATATGTTAGATCTAAAAGCTAAAAAATATTTAAATCGATAATGTGATTCCCGACATAGTATCTAAGAAGAATTGGGGAGAATAATTGCCTATTCTATTGTTATTGTTCTTTATTACTATAATTTCTTCATTCGGATTTTATGTCTGCTGACTAATTCCAGCTTATATTAATGATTTTACTTTTCCCTAAAAAAGATTATATTTATGAAGATAATTGGATATACAAATTACATTGTGGAAATGAGTAGACTATACAAGTGGGCTTCAAGTCTAGAAAAGGGTTTTATTAAGTGTCCTACAATGGGGTGTAGTTTATCAGGTCGTTTGAGGCCCAAGACTTTTTCTTTGGGCCGATGGTAAATCTTGATTCCTCAAACATGGGCTAACTATAAAACGAAAAAAATATTGACAAAAACTGGTATATATCCAGTTCATGTTATGAACCTTGTTTTTAATTTATGATATTTGAATTTATTCATGGTATAATACGAGTTAAGTTTAATGGGTTTGAATAAAAAGAAAGTCTTGTGTGAAATATTGCACACTAATGTTATGTGCAATACAACATAAATAAGGTAAAAATTGCCTAAATTTTGCGGGTCAGGGCGGGTGGGTCGGGCCGGGAATGGGCAGTGGGCTTCAGGTTGGAGCGGGCGCATATGTATTTATAGAAGGATATTTTTATCAAATATGTGTTGTAACCTAGTGGTTCAGGTTTGTTGCTAATGAATTTGGTTGTAGGTTCGATTCCTACTGATCACATAATTTATTTATTTTTTGTTAATTTTTTGTGTGTTACTACATCTATGTATAAGTGTTACTACATTGTTATATTGAAAAAACTTCATATCTTACGTAACACGTAATAAAACATATCAAACACATAAATATTCATAAGGTAACATGGGTCATAAGGTAACACATTATTGTTCATATGGTAACACATGATTATTCACATAGTATTACGACGGTATATGAACAGTGTTACATATTATTAAAAAAACATGTGTTACTACATAAACAAAAAGTGTTACCATATGAAGAAAAACGTGTTACCACATAAACAAAACCAAAACAAACACGAAAAGAAATTCTCAGTCCAAAATTACAAATTTACATAACAACTTGATGTGTTACTACATGAACAAAAGAGTGTTACCCTATGAGCAAAAGAGTGTTATTATATGAACAAAAATCAGTACAAACACGAAAAAATCATCAGTCTAAAATTACAAATTTACAGAACAACATGAAAATAGTGCAGAAGGATTTGAGAGACTGCTTCACAAAATCATAAGGAATCACCTGTAAATTTGCGGGGATGAGAAAATTGAAGAAAACAAAAAGAATATGAAAGAGAAAGAGAAAAGGAAGAACAAAATAAGAAGAGGAAAAATCTAAAGACGCACCACCATCAAAATCGACGGCAATCTGGTCGAGTTTGTTGCAACTCGAGATGAGGAAGAAGAAGAAATTTGCCCCGTGACTGCGCGAGCGTGAAGATGAAAAATGAAGCCTCATTAACCCGCCAGCAATCTACTCTAACCCGGCCTGTTATGTGACCCACGAAAGAAAAAAAAAAACTTCAATTGCACATATTACTTGTATGCAATATTGCATACAAGTTTTTGTCTTGAATAAATAATTCATTATATATTTTTTATATTCATCATTAATATTAACTTAGTAAGCGTGAAATTTATATGTTAAAATCAAATTATTAATTATAACTTATATTACTAGTTAGTAGTTACCTCACAAACTGAATATTATTATATTTGAGTTTATCCATTTATATTAATGAATCTTACTAGACGAATTTAAACGATTACTTTTCCAACTCAAGACCATATTATTCACCAACAATTTAATTTAATAATATAACAACCCCATACTAAGGAAGGTAGAGTGGTTAGGGGCGTTAGAAAGCACTGGGCACGTGTTCCACGAACTCTGCTGCGCGAGAAATGGGAATTTAAGTTGCGTGCTTTAGATTAACTATAATTTCTCTCGGGCGATGCACGATTAGTGTATTAATTAGGCTATTTAAAAAAAAAATTAATCATAACACGCGAAATATACTTTTTAAAATTATTAATATAAAAGAATTTCATAATTTACAGATGCAATAATAATTAATAATAAATACAATTAATTATATGTTTATACATGATAAATCTTTTTAAATTTATGTTAAGTAAGTATTAAATATTTTTAAAAATAATTATTTAATTATTTTTTGTGGGGATTAGCAGTCTAGTATAGATAGTATTAGGTAATGATAGCATTCTTTTGAAAGAAATTTCTTTGAATTATTTTTTATAATAAAATAAAAATAAATTACCCACAAATAAAATATTTAAAATAATATTAAAATTGAGTTATTTTTATAAATTTATTATTTTTCAAGCAATGAAAATTGTTAATAATCAACTTTTAAATAATTGTTTAAGTATAATTAAATTTGGGCTTGTAAATTAATTTTGGGCTTATGCAATTATTTAACGGAGTGAATTGTGGAAAGTGGGAGAGAAAGTGGAAAGAAAAAAGAGGAGAGATAGTTTTAAGAAAATGGGCTGGAACAGTTTTTTCACAGACTTTGTTGTTTTTATATATGTATAGATATTACAGAATTATTTAACACGTTACCACACCCGGCCTTCTTAACATTACACCATCATCTCACCTCTCAACATATCTATTCTATCGAAAATACAAATATATCTGGTATATTTATTGTGCTCAACGTATCAAAAAATATTGAAAATATTATTTATTTTCTTGTATTTTGATTTTCAGTATAACGTGGTGTTGTATTAAAATTTTCAGGACGATTAGTACATTCAAAATTTTAGATAATGTTTAGTGAATTTTAAAAGAGAAACTGTCATTTCGATATTTTGGTAAGAGACAATTACTATTAGGTATCATTTATGAAGAATCTTTACTCTAAGATCCACAACTTTTTAATGTATAAAATAATGTGTAGATTTTGAATTTTAAATTTTACTGATTTTTTTATATTTATATGTCCTTTTATTAATTTTTTTTAGAAATAAAATATTAACAAAAAAATTGTATATTTCAGATTTTAAATTTTACTAATATTTTTTAATTAAATGTAATTTTATTTAATATAAGTTAAAAAAATTTGCACACTCATAAAAAAATTCTGCACATCCAAATTTTTTTTAATCATCTTTCCTTTTATTTAAAAATTCTACACACCCGTAAAAAATTCTGTACACCCAATTTTTTATAATCATCTGTCCTTTTATTTAAAATTCTGCACACCCGTAAAAAATTCTGCACACCCAATTTTTTTTAATTATCTGACATTTTATTTAAAATTCTGTACATCCGTAAAAAATTCTGCACACCCAACTTTTTTTATAAATCATCTGTCATTTTATTTAAAAATTCTGCATAACCCAAATTTTTTTAATCATTTGTCCTTTTATTTAATTAATTTTTTTCTGCAATAAATATTAGCCCAAAAAAATTTTGCACACCCAAAAAAAATTATGCATACCCCAATTTCTTTTTAATCACTTGTTCTTTATATTTAAAAATTCTGCACACAAAAAAAAAATTATGCACACCTCAATTTCTTTTTAATCATTTGTTCTTTATATTAAAAAATTCTGCACACCCAAAAAAAATTATGCACACCCCAATTTCTTTTTAATCATCTATTCTTTATATTTAAAAATTCTGCACACACATAAAAAATAAATTATGCACACGAGTAAATAATTTTGTACACTCGTAAAAGAAGAATCTGCACACCCGTAAAAAAATATGTACACTCATAGAAAATTTCTACACATCCGTAATGAAATATTGAAATCCAAATGACACTTTGAAGCCAAATAAAACAAAAGTTGGATTTCATCAATTCAAGTCGTTGATTTAACTGAGGACCGAATTGCGGTAACTAAAATGGATGATGGAAAATTGGCGTTTTCAAGGAGCACTTCTAGGTAAAATGTTGGAAGAAAAATAATAAAAATACATAAATAAAAATATGAGATCATCTTTAAAAAGATAACAGCATGACCATTCATCATATCAGGAAAGAATTAACATTTTTCCAGCATACGTATATTAAGCCCTCACGCTAAGCCCGGGCTCGCCTATCTCTACAATCGAACGAATCACCAACCACTTGGCGACGTTGCGAAAAACTCGATAGTTACCCATGTTGGGATAACATATATCAGGATCAATCGGGATGACCTCATAAACACAAATTTAAATTAACAATTATTACTAGTATGAATTAACCTAAGTGAATTCAAATAATAATTAATCCAACAACGACATGCAAATAATATTTCACGTAAAAGATCCTAGCATGCGGAATTTCTAGGAGTTTACGTAAACGTACCTGTTGGAGAGACAGTCTGAGACAGATAGGATCAAGTATCTGGATACCCACCAAAAGTCCTTCTCAATTATTCTCAATTCCTCATTCAATAACCCGGTTGTTGTACGGGGAAATAACCCGACCTCTAAGGAAGGCTTGGGATTGGATAATCTCGTATTTAGCTTGTTATCCGACTTCATCCAGCTGGAGCAGGACGGGAGGCGACTTTGGAGTTTCGGGAGGTCGCCGGCGGCCTGACGTAGCAAAAAGGTCGCGGAGCGACTTGGAAGAGCCGGAAGTCGCGGTCGAAGAGGTCACGACTTCGGTTAGAGATAAATATGGACAAGATTCGGGCAGTTATGGTGAGGCGGATTTCTCGGGATATAACCAGGGAAAGCATATCTACAAGCGCGACTTGCGGAGCAAGGAAGGAAGCCCTAGTTGGTCTACGAGGGAAAAGCCCACGAAGACCGTAGCCCTAGTTTTGTGTCTATAAATATCACTTGTAATGTACATTGTAAAGGATCGAACTTTTAGTATCCTAGGCAGAAATAATACAGAAAATATCCTGGCTTGGTGCCCCCAGATGTAGTCTATTTCAAAGACGAATTGGGTAATCAAATCACTTGCCATTTACTGCTTTCATCGTTATATTAATCGGAGCTTTATTAAATTGTTTGCTTGTTCACCGGTAACAAAACCGGGTACAACAATTTAGCGCCGTCTGTGGAAAACACACTTCCTGCGAAATCACTTTGTTCAAAGGAAAACCCATCTCATCTCTGATTAATACCAATGGCGAGCAATCAAACCAATCTGAACGGGCAAAACACGGGCGCCCGGCGGTGAGCGGCCTCTATGAGCTCGGCCACTCGACTCCCATTCTTCTCGACTAGGCATCTGATGACCCCGGATCGGTGGAACCCTAGTCAGACGCAGGGACGCAAAGGTTGCCATGTGCATCCTCAACAAGAAACGCCTACGGTGATTTGATTTATGAGGACGTCTGACCTCCCCAGAAGGCCACCCGGAGGTGGGACCTTCAAAAAGAAGCTCCACAAGCCCGTAGAAAAGGGCATTCGGGCGGGCCAATGCCTCTGATCCGCCAGACACTGTCCGGTCATCGCCCGGCTCCTCGGGAGGTACGCAGGTCAGACAATGTGTTCACCGACTTAGCGACCTCGGGGTCAGCAAACCCCAGGAACATGGAAGATTAGCATAACCGGCCTCGTCATCTTGAGCGGGTGGATATTGACCTCGCCCTGACCGACCTCCACCACTAACGACTTCACCGGGGATCGGTCGTGCATTGCGGCCAGCCCCAGTGGCAAAGGCGAAGCCATCGATCGCCACGCCCAGTCGCAGACACAAGCCCAAGAGGTCAAGCGATGGAGCGCATGGAGAGTCGGCGGCCAGGGGCCGATGATCTTTCCTCGCCGTCCGGACTCCCCCTCCGGAACTCCCGGGTCACCTGGCGGCTACCACCAGAAAGATTAATGTCGCGACCTTGATCGCCACGGTGGCAAAGACAGACCTGAAGGGTCCATATAGCCCAAGTACAACTTCGTCATGGCCTTATATAGGTGTCACCGACCGGCGACCAAATGTCGGTTGTTCTCTCTAACCTCGAGCGACCGAGTGCTCTGAATGGTTCACCTCTCTTCCGGGCCACGGTGGACAACTTTTCGGCGGCTTGCTCGCTTATTCATAACGACTTCATCGCACGGTGCCCCGACTCTCTGACCAGCAAAGGTTCGATGAACACCAAAGAGGGATAATGAATCTGACCATCTTACATTGAGAGGATCGACAAGCCGATTTTGGAAGGAGATCCCATCGGGGATGAAGCAAAATCACGGGGCTATCTTCGCTCCGGGAAGGGGACCAAACTTTGATACGATGACGGGTTTAATACCCGACTAGCTATGCTGAATTTTCGAGGCTATAGCAACCCGACACACACGGGCGGAGCTCTTGGAATCCCGACCATCTCGAGACTAAAGAGGTCGCGAGCCCAAGAAAAGTTCCAAAAAGTCATCTTCAAGAAGATAAGCAGCCCAGAAGCTTCAAGCCTTTTGAGGACAAAGATTCCCAAAGATTGATGGACGCCCGGCATGACCCCTAAACATTTTCACCCGTGATTCAAAGAACGGGAATCGCTCACTCCGCCCTTGCTGAAGAACAAAGGCAGCGTAACCCCAACAAGTATCGCCCTTTCACGAGCAAACGGACACTATACCAAAGGAGTGCAAGGATCTCTTCCTCAACTTTGGAGGTTGTATGAGGATGGCTCGCTGACGAAGTTCGCTGTCAAGCGACCCCAGAATCTGCGACCGGGGCTCAGGACGCCCAACAAGAAGAACGCCCCCCCGCAGAACGACAAACCGGGGCGGGCGGAGAGCGACTGCCCCACCCATGCCGAGAATGGAGGAGGATCGCGATGATACACACTCTCTCCCTTAGGGATTTGCCGGGGCTAGCCACGCTCCTCCCTCCAAGCGGAGGATGAAAGCCGGGGCCAGGGAGTTAGAGAACGCCGGAAAGATGGTGATGTCCGTCCGCGCCGTTAGGAAGAGTCCAAAGATTATCGAAGTTCGAGAATGAGACAAGGTCGGAGTAGTTTACCCTAATGTCGATCCTTGGTGATCCGGGCCAACATCATGGGACTACGGTGCTAGCCGACACGGTCGACGGGGGGGGCCTTCTGCAACATCCTTTTCAAGAAGACCCTCGACCAGCTTGGGGAATACGATGCCTATGTCACCCCGTGCGACCACCTCGTGAAAGGGTTTGGGGACGCTACTGTGAGGCCCACCGGGATGATCCGACTGGCCGTCGAGCTGGTCTCCACGCTGAATAGTGAGGTTAGGGCAACTAGGCTGTTAGATTTTCTCGTAGTCGACCTCCCCAGCACCTATAATGGTTTCCTGGGGAGGCCTTTTGAACATGAATTCGAGGCTGCGTCCTCAACTTTCTATTTCTGTGTAAAGTTTCCCACCAAAAGTGGGGTGGTCAGCACCGTTAAGGGCGACCAAGTTGATGCGAGAGGTTGTTTGATTTACTCTTCGTCTCTTTTCAATTCTTCACTAGTACCTGTCAAACAAACACTTGTAATAGATACCAATGAACAGAATGAGAAATTAAGTGAGACAAGGATAAACAGAAAAAGAACCTACAACGACCTCGACCCAAGAATAGGGCACGAGCCTGATGAATTCCTGATCGAGGCCGAAATCGACGATCCCCGACAAGATGGCCCAAGAGCCGTCCCGGGGGAAGAGTTAGAGAAAGTCAAGGCCGATCAAACTCGCCCGGATCTGGAGGTCATTATCGGCTCTAAGATACCGAACGACCTGAGGGGGAAGTCATTGACTTTCTCAAGAAGAACTTAGATGTCTTCGCCTGGTCGCACAAAGACATGGTGGGGATCAATCCAGAGATCGCATGCCATCGACTCCACATTGATCCATCCCGGAAGCCGGTTGCTCAGAAGAGGCAAAAATTTAGCCCTGAGAAGTATGCCGCTTTGGCGGAAGAGGTAAAGAACTGCTGGATAACGACCTGATCATGCAGGCCGACCAACCATAGTGGGTGGCCAACACAGTATTGGTAAAGAAGTCCAATGGGACCTGGCGGTTATGTATCGATTTCACCGACCTCAATGAGGCCTGCCCTAAAGACTTCTTCCCGATGCCACATATCGATCACCTGATAATAATACGGCGGACACGAAATGATGTCATTCATGGATGCTTTTGCGGGCTATCACCAGATAGCCATACACGAACCGGATCGACAAAGACACCTCGTTTCGACGGAAAAAGAACCTATATTGCTGGAAGAGAATGTTGTTCGGCTTGAAGAACGCAGGGGCAACATACCAAAGACTGGTCAATCAAATGTTTGCCGACCAGATAGGAAAGTCGGTAGAAGTCTATGTCGACGACATTGTGGTCAAAAGCCTAAAAAGAGAAGACCACCTACTTCACCTCGCGCAGACATTCGACATCCTCAGAAAATTCAATATGAGACTCAACCCCAAGAAGTGTAACTTCGGAGTGGAGTCGAGAAAGTTCTTGGGGCACTTGGTCAGTAAGCGGGGCATCGAGGCAAACCCAGGGAAGGTTAAGGTTGTACTAGACATGGGGGCACCCCGAAATGTTAAGGTAGCCGGAAGGGTTCGTCTGGTGACATAATCAGATGGCGCCTGCAAAGGCCATCACATACGCAAAATTAGTGTTCATCTCTTTGACGACCTTGAACTGGGCCTCCCTAGTGTCCAACTCCCCTTTTGCTCTGGCCAGCTCCTCCCTCAAATCGGCCTCCACCTAGGCCGCCTCTTTCCTTTGGATCATCTTTCACTTCTCGGCAACATCTCGGTCTCACCGACCCGACTTCAACCTGCCTCGGCTAAGCACGCCCTCTAGCTCGACAAAGCGACCCTCGGTCGAGATTCGCCAAGATGCTCCCCATTAAACTTTCTCTAGCCCTTTACGAGTCTCGACGCCCGCAAGATCATTCGGCTACCGACGGGATACGAGAGCTGGGACTCTTGAGATGTCGGAGATCGATTTTTACTTAGTAACAGCCCTCTCCAAATAAAAGACCGCCTTGAGAGTGTGGACCATGGCGAAAAAGACATGTTGCCCGTCATTTTTCGGCGGCGGGCATTGTCATGATTAAGTCTGCGTCCACAGGGAAAAAAAGTTATTGACGCTTCGAAATGTACCCCGACCACTTATTGGGGAGGTCGGCCGAAGTAAGGGGAGAACTCCTGAGAAAGCTAACCACCTCGGGGCAAAAGTCGGCGGGGCCGAGTTCAGGGGTGTAAAGGAGAACCGAATCATCAGAGTTATGAAGATTAATGTAAAAAAAAGGATCGGGTAAACCATAATGAGGACTTACTCGTTCATCCGCACTCCTTCCGGCCTAGAAAAATTAAATCATCGTCGTCTTGTGCCTCTCCTCCCCCAGCGGTGGTGTCGCGATTGGTGGCCGGTGAGGTCGAGGCGAGGTAATCTAACAGAGGCGGACTCGGTCTTTCTTTCCCAGCCCACCCAGTGATCTCGGACTCATAGGTCGAAATCTCCTCCCCACTTTCTTACGGGCGTGCGGAAGTCACGGAAGTCGACCAGTGGCCTTCTCTTTGCCTTTGCCGGGCAGAGAGGGACCCGATGAGGGCCGGGCTTGGGGCAACCTCGTAGGGGCGGCCTCGGAGGAGTCGACATCGGAGGCCACTATTCGTCTCATTTTTCCCTGCAGACTTAACTGCGGGGAGGCCATGACGTCCGCGAGGAGGCTTACGGCCGTATCTGGGGGCGTTAGAACTCTAACGAAATGTGCAAGCCAACCCGGTCGGTCGATGGTCCTGTTTGAAAACCCATTTGCACGTCGGAAGCAAAACGTTTGATTAAGTGCATATAAAAATAAATAGGCGAGTGATTCAATTTTTGCGTTTTAAGCTCGTGTGTGTGTGAGAAGCGATTAATCAAAGCGAAAGAAAGGCACACAAGATTTATAGTGGTTCGGACAACTCGTCCCTACATCCACTCTTCCCTTCATGGGGCACCAACTAAACCAACAACCAACGGGACTTATCACCCTCACGGGATTGCCGATAGATGCTTCACGAGTTCACACTCAAAGCGGGACTTATCACCTCACGGGATTGCCTACCCTCCCTTTCGGGATTGCTAGATGTTTACCGAGTTCACACTCAACCTACAAACTTAACCTACCAACTGGTTTGGGTATAAGGTTTGTTTGGTTTCCAACTAGGTTGAGATTTTCCCTTACATTTGTTTAGCCTCAATGCTAAGGATGGGAAAATCTCTCTAAGCTTAGGATATAGCATTTGTGCTTAGATCTAGGGTAGAACACTTTTGAATATATCGTGTATTTCTTGCTCTGTGTTTCTATGGTGGGAATGCTTGATGATTTGGCTCTGTAGCTTCAATGGTGTTTCACACTCTTCCTCACACTTCCACGAAATTATGAAGGAAGAACTTGTATTTATAGTGTGGATTTGAATGTTCTACGATTGGATGGAGTCACATTCAAATCCATACTATTCTCATAAACTCTTGCGAACTTTTCAGTGGTTGTCTTCTCTCTCATTGGTCCACGTCCCGGTGATTCAAGCGGCTATATTTCTCGATTCCTCGCCTTGGAACCATTCAGGGATCTCTGAGCCTCGGTGTCTTGATTACATTTAAGAGCCTTGGTGAAACTTCTCTTGGCGGACCTTATCGTCGAGGCATCTTCGACACTTCGGTGATTGAGTTGATTCTTACGTCTTGAGACAATCGACCCTCAGTCACTGCTTTTCGAATTGCTTGATCATCGATGGCGTTACGATTCTCGGTGAATATGACTTGGATAACTTCTCTTATGACTTCTTTCGTCCCTGGTATCACGTTTTACAGTTCTCGATATCGATTTCTTCTACTTTGTCTGATCGACTCGCAATCGTCGATTATATATATCAGTCGGCATATCGGTTTATCATGTCGATTAGTACATCGTTAGCATATTAGGTTAGCATATCGGTTTACTTTACATCGATCTCAATCCACGTCGATCTTGATCAATACGCTTTCGTCTTCATGCTCGATCTTGATCCGCGTCTGATCTCGTCGATCTCATCTCTTTCTCTTACGATCTGCAACCTTCTCTTGATCTTACGGTCGGTTCTTCCACGATCGGCTTATGCGCTCTTGATCACGGATCGGCTCATCTGATTCTTGATCATCGTCAGTGCGATACAGTCATCGTCGAATCGTACGGTCATCGATCTTCGTCGGTAGGCAAAACTTATCTTCTCTTAATTTTGCTTTCATTTCATCGATTAACTCGAACTCATCTTACTCATCGATCTCGTCGGTCTCGTCTGCAAGCCTCGTCGATCTCGATCATCTACGTCCCCGATTTCATGAGTTCCCCTCAACTCTTCTTCCGTTCCCCTCAACTTGTTATCTCAGAATTAGCTTCCAAGAAACACAAGTTGATAATGTTTTGGCATAATTAAACAAAACTAAAATATCCCAACAATTTCCCCCTTTTTGATAATGACGCCAAAACATTAAAATATATGCACTTATACTGAGATCGGGTTTTTGATTTAAAAGATCGATTCGGTGGTCACTTTGAAAAGTTGTGAACGTTTGAACTCCTGCTCGATACCAATTGATGGTATCGGTTAAATCCACATTGAAAAATAGTGACCTTTTGAACAACCCGCCTTCGATACGATTGATGGTCCCGTTTTGAAAACCCATTTGCACGTGCGGAAGCAAAACGTTTCAGTTCGGTGCATATAAAAATACAGGGGAGGGCAGAGTGATTCAATTTTTGCGTTTTAAGCTCATGTGTGTGTGAGAGCAGTTAATCAAAGCAGTAAAGGCACACAAGATTTATAGTGGTTCGGACAACTCGTCCTACATCCACTCTTCCCTTCATGGGGCACCAACTAAACCAACTTAACCAACGGGACTTATCACCCTCACGGGATTGCCGATAGATGTTTACCGAGTTCACACTCAAATCGGGACTTATCACCCTCACGATCCTCTTGCCTACCCTCCCTTTCGGGATTGCTAGATGTTTACCGAGTTCACACTCAACCTACAAACTTAACCTACCAACTGGTTTGGGTATAAGGTTTGCTTGGTTTCCAACTAGGTTGAGATTTTCCCTTACATTTGTTTAGCCTCAATGCTAAGGATGGGAAAATCTCTCTAAGCTTAGGATATAGCATTTGTGCTTAGATCTAGGGTAGAACACTTTTGAATATATGCGTGTATTTCTTGCTCTGTGTTCTATGGTGGGAATGCTTGATGATTTGGCTCTGTAGCTTCAATGGTGTTTTCACACTCTTCCTCACACTTCCACACGAATTATGAAGGAAGAACTTGTATTTATAGTGTGGATTTGAATATTCTGGATTGGATGGAGTCACATTCAAATCCATACTATTCTATCTTCTTCTTGCTTTTCCGGTGGTTGTCTTCCTCTCATTGGTCCACGTCGGTGATTCAATCGGCTATATTTCTCGATTCTCGCCTTGGAACCATTCGGGATCTCGAGCCTCGGTGTCTTCGATTACATTACGAGCCTTGGTGACTTCTCTTGGCAGACCTTATGCGATCGAAATCTTGACACTTTCGGTGATTGAGTTGATTCTTAATCTTGAACAATCGACCCTCAGTCACTTTGCTTTTCGAGCTAAGCGATCATCCGATGGCGTTCGATTCTCGAAATATGACTTTGATGACTTCTCTTCGATGACTTCTTTCTGATCGGTATCGCATTTACGGTTCTCGACGATGTCGATTTCTTCTCGCTTTGATCGAATCACATGATCAAATCGATATAGCATCGGTCGAATAATTTATCATGACACCTAGTACATCAGATTAGCATATTAGGTTAGCATTTCGGTTTAATATCCCGATCTCAATCACGTCGATCTTGATCATCGCTTTCCATTCATATCGATCTTGATCCGCGTCGATCTCGTCCGGTCTCATCTACTCCTCTTCGATCTGCAACCTTCTCTTCGATCTTACAATCGGTTTTTCGATCACCAGGATCGGCTCATGAATTTATGAGATCATCCGATCTTGTCTGTTACCGATCCGATCGATCTTTCTCATCAAATCGATCTTCGATCATCCAAGAAAATTTATCTTCTCTTATTTTTTGCTCATAATTTTGATTAACTCCGGAACTCATCTTAAAGATCTCGTCGGTCTAAATCTGCAATTTCGTTGATCTCGATCATCTACGTCTTTTCATGAGTTCCCCCTCAATTCTTCTTCCGTTCCCCCTCAACTTTTATCATGTAAATTAGCTTCCAAGAAACACAAGTTGATAATGTTTTAATATTTAATTAAACAAAACTAAAATATCCCAACAAGGTCGGTATCAAAAAATGCAATAGGCATGGAGTAAAGGGAACTTTATTTTTCAAGTGGAAGGATAAGTATCTGGACTTTAGTCGTCAAGCTCGGTGTTCAAAGCGTTCATGTCCCGAAGCTCGATGGACCTGTCACGACTCTGTCAATTCGATATTGAAATCCCAATAAAAGGTAATTGGTGGGTGTGAAAACGCAAAAATAAATTAGATCGACGAGTGTCTAATTGAAAAAAGTGAAACTTAACCCGGTGAGGTAATAAATGGGCATAATCGGTCGGGGCGTGTATAAATGATTATTTAGACTATTAATTAATTAAGTCAATGAACCACCACTTTATATTAATTAATATCTTTATCCTAAATTGTAAGGACTACCCGTTTAATATCGTCATCACGAAAAATTAATTCTATTTGCAAGATTTGATATGATAAAGGTTAAAAGAATGTCTCATCCATTATGACCAATCACGCAAGACATTGCAAGCACACGATTCTCTCAGATTAATTTAGCAATCCCGCCTCTATTGTTTGTTCATTGACCGCCCATCCGGGATATAGGATGTCGAAGTCGCAATGATTCTCTTCCCACTTTATAAAGTCGTCGGCAATAACTACTAATCACACGGTTCTTATTAAGTGAGGACCATGTATGACGAGATTAAATCGAAATCAACAATCATCGAGGTCTAACTTCTTCATCCCTTGAAGGTAGGTCAAAAATGAATTTATCCTCCCTCAAGTCCGCGCGTCTTTTCCAGAACTTGGTTCCAAGGCAGAATGTGAATTATGTCGTCCAACTCCTAGTGTAGTCTCCGTCCCCGGTCAAGACAAACTGGTCGTGGGCTTCACATGGAATCTTCTACCAATAGATTGTTAGGATCTATCTAAGTTGTGAAACACACACTCGTTTACAAGATGAAAAGAAACCAGCGTGATCTTCGTGATCTCGGTATCACCAAGCCATTAACGTGAAATTGGGAAAAGCGTTACTATTATATGAACGGTTTTGCAATAAATATATGTAACATTCAATCATATTTAAATCAACAAAGTTTTGATAAATAATTTATTTGGAAAATAAGTGTTTAATACATAGGTTATACAAAAGTAAAATCATATTTTTGGGGTAACCCCAACAACCCATTATCCGTAAAAAAGGAATTCAAAAATCCAAACATCAAATCATCTCAATTGTCAACAATTAAAAAGATCTTAGACTCACAATTAGTCATTACGCCATCTGCTGGGTGACCATCTGACTCCCAAATTAAATAGCATGATATTTTTTATCGACTTTGGAATTATATATCTCTGACGATTCAAGATAAATCCCTCCGGATCTCGAATTTGGGGGCAATTGTTTATGGGGAAATAACCCGACCTCAATCGATCCATTCTAGATCCACCTTGTTATCCGACTTCATCCATCGACGATCCACCAGTTTTTTGGGAGGTCACGCTGACGAAGAAAAAAGGTCGTGGAGCGAGAAGAACGGTCGCGGCTCGCGGTCTATTTTTTTTTTATGGACAAGATTCAGCATCGGGTGAGGCGGATTTCGTTGTATAACCAGGAAAGTATATCTCATAAGGACGACTTGGCGAGCAAGGAAGGAAGATCCATTTAGGACAAACATGATTTGGTTTTGGGTTTATAAATATCACTTGTAATGTACATTGTAAAGGATCGAACTTTTTTTTTTTAGTATCCTGGCGGAAATAATCTGAAAATATCCTGGCTTGGTGCCCCCTGATGAGTCTATTTCAAAAAAACGAACCGGGTAATCAAATCACTTGCCATTCTTGCTTTTGAACGTTATATTAATATTTATTAAATTGTTTGCTTGTTCACCTAATAACAAAATCGGGTGTAACATAATGGAAGGTTCTCCAATGAATAATTTATAAACAAAGGAAAAATAAATAATTGTTGCACTTTGTGGATTTCTTGATCTCCAAGAAATCTTGAATATATCTCATATATTCTTCTTTCCATGTGTATTTTTCTACAAAAATCTCACACCCTTATTTAGCCTTAATTTTCGAAAATAATAGGGAGATTTTCAAGATTGGATATTTCTTGAATTTATGAGATATTCTTGTATTCCAAGGATACAAATCTTTCTACATAAAATCTTTCCAAGAAAATCAAGAAAATTTTTTTCCTATTATTACTCTATAATTTTCGAAAAATCCCATTAAAGAGGCCAAGTGGGAGATTTCTTAAATTTATGGGATAATCTTATATTCCAAGAATACTTATATCATTTCCATAAAATCTTTCAAGAAATTATTCTCCCTCTTTTCTTTAATATTTTTGAAAAAATAAGGAAATATAATGTAACAATAATTTATTTTATTTTAAGCACCTTTTATTTATTGGACTTTAATTGAGCTACTTGGGGGGCCTTTAGGAGAATTAAGATGGACCTTCCAATGGGCTACTGAATTCCAATATTGAGCCACAATATAATTCAGCCCATTAATATTAATTAATACCACTATATAATTAATATTTCACTATCCAACTTAACCCATATTACGGTAATATGGCTCCCGGATATTATTTCCCGTGTTTATGATTATTTAGACCATTAATTAATTAAGTCACTGAAAAGCTTTATATTAATTAATATCTTTATCCTTGGAGTAAGGACTGCCCAGTTTTAATATCTATACCGAAAAATTAATTCCATTTGCAAGATTTGATATGATAAAGGTTCCGAGTCCACCAAGGGGACCAATCACGCAAGACATTGCAAGCACACGATTCTCTGTATTAATTTAGCAACTGTCATGTAATTAATATTATTGCCCAAGATATAGGATATCGAATTTTGATTCTCTTCCCATTTATAAGTTTAATCATTTTTTTTTTTTATTAAGTGATGTAGATTATTAAGAAATCAACAATTCTAAATTTAAAAAATATTAATATTCCCCTTATCCTCCCTGACTGAATCACCAACAAGATCGAATGCACTAGTGTAGTCTCTTCTCAAGAACAAGCCTATCCGAATTTGAGCATGCAACTTCTAAAATAGATTGTTCGGATCTATCTATGTTGTTTTACACGAGAGCGTTTACAAATCAAGCAAATCTTCGTGATCCAGATCACCACGTTAACTAATAATGTAAAAAACTATTATATGAACGGTTTGCAATAAATATATGTAACATTCAATCATATTTAAAGCAACAGTGATAAATAATTTATTTCAGTAAATAAGTGTTTAATACATAGGTTATACAAAGTAAAATCATATTTTCAAGTATAACCCCAACAACCCATTATCCTGAAAAAAGGAATTCGAAAATTCAAACATCTAATCATCTCAATTATCAACAATTAAAAGCGTTATTAGACTTTAAATTAAATATTCCGCATGCAAAGCTCTGTCCAAAATTAAATAGCATGATATTTTTTATCAACACGGAATTATATATCTCTGCAAAAATCGTAATAAATACCTCCAGATCTACGAATTTGGAAGTTTCCTTCGTCACCTCAATCGATCCATTCTAGATCCACCTAAATCCGTTGACATATCGACGATTAAAGCTATGTTTTAAAAAACTCGGGGAACGACGAAGTTTTTTTTTTTTTTTTTGGAAGGGCGACGACGGGAATTTGGTTGTGTTTTTTAAAGGCTTAGGTCTTGGCGGCGGACGGGGATGGAAGAGATACAAACATGATTTGGGTTTTATGATTTGGTGTTTGAGTGTGGGTGGGGGAGACGAAGGAGTGCTGAAATAAAAAGGAAAATGAGTTAGGAGGGGTACAATTGTTCAATTTTGAACCTAAGAATATTACTAAAAGTGCTAGCACCTAATAGTAATACTTTATGTAAAATAATATTTTTCAGCAATTTTCTCTTTTGGTAAAAGTCAGCTATATCACTTAAAAGTATATACAAAAAGCTTATATAATTTTCAGTATACAAAAATTTAGATATAACGCCGGTTGTACAAAAGTTTCTGTATGAAACTATGCATACAGATAGGGGTGGGCATTCTTTTTGGGTATCGGGTACCCGATCCAAATCGACCGGGTTTTATTCGATCAGATCGAGTATTTCTTAAGATTATCCGATTTTGGGTATCCGAACGCGATTTGAAACTATGTGATCGGGTATCGGGTACCTAATCGGGAACCCGAGCTTTTATATGTAATTATTATTTTTTTCAATTTTATTTCTTGAAAAATCGGGTATTTCGGGTACCCATTTTTTCTAATCCGATAAAACCTGATCACTTCATCGGGTACCCGAACTTGACATACCCGACCCGAACCCACCACTACGGATATTGTTCGTAAATTGGTACACTTAAATTTTCGGTATAATATAAATTTTTTGGTATGACATCCAACATGAATTGAAATTTTCGGTATATAATACGAAAAAAATATTTTTTCAGTCATATAACTTTGTCGCTTTTTGGTCTTTGTCCTATCAAGTATTACATTTTGATTTTCGTCTTGTAACTTACTCACTTCCGACTTTTTGGTCATTTTGACTTTTAAATTTTATTTTTCATTTTGTAATTTACATATTTTTATCATTTTTTTATTTTGATTCATGTAAGTTATAAGTCATAATTCAAAATTTAAAAAATATTAATATTCCCCTAGTCGGACTGAATCACCAGAAGTATGAAGCTAGTTACTCCAATTCTCAAGAACAACGCAGAATTTGAGCATGCTTGCAATAAAATTCATGACGTGTTATATCACATGCCATGTCGTTTTATTTAGAGAGCCTATTACAAATCAAGCAAAAGTGTAACCAGAGTTTTACTTAATATATCTTGCCAAAAACTAATCTTGAAAGCAAGCATATCATTTACCAATTGCACCCAATAATTAATCTCTGCAATGATTTTCGTTACATGGTAAGAAATCATTCAAGTATAAGAGTGGTTCTCATGTGTATTCCATTTAACAATTATGCAGTTTAAAATTAATGACCATATAATAATTTTAGAAGCATGTAATTATACAAAATAGAAACATGCAACTATTCCAAAAAGAAACATGCAACTATGTTCCCATATTAACAATTACACTTTTCATTACTTTTTGTAAATAAAATTAATTTTTTTTCAATATAACAAATTGCGTAATAATTCTAAAAAGTGCAATATTTTCAACAAAAATGCATACAAGACCTAAGCGTAAGTTTAAAGTGATATATCATTACTGAAATAATATAAATATTGACCGATATTATAATTTTTTTTTATGAATAGGAATGGTAATAGTAAATTTAATTATATCGTTGAAAATTTGGAAAGACAATCAATAAGAGTTATTGATTGCATTGTTATTGCTTGATTACAACATCAACAATGAGTATCATGTGAGGTGAGTTGAGTAGCTGGGGGCAATAAATTGCTTACTTCTATTCTCATTACCAATGTATCAAACCTACTAAGCAACATCAATAAAATTAAATTTCATTACCCACTTCTATTACCCCCAATCAAACGAGTTATAAGATTACCAAATATAATCTTATTTAACCAATCGTAATCGAATTAATCATCTACATAAAATTCCAGGGGTAGAAGTTGAAGAAAATAGAAGTGAATGATGTACCTGATAAATTTCAGTTAGTGCTTAAACTCACGAAAGAAAGATAAACTTAGGTGTGTTTTTGAACAACTTAAAAATAAACACAAAACATTTATTTTAAAAAGTTCGTGAGAGAACTTTAAAAATAAGTCTTACTTGAAAGAATCTTTTTTAAAAATCTTTTAAAAACACGCCCTTAACCAATTAAAACACACTTCAGTGAAAAGTAGCCCAACCAATCAAAACACTTGAATTCAGGTAAAGAATTAAACAAAAATCAAAATTAAAGTAAACGCTCCGATACATAACACCAAAGCGCCAACACGTTTATTTTCCTCAAAATAGTAAATGGCTTCTACCCTTCCTGTCAATCAATTCCCGTTCCAAACCCTCCTGAAATCCCTCAGGGCCCAAAATCGATCACGAGAAATGCCTTTAATCCCGTTAGTAGAATCAGTTTTTCCGCCCTTCCGATTAGAAAACGATGAAGATGAAGCAGAATTTCAAGGTCCAGGCGGGGATGGAAGGCGAGTACGGCTCAGAGAAGGAGCCTGCGGCGGTTCTAGAGGCGGCGCCGCCGACGGAAACGGAGGCCGTATTGAAGAAGCAATTGTTGGACTGTTTTTATGGAACTAACAGGGGTTTGAGTGCCAGTAGTGAAACCAGGGCGGAAATTGTGGAATTGATCGCTCATCTTGAATCCAAAAACCCGAATCCGGCTCCGACCCAGGCTCTCACCTTGCTCAATGGAAAATGGATCCTCGCGTGAGTTCATCTTCCAATTTTGTTTTACCTAATTCGATTCGTGTTTATTCTGTTTAAACAGTATTTTTGAGCTATAATTTCAGATATCACATGTTTATTTAGTATTTAAATCACATATTATATATATATATATTATAAAATATATATATATATATATATAACTCCAAGCGAATTTTAAGGATTTAGATATCACATATTTTATAACATGATATGTGATGATATCTAAATCACATGATATATTTTAAATATGTGATGATATCTAAATCACATGATATATATATAATCTGCTGTTTCTTTTCTCGAATTCCTTAAAATTCGTAGTTAAGATTCAAAATATTGGACTTGTTTTCTCTATGATTGAGAACTGCAGCTACACATCGTTTTTGGGTTACTATCCCCTGCTATCTGGTGATGGATTTTTGTCACTAGTGAAGCTCGAAGAGATATCACAAACCATCGACTCCGATAATTTCACGGTCCAAAACTCCGCCCTCTTTTCCGGACCACTTTCAACCACTTCAATTTCTACCAATGCCAAATTCGAAGTTCGAAGTCCCAAGCGTGTCCAGGTTCTTCAATCAGTTGCTTAGTCCATATGTTTCAGGTCATTGCTGAGGCTTGTTTGGTTAACTTTTGTTGCAGATTAAGTTGGAAGAAGGCGTTATTGGGACACCCCAATTGACAGATTCTGTGGAATTTCTGGGACAAAACATTGATCTTGGACCCGTAAAAGGGTTACTCGTTTCGCTACAGGACACCGCGTCGTCTGTTGCCAAGACCATCTCGAGGCAACCACCGCTCAAGTTCCCGATCTCCAGTGGCAACGCGGAGTCATGGCTGCTCACTACGTATCTAGACGACGAGCTTCGTATTTCAAGAGGGGATGGTGGCAGTATATTTGTGCTCATCAAGGAAGGCAGCCACCTTTTGACATCCTACACTACACATGCTTGATTTTCCTTCATCTTTTCTCTACTCATTTATTGAGTGCCTCACTTTGAATTAATATTGACAAATAAACATCACTTCCCTAACAAAGTATTGCAAGTTTAATCTACTTATATGCGTGTATGAAACTATGAATCCTCCTATGGAGTTTTATATATTCAACCCAACAAGTTGCTTTGTGGAAAACTGATTCCTACTAGGCTAAAATCTCTTACATATAGTAGATGGAAACAAATTTTAATCTAAAATAGTCAGAGTTGTAATGAAATTTACATTATAAATACACAAACAAATGAGTACAAACTTCATGGAATACCTCAAGTATAGTGCCCCTAAACTCTGCAGAATTCATGGACACATAATAATTCAAAAGTCTACGCAAATCCTTAATCTCCCGAATCTTGTTAGCCACAATCATCTGTTCCATCGACTCTCTAAAATCCTCCCGAGGATCATACGACGCCTTCTCCATCGCCACCATCAAAACAAATTTCATTTCTTCTTCTCTCGCCCTTCTACTCCTCTGTTCCTCCCTCTCTCTGATCATCCGATCGAGCTTCTCCTGCACCATGGCGTGCGCGATGCTGGAAACAGTTGGGAATCGGGCCGAACTGGACGAGCTCTCAGCTTCTTCGGAAGAAGAAACACTCAGCCTGCAGGTGCAGCAGAATGCCTGAGAACATTTGTTCTGCTTCTTCATTTGAAGTAGAATGTGAAGGATGGGATGGAAGAATAGTTTTATGTGATCGGACAGTGGGATCGAGGTGATAATGATTGTGTCTTGAGGTAAAAGTGTGTAAAAGTTGGGACCTCTCTGTATTTTGGAAGATTGAAAATGATAAGGGAGGGAACATTCGAATTGTTTATAATGTAGATCTGCCTTTAGTTTGGAATGTGCATTGTGTTAGGTGGCATGCTTTTACTAATTGTGGTGGGAGTTTAAAGAAAACATGTTCAATTTTATTCTAAAGTAACGAGGGTTCTTGGTGGCTTATGCCAAAGTGGAACCAACTTTCAAAAGAAATGGAGTTTAAATATCTATTTTTGGCAAGATTTTTTAAACTCATTTTTTGGATTTAAATTACAATTCAATATATATAAATGTGCACTTATAAAGCAACACTATGAACTTAGTCTAAAGCCTTGGTGCAAAGAATGTCATTATGCTTCTCTAGTTATCAAATTATTCTTTTGCTAATAGTCTTGGTGCATAGAATGTTTTTGTTCTTCGCTAGTTCATTACTATTTTTTTGGTGATTGCTAGGGCCAATAGATTTCATTAAAAGAAAATTCGAGAGAGAAATACTCTCTTAAACTGTGTGGCACAAATCTCGTATTCTATTTATTGTTTCATGTAACTTTCATTTTGTATTTTATTATTTTTATTATGTAATATGTGACATGTGACATGTGTAATAAATAATTTTAAAACCTCGTGAAAAATATATGATCAATGATTTCAATCTTCATGCTAAAAATGTCCAAACAAATAAAGGATCTATGTCCCTTAGTTGAATTTTTCCCCAATACAAAGTTCAATTCCTCGATTTAAAATAAGGACTGTCGATAAAATATGACTATTGAAGAAGTGATTATTATTTTTTTAATAAAGCTTAGTGATTTTCTTTTCGACCAAAATTTGGTGCAACCCGTCAGGGACTTTCATTTTCAGGATTTATGACTTTTTATATTAGATCCGTATTAGTGCGTTCGGTTCAACCTGCCAAATTCTTGATGGATCGTTTATAAACAAAAGTTTCTTACAAAATATAAAAAAAAAGTTGCTTGAGGCTCGATTTGGATGGATAGATTTGAAATTTATGAATTTCACACATAAATTATTACTCTCTGATGGATTTACAAATACTTAGATTTGAGAGTCTAGTTTAAAATGGAGGGATTTCAAATCCTCATTAAAACCTAGTCAATTGTGAAATTTCCTCATCTCTACTCTTCCCCCTCTCCTCCTCCACTCTCTAACTCTCAAATTTAAGTTGTTGTAAATCCATTGGAGAGTATGATTTGTGTGTGAAATCCATGGATTTTCAAATCCATCCACCCAAATTGATAAAAATTGCACCATATTTTTTTTTCGACCAATTGCACCATATATTTTAATGAGTAACATTTCCTAAATCAGGTCTATACATGAACTCTATTACTATTATTTACAAAAATTATTATTGTTATGCACAAAAACTTTCACTGTTTTAAAATAATATTAAAAAAATTGAGTTCACAGTGAATTCAAGTTCACTCAAGTTTTTCTCTATTTTAATTGTCTTGGAGTGGACTTAATTTATACATGTACAAAAGATTACCGATTTCTTCTTCTTCTATTTCGTTATTGTGCTTTATTAGGCTTGGCCCACTATTTTGGTCCAAAACAGTTACTAAAAAATTGCGGTCTTAACATCGCAACGACATGCGTTTGTAGGCCCAATCTATCGAGTGCCGACTGCCATAAGGCCCACAACCAACGTTGAACCCAATACTTCAGTCTTCAATTGAGGACCAAAAAATTTGGTTTCGAAACGGAATATTCTCTTTCTTTCCTTTTCCTGGAACCTAATTTACCTACCACTTTACAACAACCAATGAAAAAAGGTGAATTGAAAAAAAAATATATCAACCTAACATTTAATTATTTAATTTTTTTTAAGTACATATGTGGCAAAAAACGATTATAGGAAAATCAGCACAAATAATTTGTTAAATTTTGAAATAATTTTACTTTTTTGTAGTAGTATTTGTGTTTGAGTTGTATTTATTCTATATATTAGAAATAGTAATATTTGTTGTGCACTTCTTGAGATTTATTGCATTACAGACTATACACTTATTTAATAAAAATTAGAGCGACGTCAACCAATAATTACCTCAAGGAAAAGAGTAATATGAATCGTGATATTGTGGCTCTCGAGTAAAGGGAAAAAAAATCAAGAGATTGAAAATCTCATCTTTTAAGAGTGACCATTGTAATAAAATGCTCTCTCTAATTCTCTGTTCAGTGTTCAGACACAAGTCTCTCATTTATTCCGAGTAGAGTTACATGGGTTTTTTTACTTGATTGAAGAAAAGGTACAACACAAAAATAGTGAATTTTCACATTTGATTTAGCATTTTAGCCTACTCATTAATGAAGATATCTCAAGTTCAACTTTGACAAATAAAAATAAACGCAAAAACTTGTATGCAATATTGCATACAAATGATATGCGCAATTAGCCTAAATTATGACTTTTTTATTTCTTGCGGGTCAAGTCCATCTCATTTGTCGGATCCGCGTTCGATGTTTCTTTTTCCTCGCGATCTAGGTTCTCCTTCTTTCGCGATCTACCGAATTTTTTCCGACTAGGTGCTCAGGTTTACCAGCGATCTCTTGACCGTCTTCGATATGAAGAAATAGATATGTGTTTCTAATTAGTTTGTAAGATTTGAATAAATTAATATTGCTTCTGATATTTTTGTTGTTGTTGTTGTATGGAATTTGATTGAATAAAGATTCTCTTCTCACGCTGTTCTTTGATCTGTAATTTGGGCCCATAATTTTTTTTTTTCTTGTCTTTGTTTTTTGTTTATTAGTAACACTCTTTTTGTTCATAATGAAACACTCTTTTTTTGTTCATGTAGTAACACATCAAGTTGTTGTTTAAATATGTAATTTTGGACTGGAGATTTCTTTTCGCACTTGTACTGGTTTTGTTCATGTGGTAACACATTATTCTTCATAGGAAACACTTTTTTTATTCATAAGAAGACTTGTTTTTTTTTTAGTAATATGTAATATTGTATACATGTCGCAATCTTATGTGAATCTTTCGTGTGTTCTATACGAATGAACAACAATGTGTTACCTTATATAACATTTATAGATTACGTTATATTTTAATACATATTACGTAAGATATGAAGTTTATGAAGTTATTTCAATATAACAATGTAGTAACACTTAAACATAGATGTAATGCACAAAAAAACTGACAAAAAAAAAAATTAAAAATTATGTCTTTCGAAAAATTGAACCTTTGACCAAATACTTTAACAATGATGAAACGAACAACTATTTCAAACACATATTTTATAAACATATTCTTCAAGAAATATATATTGGCCCGCCAGACCCGCACCACGACCCGCGACTCGACCCGTGCCCGCCCCGCCCCAATCAACCCGCGAATTTTCAGTCTTTTTTTCTTATTTTATGTGATATTGCACATAACACTAATATACAATAATTTCACACAAGACTTTTCTAAAAAATAAAATAGAATGCGAGTTGTACATTCATTCAGATGGCATATAAAATTGAATGCGAGCCTATTTTATAAGATACCACTCTTATTTCAAGGTAAAAAGTATTTATATTTTAAAGACATATACATGTATTCAGATGTCTACAATTTTAATGTTCATTTCATTTATTACAATTCATCGAAGATTGGATATACCAAAAGAAAAGTGGCAAAAGGAGAATTTTCCTTTTTGACATGCAAAAAAGAAGAACCTTATGATAACGAGATCTTTTTAAATATTTTATTTCTCATAATTATTTTGATACTTGTATAATAATATTATTAAATATTAATATTATATGCTCTGTCCGTTTCCAAATAAGTGGCATTTTCGAATTTGTTGATAAAATTAAGAATACGTGTTTATTAATCGATATATTTTTGTTAGAAAAAAAAAGATGGTTTATATAAGGAGATGATTTACCTTATAAAAAAGAGGATGAGAGGAATTAATTGATAAACATAAATTCAAAAAAAAAAAAAAAGTATAGAAATAAGGGTAAATGGAGAAAAAATGATAATTATCTAGATTACCAAATTATTTAAAATAAAAAATATTATAGTAAAAAAAGAAAAATGAGAAAAAGTCGAACTAAACCCTACCTAATCCATCACCCATGTATACATGAATTACCAAAAATCACCTCGCTTCTCGTTTCTGATGGAGCTTCCAAGGACATATTTACCCCTCACCAAAACATACAAAACAAAAGACATAGCGAAAACAAAGGCTCTCCCTGAAAGATCTGAGGTTTAGTCACTCCCAAGTAAAGCGTGCAACAACCAGTATTTTCCGATGGCGACTGCTACATCTGTTAGTAACGGCGATCTCCCCGCCGTTAAAACTTCGTCCACCGGCCGATACGCCGCTGTTTACAGCGAAGTACAAAATAGCCGCCTCGATCATCCCCTCCCCTTGCCCTCCGTCGTCAAAAGCTCTTTCGATATCGTTGATGGTCCGCCTAGCTCCGCCGCTGGAAATCCAGGTTTACATACTTACACTCGCAATAGTTTTTACTTTGAATGTATGATATGAGTGTTCAATTTTGATTTATTGAGTGTGGATTTTTTGTGATCTGGTTGCTGGAACTACTTAGAAGGAGTGCTTAAATCCAGAAAGGAAGCTTTGCTTGGTTTCGTAAAATTTAGCGCTATTTTGTTTGAGTAGAGTTCGTGATTTTGAATTATTTTTGTTACTTCTACTTCCCGCACATTATTGAAACTGGATCCTTTGAGATCTGGAAATTTCCATTCAAGTTTATGTAGTTTTATTATTATATATGTACGACCTCAGTCAGGATTAAGATTAGCATGGATATTTTTTGTTAATTGATGTGAGTTCTCCAATCGCAATATCAATATGGCTGTCAGTCTATGGTTTGACTTAAAGTTGACTGAATAAGAAATCAACTTAGACTCATTTGCTTATTGGTTGCAATGCAGAGGAGATTGCTAAACTGTTTCCTTGCCTCTTCGGGCAACCATCAGCAAACTTGGTACCAGGAAATTCCTTGCAGACAAAGAAATTGAAGATTGGTGTGGTTTTATCTGGAGGACAAGCTCCCGGAGGGCACAATGTTATATCCGGAATATTTGGTTAGTTGTTGAATTTCTCATTGAATAACATGGATGATATGTTCAGATTAATAGATTTAATTTAATTCATATCTGTATGTGGATTGTAGATTATTTGCAGGATCGTTGCCAAGGGAGCACATTGTATGGATTCCGGGGTGGTCCTGCTGGAATAATGAAGTGCAAGTATATAGTTCTGACCCCTGATTATATCTATCCTTACAGAAATCAGGCAATTTCATCTCCTCAACTGAAATCTAAGAGATATAATCGTACTAATATTCACGTCTCTAATAAAATCATTTGAAAATATGACGTTTAACAGTAATCTACTTATATTGTTCAGGGTGGATTTGATATGATTTGCAGTGGGAGAGACAAAATTGAGACTCCAGAACAGGTACCATTTGATTCGATGCATGCCCTTACTTTTCCTTAAAATATCTTTATGTTGTGGCTGACTGAAGCTTCATCATCCCGACTCAGTTTAAGCAAGCTCAAGAAACAGCAGTTAAGCTTGATCTAGATGGCCTTGTCGTAATTGGTGGGGATGACTCGAACACAAATGCCTGCCTTCTTGCTGAGAATTTTAGGTGCTATAATCTTGAATATAGAGATTTATTTATTATTTTGAGATTACTCTTTGTCGATCTTGGCGTGCTTTCTTCTGACCACATTATCATAATTTTTTCAGGAGCAAAAAATTGAAAACAAGTGTCATTGGATGTCCAAAAACCATAGATGGTGATCTGAAATGCAGCGAGGTTCCCACAAGTTTTGGGTTTCGATACTGCATGCAAGGTAATATAATCAATTAATTAGACTCAGTAAGTACTAGTTATTCATACTTGTCAAGCACCTAATGGAAGCAACTGATTTCCTCAAAAGTTTTTCATATTTTTAACTTCTCCAGCTTTTAAGTGAAAATTATTTAATGGATTCGAGGGTTTATGTCAAGCATGCACTCATCTTTAGTAGTCCATTCTCATTAATATCAATTGCACTTTCATCTGGAGACTTTTTTTTTTTTTTTTTGGGGTCTTGCCAGAAGTAATTTCAGTTATCTTGGCATTCAACTCTTTCTGCAGATATATGCTGAAATGATTGGCAATGTCATGGTAGATGCTCGTTCAACTGGAAAATACTATCACTGTAAGTAGTTGGATTACAATGTATTAGGATTGAATTTATTCCTCTCTGTTTCTTTTCCTTATGTATTTAGTTTTTATTCTCTCAGGCAACATAGTATTATTTAAGAGCTTGTATGGTTATCTTTTCTCAAAAGCGAATACACTCTCTTGATATATTTTATGAACCCATTGCTCTTGATTTCTCCATATCTTCTGGATTTTCTACATCTACTGTTACTACTTAAGTAGCATTTCATTATGTCAGTAGCTTCTAATTGTCAAATCTGAGGGATACTAATATGATACTGTAGCATATTTTATATATTGTTGAACTATGAAATAATTTAAATATCTCGTTATGTACAGTTGTTCGACTTATGGGACGTGCTGCTTCACACATTACATTAGAATGTGCTTTGCAAACCCATCCTAATATCACTCTTATTGGAGAAGAGGTAATCTAATGCTCTGCTTTCTTCTCATGCTTGCACTGTTAATAAAGAATGTTGAAAAGAATAGAGACGTATCAACTCCTAATGTCACTCTCATCAACTGCTTTCTTTTCATATGTTTGAGGCAATGTAGAAGTATCTTGAATCTCATTGCTTTTTAAACAAATTAATTATCTCGCAGTTCTAATTGCTGTGTTAGAAAAATTCTTTTTAGTGATCTTAGATTCTGACAAACTCCCGGGTCTTGCTGCAGGTTGCTGCCAAGAAACTGACCCTTAAAAATGTCACAGACTACATTGCTGACGTGATCTGCAAACGTGCAGACCTTGGTTATAATTATGGTGTCATACTCATTCCAGAAGGACTGATCGATTTCATTCCAGAGGTAAAACTATGACTTCACAACTTATAATATCGCCACAACAAGCTATTGGATTAACTATTTCTCATAAGAACTTCATTATGCTACTTTTATATGAATTACTTTATTTTTTCCTGATTATAGTTTTACTGTTCACATTTTATTTGCAGGTTCAGCAGCTTATTGCAGAATTGAATGAGATTTTGGCCCATGACACTGTTGATGAAGCTGGTGTCTGGAAAAAGAAACTGACACCTCAGTGTGAAAAGCTTTTTGATATCTTACCCCAAGCAATCCAGGAGCAATTGATGCTTGAGAGGGACCCACACGGAAATGTCCAGGTGGCAAAAATCGAAACTGAGAAAATGCTTATTCAAATGGTTGAGACTGAGTTGGAGACAAGGAAGCAAATTGGTCAATACTTGGGTCAGTTTAAAGGGCAGTCTCATTTTTTCGGGTACATCCTCATTGCCTCTGCCTTCCATGATTTATAAGGATTTTATTGTTACTTGTGATGTTTTTTGTAAGGGTTGGAGTACCCCTTGTACTCCATTCTTTATTGTATCTTTTTTTCTAATAAAAACAAAAAAAACATGTGATGTCTGAACCGGTGATGCTCACATGTCTTCTTGATTTTGACCTCTTAGATATGAAGGAAGATGTGGTTTACCATCCAATTTCGATTCCACATACTGCTATGCTTTGGGCTACGCTGCTGGAGCACTACTTCATAGTGGAAAATCCGGATTGATATCCTCGGTTTGTTCTCAATTTCTGTTTTATGCACAAATATTCTAAAATGGGTTTTACAGAGCTCGAAATGTCTAGAGGATCTATCTTGAAATCAGCATTGGTAATTTCTGTTGATACTTAATTCTTTGTTTACTTGCAGGTGGGAAACTTGGCGGCACCTGTGGCTGAATGGACTGTTGGTGGAACAGCGCTGACTGCGCTAATGGATGTTGAAAGGAGACATGGTATGCCATTTATTTTCCACCTTATAAAAAGTTTTAAATACTGATTTTCTTGAGAAATTCTTCTCATAACAAGTCAAGAATCCCACCATGCAAATTAGTATCTCCCAGGGATTCTGATATCGTATACGCTGTTCCAGTAAGCGCGCAAATTCATTCATCAAACCCGAAAGGATTTGATTTTGGTCGTTCCTTTATGATTTGTTTTGACTTTTAATCCTTCACCTAAGACTAGATTTATGTTGCAGGTAAGTTCAAGCCTGTGATAAAGAAGGCAATGGTTGAGCTAGAAGGTCAGAAAATCTTCATGCACGCTTTCATTTATCTCTACATTCTGTGTTGTAATTCATGATACTTTTTTTCCATGTTTGCATTTTTATGAACTTATTTGCTCAACGCAAATGATTGTTTCAGGTGCCCCATTCAAGAAATTTGCATCTGTACGAGAAGAGTGGGCTATTAAAAACCGATACATCAATCCTGGTACGCTCTTAATCTAATTATTTTACTGTTCTTCGTTGAACTTGGGTTTTTTTTTGTTTGGTATAAAATTGCAGTAGTTTGAATTAGTTGAGTATTGCTCACCATTTTCACAACCAAACAAAGACGATTTCACCATCTGAAACCGACTTACCTTAATCCTTCTTTTATCATTAATTCATCTCCATGTTTATTCCTTAACTATACAGGTCCAATTCAATTTGTCGGTCCAGCATCTGATAAACTAAATCACACCTTATTGCTGGAACTCGGAGCTCAAGTATAAGTGTGAGTGCATTGCTCTTATTTGTCAGTTGTCACAAACCCTATTGAATTTTGTGAGCCTTGAGATAATAATTTGAACTCCTATTTTTATCCGTTTTCTGATTTTTTTCTTCTGTGAATTATGATTGTTATGTTTCCTTCTCTAGTGGAACAGTTAATCTTGGTTAATTAATAAAAGAACAGTTAATTATCAAACATTTAGAGCGAGCACACAGTGAATTAATCAAATTCTTGGTTTTAACCAAGGATTTTGTTTTGGTGCTATCTTCTTGAAATCAATTATATATAATTTTTGCTATTTGTATCATTGTATTTTCTCAAACTTTATGTTCGTTAAAATGTTTATAGAAGGAATAATAAAATATTACTCCAAGCGGATTTGAGTGATTTCACAATCCTTAGTATGTATAAATCTCACAGGGCGTACGGACTGGCCACTATGTAACTACCTCATCTTCTTTATTATGGCTCCACATTTAATAAATTAGTTGGCACAAAACACGTGAAATGGTTTTACGGTTACCCTTGTGACATCAAATTCTCATTTAATTTGAAAAATGAAGAATATGTGTAGTGATGGACTTCAAATACGAGTTTAATTGTGAGATGGACCAGTTTCACGAGAAATTTATACATCAGTTATTTATGATGTTACAACAGATTTTTTCACGCTATATATACGATTTTGATATGATATCAGATGGTGGTTCCTTATAAAGCCCAATACATGCATGTTCTATTTGTACTATGTTGAAGTGTATGTAGGTGTTGAGCTCTATAAGAAACACATCGAACCCCATATCATATATATATATATATATATATATAAAAGTGTCATTCATGATATCATGAATTGTGATTCAGTGCTTGGACAGCTAGTATCTGTAGGTTATAGGATCAAACAAATTTCAAAAGACTTGGCGAGTTTTGATTCTAAAAAATCATTTTAGATTTTGACTTTTTGATAAAGAATTCCGACAATCATGTGCTCGTATTTTGTTTTCCTTGTTTTGTATTTCCAAGAAAATAATATGATAAAGTTGGTACTATTAGTAAAAGTCCTTCACTTTCATATGGAGTAGTACTATCTAATTATTGACACGTTGTGGCATTAATTGAGTTCCATTCTTCCCTAGTAACGTGCCTCTCTGCCTTTATATATACGTTATTAATACATATATAATCAAATAGCTGATACTTAAGAACAATATATTATCCACAAGTTTTTTTTTTTATAGCCAAAAAGTCAATAAATGAAAGGGTTTAACAATCTGATTTTTTAAATAAAGCAACTAAGTTTCAAGCACTAGTCTAATGAATCAATCATAAAAGACACGCTGAAGTAGCTAAATTTTCGATGAAACTTTAATTTCCTCCATTATCTTCTCCAGAAATTCTTATGGTTAAATATCAAGTTATTTATTCCTTTCCAAATTGTCCAAACCACACAAATCCACATACTTTGCAATAGACTTCTTTTTCTTTCCGACTTTTGAGGTAGGATATTCCAATCTGATTTTGATTGAGCTTGGTTGGAAGTCTCATCTTGAAGCAGCCTTTCCAAAGTCGATTCGCCAAGCTTTGATAGGTGAAATTCTTGCACCAAATTGAGCTTGTTGAGTAATCTTCCACTATCCAACTTGCACCAAATCTTGTTGAGTAATCTTCCACTAAAGGTGGGGTTACGGTGAAGTCATCATCCTTCTCTTTGTGTTGAAAATGCCATCTTTCGAGAGTCTCCATTTCCATGAATCCGCCATATTTTCCTTTAATTGAAACCTATTAAGAAAGCATTCAAACTTGTTAATAGCAACTATATCACGATCCAATAAATCTCTACGCCACGTCAGTTCCCATTTCCAAATTCCACTCTCCCAAGCCCCCAACTCACTCACCACCGCCTCCCTCGAAGCACTCAAATGAAACAACCTAGGGAATCTAGCTTTAAGAGAACCCGAACCCACCCACATACTCTCCCAAAATTTAGTGTTAATCCCATTACCTACACACCTCTCTAGAAATCCCCACATCCACTTTCCTCTCTCCCCCGACACATTCTGAATAATTCTTTTCCACCAATAAGACCCTCTATCTAAACTACCCGAGTAAACAATGCCCGATTCCCCCCCATCTAAATTACCATACAATGATTTTAACACCCTCACCCACAAGCTATCTCCCTCTACCAAATATCTCCATATCCACTTTCCTAGTAGGACTCTATTGAACTTTCCCAAATCCCTCACCCCAAGGCCCCCCATTTCTTTTGATTTGCAAATATTATCCCAACTCACCCAATAAGTTTTAGAAATGTTTTCACTCCCCCAAAGGAATTTACGTTGCAAAGAAGCAAGAACACTCAAGGTTTTCTTTGGTAGTTGGTGAAAGGAGAACTGGTAGATAGGCAACGAAGATAGTACGGCTTTCAGAAGAGTGATTCTACCCCCGAAGGAAACTTTTCGGTCTTCCCACGACTTCAATTTTTTTTTTTCGAATTTACGACTAAATGTTTCCACTCCACCACTTTTTTACTTAACCGATGCTCCCACTCGTAATCCCAAGTAGGAAAATGGGATTTCCCCTACTGAACATCCAAGGATTTCAGCCATGTCCCTCAACCTGGACTCTTCAACATTCAAGCCCATAATACTACATTTACTATAGTTAATCTTCAACCCAGACAAGAGTTCGAAATTCCGAAGGATTCTTCTCATCACAAGGGCATTCTGGTTACTACCGGCGCCAATGAATATAGTATCATCAACGTACTGAAGATGAGAGATACGGACCTTATCCTTCCCAATGACAGCCGCTTCGAACAAGTTGGCTTCGGTTGCCTTCGACACTAGGATACTGAGTCCCTCGGCTACTAAAAGGTAAAGGAAAGGAGACAACGGATCGCCTTATCTTAATCCTCTTTGAAGTTTAAATTCTCCTGAAGGACTTCCATTGACCAACATCGAGGCGTGAGCACTAGAGATGCACTCTTTCATCCACGATCTCCACTTCTCACAAAAGTTGAAACCTGCAAGCATCGTATCCAAAAACTTCCAGTCCACCGAGTCGTACGCCTTAGCGAAATCTATTTTGAAGAACTCCCTTTCAATTTTCCTTCGCTTGGCTTCCTCAATTGACTCGTTTACGATCACCGCCCCATCCATGATATTCCTCCTACCCACAAAAGCGCTCTGATTAAGATATATTAGCTTGTCCATGATTCTGCTGAGTCTAGAGGCCAAAAGTTTGGCAATGATTTTGTAAGCACATCCGATAAGGGAGATGGGTCTGAAATCTGCAAGACTGGATGCATCCTCTTTCTTTGGGATCAAGGCGATGAAAGAAGGATTGAGGCCCTTAACAAGCTTACCATTGGCGTGAAACTCTTCAAGCATCTGTAGGAAATCCTTCTTAATAACTGGCCAGCAGTCCTTTATAAATTTGAAGTTGAAACCATCCGGGCCCGGGCTTTTAGAGCTACTACAGTTATTGATTACATTCACCACTTCTTCATTAGAAAACGGGGCTGATAAGAAAGAATTGTCATCATCGGATACCTTGGAAGAGAACAGGTCAGAGGCCAAAGTCGGGCGGGTCGTGACAGATTGGCTGTAATGATTTTCAAAGAATGAGCGTACTCCATCCTTGATCATCTTCACATCCTCGGTCCAATTCCCATCAAGATAGAGGCCTAGTATTTCATTATTCTTCCTCCGGAAATTAATAGCTCAATGAAAGAATTTCGAGTTCACGTCCCCCTCTCTTAACCACTTGATTTTAGCTTTCTGTGCAAGAAGGTTATTCCACTGTCGTAGGCTCCTAAACAAGTCAGCCGTGAGGGCTTTTCTCTGAGACACTTCTTCTTCATCAATTCCAAATACATCGTCGAAGAGATCAAGTTGTCTAATGTCTTCTCTCAATTGATTTATTTTCTGATCCATCGAGCCAAACACTTCCAAATTCCTCTTCTTTAGGTCCTCTCTTAGCAATTTAAGTTTCTCTTTAACCTTAAATCCACCCCAACCTTCAATTTTGTAACTCTCCCAGGCCTTTTTCACGAACTCTTTAAACTCCGGATGTGTGCACCAAGCATTTACAAATCTGAAAGGTTTGGGCCCCCAGTTCACCATTTCCGTTTCCAAGGAAAGTGGACAGTGATATGAGACCGACCTCGGAAGACCGATCAGAGAAGAAGAGGGCCAAGATGTCACCCAGTTGTTGTTGAGTAGCACACGGTCTAGCCTGCTTTTACACTTACCATCAGGTTGATACCACGTGAACTTTCTCCCTCCCATAGGCAGGTCTAACAGATTCGAGTCCCGTATGAAACCATCAAAAGCCAAAATATCATTCCAAGAGATCTGAGTACCTCTACCAACTCTTTCACTAGTAGCCCGGATAGAGTTGAAGTCACCCGCTACACACACACACACATCATCGTTCTAGTTGACAATCAGTTGAATTATATCCCAAAGTTCCAGTTTTTCAGACAGTGGTTTAGGAGCATAAACATTTATAATGCAACATTGAATTCGTTCAGCACCCCAAAAACCATTTACAATCACAGCTCCTGCACAATCACAGAAACTAGACATAGCAAATTTGTCAGAATCCCAAATACTAAGGATCCCCCCAGACCTTCCATCTGGATTCCTCTTAGCCCAACCAAAATTAGCTCCCCCCCAGATTTCTCTACATGTTTCTACACTTAGATCTTCATCTTTCGTTTCCTGTAAACAACAAAAATCTATTTTCCTATTTTTGATCAAGCTCTGCACCTCCTTCCTCTTAACCGTACTCCCAATCCCACAAATATTAAACGAGATCATCTTCATTAAACACATACCTTATTATTCTCCTTGTCCTTGCTTTCTTTATCACAGCCATCTTCTGTTTTCTGTCTTCCTAAACCGCCTGATTTCTCCAGATTAGATAGGCCCTTGATGATTTCGGTGTCTTGACCCTTGCTTGACAACCCTATCATTTTGCCCAACTCCCACGTTCTGATTGCCTCTTCTATAATTTTTTGTGAAATCAGATCCTCCTCTGCAATCTGGTCTACCTTCCTATAACCCGGTTCCTGGGCATTAAGGTCGTCTTCTGAAGCCATGTCTTTAGCGAAGATCGACCACCTTTGTTTCTCCTCTTTTCTCAATTTAGCCTTTGACTTACCACACTGCTTTTTGATGGGTTGTTTGATTTTTGATTGCGAGTGGAATTTGTTGGATAGCTTTCTCGGTTTATTTCTGGGGAGAATTACTTTCACTGTAGTCGATAGAGGTAGGGTAGGATTTTGATTGTTATTTCCTTCCAGATGGACAGTATTTGTTGTAGCACTATTTTGAATCTTATTCCTTTGTTGGGTTTGGATCATGGGCTCCTGTTCATCTTGTGGGACCTGGTGGGCTTTCTCCTGCGAAAATTGGGCTAAGTTTTGATCAAGCCCATATTCTCCATTATCCAATTCATCTTCTTTCTCAGTTCGTTCATTAATAAGTTGGGTCGGTCCAGTCATCAAATGGGCCAAAGAGATCTCCGTATTTTCACTTGTTTGTTCCCTTTCCTGTTGGGCCCCATTAAGGGCAGCATACGCCACCTTTGAACTCTCTGCCTCGAGCAACTCTTGTGGGGCCATGTTGTTCCCCACGATTCTTGGGGAACTGAAATCACGCTCACGTTCTCCATGATGATCATTATCAGCCGCCATAACTCCTATATCCGACGTTACGTCTCCCAATGCATTTTTTGAATTAGGTTTGGACCCATCCAAGTCGGAGAGTCCTTCATCTTCATCGGAGATAATCGCGTCTGCCGGTTCATGTACCGATTGATTATCACCGGACCATAGTGACGATTCCTTATCCGACTCGCACTCACGACCCTGCTCTAAATCACATGCACACGCAGACTCTTCCACAATTCGAATTTTGAACGAAACTCCGTCCACCTCCACTTGAACTATCTTATCAATCGGATTTGAAAAGGTTGTTGAAACCTGAATTCTTGCAAAGTCCAGTCGAACTTTATTAGCTGATATATCGTCCATCTTCATGAATAGGCCCCATTTCGCGCACACTCTAGAAAAGAATTTCCCGGACCACACGTGAAGGGGAACTCCATACCATTTTGTCCATATAAGTCTACTAGGGCAAATGTCGATTTCTTTCCATGGTCTAATCCACTCAAACCAAAAGGATGCCCATTCATCAAACCCTTTAATCGCCGCTTCCGTAGGTATATCAGAGGTGCTCTGGACGAGGCCTAAGTTGCCTCCCATCGGAATAATCCTGAGATTACCCCCACATTCACCCTCCATTTCTGTCTTATGATCTGTCCAGCAGAACTTTCTTTTTAGAAACCCAGAGTAGCATCCCTCACTACAGGAAATCGCACATTTCGTGATTTCGTCATAAAATCATCATTTTTCGTCACAAAAGGTGTTTGATGACGAAATTTTTTCGTCACAAAGAACGTCACCTATAGTGCGTCATATTAGGTAAATGTGACATTATGTAAATTCGTCATATAAAGTTATCTTTTGATGACGCTAAAGGTCATCATCATTATATCATTCCATCTATAGTGACAAATAAAACGTCACATTTGGCTTCAAATTTTGTCATTGAATATGGTGTTTCGTCACTAAAAGTTTATCTTTACATGACAATTTGATTTATGTCGTGAGGAAATGATGATTGTCACTATTTATGTACATGTATAATGACGAAATAATTTGTCACCAATAAGTTACATTTCGTGACAAAAGTTCTATTGTCACAAAATGATGGGGAAATGGTGACAAATTATTTTTGTCGGTATAATATAATATTTAGTGATTTAGTACGATAACCATCACTAAAAGTTTAGATACGGTGACAACATAAATTTTGTCATTTTTTCAAAATTTTCATCAAGAAAGAATTACACTAGAGCGACAAATATTTTATTATATAGTGACAACACAATTCGTCACAAAAATGTAGGCTATAGTGACCAAATAACTTGCATCGTTAAAAAATGTGAAAATAGTGACAAAATATTTTTGTCATAATAAAATATTGTCTAGTGACGAAAATGATAATTGTCATTAAAAAAACTATGTTATAGTGACAACATATATCGTCATTACTAATTAGTATCTAGTGACAAATATTTTGCGTCGTTAAAAAATGTGAAAATAGTGACAATTTTTTTTTGTCATAATATATAAAATATTGTTTAGTGACGAAGATGATAATTGTCATTAAAAAACTATGGTATCGTCATTACTAGTTAGCATCTAGTGACAATATTATTTTTCATCATAAAAGTAATACTTATTCTGACAATCTAGAAATGATTAAATTTATTAAAGAATTATTTGAATTTTATATATTAAATTAATAAGTGATCATACAAATAGCCGTGATAAACTAATTTCAATTATTAAATGTAATAGAAAAAACATCACAACAAAACTAAATAAAAAAAATTAATTTGCATTAAAAAAAACACATTCAAGCAAAATTTAAAAGTTAAACAATATTTGTTATCATTAGATGAAATAAAAGACTAAAAGCATTATAAAATGTCCTTTGTATAACTTATTTCCATGATGTTCCTTCCTCTTCCAACGATGATAATGAAATCTTCTATCCAATAGATATCTCCTATAAAAAAGAAGAAGATGAAAAGTAATCAGAGTAAGTCATTTTCAAATGTTGATGTCATGTGTTAATATATCAAATGAATATAGTGTTGTAGGGTATATCAAATTATCAATAATGGATATGAATGAAAAACACAGAAGCAACACAAAATACCCATTGGGTAGAACCAATAGGTTGTGACACCAAGAGAGTTGAAGCAAGCAGTAAGAATATGACAAGTCCACCAATTACAACAATAATAGATAATAGGGTCTTCAGATACATTATCTTTTAGGCCATTCTTTAAGTGAAACGGAACTTATGGCTCTCCTTATTCAAATTAGAATCCCCCTAGATCTAAGCATTGAACTTGGGCTTCAAAACCTATTTATCAATTCTGTTTTACAACTTTTTCCCAAACTACGGATGCATAATGCAGTTTCAATTCCAATAAACCAGAGCTGATAGAATTCACAAGTGCAACAGATAATTAATCATCTATTTTCAAACCACATTACTCACTTTTTACAGCAGCAATAAAGAAGAAAACTACATTCTACTCATTGGGCATTCACAATGCCCACTGCCCTAAATTCTATTCCCTAGGCATCACCACAAAACCTTTGGGCAGAATTAGATTTTATACATGTATACAATATTATCTAGGTGATTAATGTTAATTCTCCAATTCCAAAACCCCAAGTCTTATTGTTCACACAATTACCAACACCAATAAGCAAATTAGACAACACTACCATTCAGCAAGAATCGATTTTAGGCAGCTTTTCTAAACAAGAGCCTGCTAAAATACTGAAAACTTATAATCATATTCTCAAAAACTAGGTTTTTGATTCTAATGTCAAACTAAGAACAACCCATGTAACTAATGACCAGGAAAACAATACACTACAGTAATCCACCGCCACTACTTTAAAACACAAAAAAAAAAAAAAGATCCACACATACATAATCCAATATCACATACACAAGTTTGGGGGAGAAGGCATACACATTATATAAATAGATATAGAAGAATAGAAGCTAACCTTTATCATTCCATCTCTTCTTCACTGTTGATTATAGTCATTAGTTTGTTGAGAGCTGCACCTTGCGCCACGATTTGCATTTTGCACAGCAAGCTCGTCTTTCAAATCAGTTACTTGTGTTTGAAGTTCTTCCACCTTAGCTTTAGAATCCTGCAACTCTTCTATTGTGTCTTCTAGCTCATCTTTATATTCACTTGAGGTATCGTACAACGAGCTGCATTTACTTGGAGGTTGTGGACCGTAACCAATACCTTTTCTATATCCTGACCCATGACCTAATACTTCAAGGACTATCTCTTCTTCACTCTTCTCAATTCCAAGCTCAATATACTTGTCTCTTTTTTTTTTATCATCATGTCCTGATAATAAAGAATAAAATAGAAGTAAATTAACATCAAAATTTGTAACATAACCAAATATCATAAATATGTCTACACAACTTATCCAATTATTCTTTGTCTCTTGTGATTTCCAACCATCTTTCTATGTACTGTGAGTACCCTCGTACAAGTGAATTCGTCAGCATGGTTCTCCAGCTAACTCAGTAAGCTATGAAAAAAAGAAACAATTACATTCCATAAAACCATTATTCCCCAAATTACATTCTTAGATGAAACAAAAACAGTGTGCAGTTCTTTGACTTAAAGCATAAATTGTTTTCAAGTCCATTACTCTTCTTCTTCTTCTTCTTCTATTTGAACTATATCCAACTCACATAACTTTAACTTTTACGAGAATTCCCTACTCCATTAGTCTTAAAAATAGATTCTTTATCACAAATTACGAGATTCTTACTAGAAATGACTTCACAAAACACTAATAAGAAATTCAGAATCACTCTTTACTTAACAACTCCCCAAAAATGTAAAATCTCATCCGACACCCACTATGCCAGTTCATTATCTAATCCCGATACCAACAGAAACAAATCATCACAGTTCCAAAACGATTAGCAACCAAATACACGGAATACTCATAGCAACCTAGCATATAAGTGCATAATTATATACTCACAATTTCATGCAATCGAACCGTAAAAGCTTTTCTTCCAACAACATGTTTGCATTTCAATTTCTAACGGTTGCTTTGATTTACCTCACTACGACGCTGCAAGAGAATTAAAATTGTAACATTACAAATCAGAATTTTGGCACTGAAAAATCACAGCCATTATGAATTTATAGCATTATTACCTTGAATTCTGGTGATGCAAAATAATCATACATTCTTTCCAGTTTTCATCGTCGGGACCAAACTTTGGCTTGTTATTCTTAGCCTCTTCCAAAGTGGCATATTTAAGGAAGTGCAGATGCAAATGGTAACGCTTTTGTCGAGAAGTGATTTTCATCCGCTCGATCACGCTTCGTTTCACGCCCTGTTTATCCATATTCACATCCATGTGCATCTACAAACTCACATAAAAATATGCACATTAGATTACAAGAAGTGTTAAAAAATATATACAGCACATTAATTTTTGTAACCCACACCTGGAGGTGGTCAAACCCTGGAGTCAATCCATTGCCCTCGTCCACATCTTTCCATTTTTTGGGTGCAGGGAGAACATCCCGCATTACTAAACCAATTTGAGTAGCAAATTTTGCTGACTCGTCCGCATTAACATGTCTGCCTATTGATGGTTCCACGTTAATCTTCATCTTCCCATTAGTATTAAAATACCTCAATAATCTCTTTCCAGTTGTTTCGCCTAGAGTCATTTTTTTGGAACCAATAGCTACACGTGAATAATAAATGTATGTTACAATATATAATCTTATGTACATTACTATGAAATTTTAGATACTCAAGAACACGTAAAAACACCTAAAAATAATTTTACTTGTTGTTGCAGCAGCATCTTCACTTGATGCATGTTGAATGCTCTCCACAGATGGCATTGGAGAGGTTTGATGTTCGGGTATTTCAGAAGACTGAGATGCTAAATCTGACATAGTGGGTTGGCTTCTGGTGTTCAGATTGTTTGCATTTGCATCTCCTTTCGATTTTTGAGTTCGTGTATCATTTTGACCTCCTATACCTTTTTCCCTATTAAGCTGTCCAATAAGAGTTGTTCTAGAAACAAATTGGCGCTTTTGTTTCAAGTTTCTTGGACCTCCGGGAGCCATATGAAAATTCTGGAAGAACAAAACAATGACAATATCACAGAATTAAATGATAATGCAATCTTGGATTAGCAAAATGAGAAATGAATGTCAACAAGACTCGATCAAAAGATACAAAAATAGAATTACATTATCTTTGAGCCTTAATTAAATCAATGGAAAACAGATTATCAATTACCCACTGAACAATCTTGACAAAATGCCACAACTTAAATCATTGTTTTGTCACATAGGATTTCAGATCTGAGGTCATTGTTGAAGGAAACTAGCATAAAATATTTGAAGCAGATTATCATTATCAATTAACAACTAAAGAAAACAAGTAGAACAACTATTAAGAAAGGTTATTATATAGTTTCCACTGTAAAAATAAACTTCAGCAGATTCAAAGAACCAAAAACAGAAATTCAATTACAGACAGATTAAGTACCGCCGTCATATAACAAATCTTAAATGAATGCGTGCACTGAGATAAATTAAAGATTAGGATAACCATATTAGCAGTGCAAGCAAAAGCTAAGGAACCCACTAATCTTAAAGACTAAATTACAACAATCATGAATCAATTGCACCTTAAATACTAAATTATAGCAATGAGTAATCAACAAAGTATATATAATTATTGGCATAGGCCATATGTCTAATCTAGCTAATCACATACACACGAATGGTTCAATCTAGAACAACTCTTATTGGACAGCTTAATAGGGAAAAAGGTATAGGAGGTCAAAATGATACACGAACTCAAAAATCGTAAAGGAGATGCAAATGCAAACAATCTGAACACCAGAAGCCAACCCACTATGTTAGATTTAGCATCTCAGTCTTCTGAAATACCCGAACATCAAACCTCTCCAATGCCATCTGTGGAGAGCATTCAACATGCATCAAGTGAAGATGCTGCTGCAACAACAAGTAAAATTATTTTTAGGTGTTTTTACGTGTTCTTGAGTATCTAAAATTTCATAGTAATGTACATAAGATTATATATTGTAACATACATTTATTATTCACGTGTAGCTATTGGTTCCAAAAAAATGACTCTAGGCGAAACAACTGGAAAGAGATTATTGAGGTATTTTAATACTAATGGGAAGATGAAGATTAACGGGAACCATCAATAAAGGACATGTTAATGCGACGAGGTCAAAGAAAATTTGCTACTCAAATTGGTTTAGTAATGCGGGATGTTCTCCCTGCACCCAAAAAATGGAAAGATGTGGACGAGGGCAATGGATTGACTCCAGGGTTTGACCACCTCCAAAAAGGGTTACAAAAATTAATGTCTTTGTATATATTTTTTAACACTTCTTGTAATCTAATGTGCATATTTTTATGTGAGTTTTGTAGATGCAACATGTGAATATGGATAAACGATCGTGAAACGTCGTGATCGAATGAAAATCACTTCTCGACAAAAAGCTGCGTTACCATTTGCATCTGCACTTCCTTAAATATGCCACTTTGGAAGAGGCTAAGAATAACAAGCCAAAGTTTGGTCCCGACGATGAAAACCGGAAAGAATGTATGATTATTTTGCATCACCGTAATTCAAGGTAATAATGCTATAAATTCATAATGGCCGTGATTTTTTCAAAGCCAAAATTCTCGATTTGTAATGTTACAATTTTAATTCTCTTGCAGCGTCGTAGTGAGGAGGTAAATCAAAGCAAACCGTTAGAAATTGAAATGCAAACATGTTGTTGGAAGAAAAGCTTTTACTGGTTCGATTGCATGAAATTGTGAGTATATAATTATGCACTTATATGCTAGGTCTTATGAGTATTCCGTGTATTTGGTTGTTATTCGTTTTTGAACCTGTGATGATTTGTTTCAGTTGGTATCGGGATTAGATAATGAACTGGCATAGTGGGTGTCGGATGAGATTTTACATTTTTTGGGAGTTGTTAAGTAAAGAGTGATTCTGAATTTCTTATTAGTGTTTTGTGAAGTCATTTCTAGTAAATCTCGTAATTTGTGAAAAGAATCTATTTTAAGACTAATTTGTGATAAAGAATCTATTTTTTGGATAAGACTAATGGAGAAGGAATTCTCGTAAAAGTTAAAGTTATGTGAGTTGGATATAGTTCAAATAGAAGAAGAAGAAGAAGAAGAGTAATGGACTTGAAAACAATTTATGCTTTAAGTCAAAGAACTGCACACTGTTTTTGTTTCATCTAAGAATGTAATTTGGGGAATAATGGTTTTATGGAATGTAACTGTTTCTTTTTTTCATAGCGTACTGAGTTAGCTGGAGAACCATGCGGACGAATTCACTTGTGCGAGGGTACTCACAGTACAAAGAAAGATGGATGGAAATCACAAGAGGCAAAGAAGAATTGGATAAGTTGTGTAGACATATTTATGATATTTGGTTATGTTACAAATTTTGATGTAATTTACTTCTATTTTATTCTTTATTATCAGGACATGATGATAAAAAAAAAGAGACAAGTATATTGAGCTTGGAATTGAGAAGAGTGAAGAAGAGATAGTCCTTGAAGTATTAGGTCATGGGTCAGGATATAGAAAAGGTATTGGTTACGGTCCACAACCTCCAAGTAAATGCAGCTCGTTGTACGATACCTCAAGTGAATATAAAGATGAGCTAGAAGACACAATAGAAGAGTTTCAGGAGTCTAAAGCTAAGGTGGAAGAACTTCAAACACAAGTAACTGATTTGAAAGACGAGCTTGCTGTGCAAAATGCAAATTTGACAGCACAACTCGTGGCGCAAGGTGCAGCTCTCAACAAACTAATGACTATAATCAACAATGAAGAAGAGATGGAATGATAAAGGTTAAAACATTCTTCTATATCTATTTATATAATGTGTATGCCTTCTCCCCCAAACTTGTGTATGTGATATTGGATTATGTATGTGTGGATCTTTTTTTTTTTTTTTTTTGTGTTTTAAAGTAGTGGCGGTGGGTTACTGTAGTGTACTATTTTCCTGGTCATTAGTTTCATGGGTTGTTCTTAGTTTGACGTTAGAATCAAAAACCTAGTTTTTGAGAATATTATTCTGATTATTCAGTATTTTAGCAGGCTCTTGTTTAGAAAAGCTGCCTAAAATCGATTCTTGTTGAATGGTAGTGTTGTCTAATTTGCTTATTGGTGTTGGTAATTGTGTGAACAATAAGACTTGGGGTTTTGGAATTGGAGAATTAACATTAATCACCTAGATAATATTGTATACATGTATAAAATCTAATTACATTGAAAGGTTTTGTGGTGATGCCTAGGAATAGAATTTAGAGGCGATGGGCATTGTGAATGCCCAATGAGTAGAATGTAGTTTTCTTCTTTATTGCTGCTGTAAAAAGTGAGTAATGTGGTTTGAAAATAGATGATTAATTATCTGTTGCACTTGTGAATTCTATCAGCTCTGGTTTATTGGAATTGAAACTGCATTATGCATCCGTAGTTTGGGAAAAAGTTGTAAAACATAATTGATAAATAGGTTTTGAAGCCCAAGTTCAATGCTTAGATCTAGGGGGATTCTAATTTGAATAAGGAGAGCCATAAGTTCCGTTTCACTTAAAGAATGGCCTAAAAGATAATGTATCTGAAGACCCTATTATCTATTATTCTTTGAATTGGTGGACTTGTCATATTCTTACTGCTTGCTTCAACTCTCTTGGTGTCACAACCTATTGGTTCTACCCAATGGGTATTTTGTGTTGCTTCTGTGTTTTTCATTCATATCCATTATTGATAATTTGATATACCCTACAACACTATATTCATTTGATATATTAACACATGACATCAACATTTGAAAATGACTTACTCTGATTACTTTTCATCTTCTTCTTTTTTATAGGAGATATCTATTGGATAGAAGATTTCATTATCATCGTTGGAAGAGGAAGGAACATCATGGAAATAAGTTATACAAAGGACATTTTATAATGCTTTTAGTCTTTTATTTCATCTAATGATAACAAATATTGTTTAACTTTTAAATTTTGCTTGAATGTGTTTTTTTTAATGCAAATTAATTGTTTTTATTTAGTTTTGTTGTGATGTTTTTTTCTATTACATTTAATAATTGAAATTAGTTTATCACGGCTATTTGTATGATCACTTATTAATTTAATATATAAAATTCAAATAATTCTTTAATAAATTTAATCATTTATAGATTGTCAGAATAAGTATTACTTTTATGATTAAAAATAATATTGTCACTAGATGGTAACTAGTAATGACGATACCATAGTTTTTTTAATGACAATTATCATCTTCGTCACTAAACAGTATTTTATATATTATGACAAAAAAAATTTGTCACTATTTTCACACTTTTTTAACGACGCAAAATATTTGTCACTAGATACTAATTAGTAATGACGATATATGTTGTCACTATACCATAGTTTTTTTAATGACAATTATCATTTTCGTCACTAGACAATATTTTATTATGACAAAAATATTTTGTAACTATTTTCACATTTTTTAACGACGCAAATTATTTGGTCATTATAGCCTACATTTTTGTGACGAATTGTGTTGTCACTATATAATAAAATATTTGTCGCTCTAGTGTAATTCTTTCTTGACGAAAATTTTGAAAAAATGACAAAATTTATGTTGTCACCGTATCTAAACTTTTAGTGATGGTTATCGTACTCGTTACTAAATATTATATTATACCGACAAAAATAATTTGTCACCATTTCCCCATCATTTTGTGACAATAGAACTTTTGTCACGAAATGTAAGTTATTGGTGACAAATTATTTCGTCATTATACATGTACATAAATAGTGACAATCATCATTTCCTCACGACATAAATCAAATTGTCATGTAAAGATACACTTTAGTGACGAAACACCATATTCAATGACGAAATTTGAAGCCAAATGTGACGTTTTATTTGTCACTATAGATGGAATGATATAGTGATGATGACCTTTAGCGTCATCAAAAGATAACTTTATATGACGAATTTACATAATGTCACATTTACCTAATATGACGCACTATAGGTGACGTTCTTTGTGACGAAAAAATTTCGTCATCAAACACCTTTTGTGACGAAAAATGATGATTTTATGACGAAATTTGTCGTCACGAAATGTGCGATTTCCTGTAGTGAGGTCTGTACGTAAACTTTATTCTTATTATGCATAAATATTATCGACGTTTAAAAAATTCTTCATTCTTTATACAGTGATATAATTTTTGCATAACAGACTTAAACAACAGTATAATTTATATACAATAATGATAGTACGTATACATAGCAGTGATATTGAAAAAATAATGTTCACTATTAACCAAAGTTAACACAAATTTTTATCATACTAACTTTAAATTTTTTTTAAAAAGAAATGAAGATGTCATATGACACGTGACAGTTGCTATCAGAAGAGGGGTCTGTTTGGCTTGTGGGGCCAAATTAAAAGGCGTTAATAAATTATAATGGGAGTTTTGAAGGTGCACATGAAGGCCATATCCATCAAGCTTTTGGTTTACAAAGAAAGAAACAAACGGATAGGCCAATAAACAGTGCATGAACGCCACCGCGTACGGGCCCTCGCGAAGCTGTCACTAATTTGGACATTCTTATTTATCGTTTTCGTTCTTCCTCTCTCTTACAATCTCACTGTTTTATTCCCTCCTAGATTACACCCAAATTAATTGGTGAAATATAGTATTAATTTATTAAATATATCGTTATTGGTGAAATATGTAATAAAAAAATACGTGTATTTTAATATTAATTGAACAACAATTTGTGCACTTTTGAGTAAATATTGAGATAGTTGTTAAGAAAAATGTAATCACAATTTACAAAAAATGAATGATAACTTTAATTAAAACTCACGAAATGACAAAATGTAAAATTGTATACATAAAATAATATGTTTTCTAGGGGGTTGGGGGTGAACGGTTGTTGAGACACTTTCATGTGGACGAAATTACTTGAATCTTTGTTTGGAATATACATTTATACGCTTGACAAAAGCTCATATGAGAATGATGAATTTGGATTATCTACATTTCGTTTTCATAAATTTCTTATAAATTTTGAAAAAAGAAAGACACAGAATAAACTAATATAAAAAAATATAAAGTGTGGGACCCCTGCATTGTGTCTTTCTCTCTCCGAAATTTACAAGAAATTTACACAAGGAAATGGAGAGGATCCAAATCCGAGAATGATACATGAGATAGGGTACAATCAAGCATAAATTACACTCATTTTTTTAAAATGTTAAAGCGTCAATGTCCAACTCATGATCCGTTTTACCGTGAGACGATTTCATACAAGTGTGTCTATATACTCTTTTATTAACTCAAATGTTTTGCTGTCAAGTATGGATAACTCAAGTGTTTAGAGTTCCACCACCTGAGACCTTGAGGTCCCGGGTTCGAGACACGGAGATGACATATTTATTCTCTTTTGTGGTGGTCCCCCTATTGTTGGGTTGCGGTGCGGTTGCAGTTTCGAGTTGCAGCTTCGGGTGATCCACCTCTTGTGGTGATTGCGGTTCCGGTCTACAACAAGATGAAATGATGTTGTCATATGCCCGGTGGTATAAGGAATTATTGTAATTGATTATCTTAGGGAACTATTGTAATTGATTGTCTTTCAAAAAAAAAAAACTCAAATGTTTTTCTAAGTGTTAGGATATACTCCTGCAGTATTAGTATAAATAAATGTAGAGATAATTCCTTCACCTTATGTTATTATAATTTAAATTTATAATTAAAAAAACATTGCTATTCCATCTTATTTAAGAACTTAAGTTGATATAAATAAATCATAGACGCCCTAACTACAAAAAATGCAGGGTTAATTTCAGGATTTTTTCGACCTCTTTTCACTAATGAGAATCACTATTATAATTTGAAAATGAGCAAAAATCATGCGAATCAAATTTATGCATAAATTATGTTATTGTTATGCATAAAAACTTATAATTATTTAAAAAATATTTCAATTGTTATTATTGTGCACAAAAACTAATAGTGATTGTTTTTTATATAATAATAATATTTTTTACGCATAACATTAACAATTTTTATACATAATAATAATATTAAAAATTGAGTTTATTGTAAATTTAGATTCACACGAATTTTTTATCTTTAAAAGTTGTGAGAAATCATAGACGTATTTCAACTTTTTAATGTAATTATAATTGGAGCCATAATTGCTATTAGTTTATTTTAGCTCGTCATATATCTGATATCTCAACTTTAGTTCATGAGAATAGTATTCTACATATTTTTAGATAATGGAATAATATTATAAAAAACTAAATATTGTACGTAGAGTGTGCCATTTTCACTGCGTCTAGTTATGATCTTATTTACAAAGCAAACGATTAATTAGAATTAATAAGTATATAAAACCGTTTTATCGTGCAAATTGTTTACAATTATCATTTTTTTAGGGTTAATTGTAAATAAAATCACCATCTTTTCATAAATTGCAATTTAAGCTAAACTTTTGAATTTTGACAAATAAATCATCACTTTTAATCTTTTTGACAATTTCAACTTCGGGTAGTTTGTTCCTTTTGCCCGAAATGTGATGTGTACAAATATATACACAATCATCATCTTAGTGAATATCCACATCAACAAATAATTATAAACATAATAAATAATAGTTTTAAAACAAATTAAGTATTATAAATACTATAAATAAATTTAAAAATAATAAGATATTAAAATCAACACAAACACAAACAAAAATCAAAATCTAATTTCTTTTAATAAAATCAAAATTAGAAAACAACACATGAAACAAATAATATTTAAAAATCACAATTATAATTTAAAATTATCATTATTAAAAAATTAACACAAATAATATATTTTTTAGAAATATTATTTGTACCCGAGTAACACAATATCAAATAAAAAAATTTCAGGAAACTAAACATAATGAACATTTGTCCCAAACTCATGTTTGTGGCCATCCTCCCCAACCCCACTCCCATTCCAGCTGCACCTCCATCTTTTATTCATATTTCTCCCCTCAACACTTGATCAATATAGATATGTGAATTGGATCATTGCACATACCACTCCACACCCGGGTCTCAAAATGGGTGATCGCTTTTTATAAATGAGCATGGTACATATAGCGAGCTTGGGATTTTATTTTTTAATTGCAGAATAGTTTGATTTTGTGTAATTGGAGCAACAAATATTCAGGTGTAGTTGGATGATAAATTTTTTTGTGTAAATAGATTTTGGAGAACTTGAGATGTTTTGCAGAATTAAGATTACTTTGTGAAGATGCGGTGACAAAAGTAACATGGGGCCGGGGGTGGGGCAGCGGCGGAGACAACAGATGAAGGGATTTTGGTGTAAATGAATTTTGGAATTTTTTTGCAGAACCAATTTTTTTTCCTCGAGGGTGAAGATGTGAAAAGGATGAATATTTTATTTTAAATTTTTAATTTTGCATTTTAATTATTTTATTTGTACATTTTTATTTTTATTTATTATGTTATTAAATATTTATTGACGTGGATGCTTCTTTCTGCCGGGTGATGATGCATTTTTT